>JAQQZY010000002.1:9745465-9762933 GCA_030068375.1 Ostorhinchus rueppellii
AGTAGCTGGGATAGGCTCCATGTGACCCCCGTGACCCTAGTGAGGATAAAGCGGGTATAGAAGATGAATGAATGATTCCTGTGATTCTGTTGTGACCGATTCCGTCTGACCCGTTCCTGCCTGCCTCCTCGTTGAACCTCTGCCTCGTCTGATTCCGTCTGCCGCCTGATCCCCGTTGAACTGAACCGCCTTGGTTGGACTACCCAACTTATCCTTCTGCCACCGACTACGCCGGATCCCATGATGCTCGACCCACAGACCATCCCCAACCACAGCACCCCCCAAGCCCCTCGGATTCAGGACACCTCAGACTACTGGTTTGTTACTGGAAGTAACAAACCGAAGAGGACTTTTTTTGGACTTTGTATTAAACTGTGCTTTGGACTATTGAACTGTTTACTTGTACAATTGTACAATAAACCCTTTGTGACTTTTATTCTTGTTGATTCTGCATTTGGGTTCATTGCCAGATCCTTACAATTGCATTGCAATATTTTTATTTGGTTTATATTTGTTGGTTTCATTCATTGTTTTACAATGGTTTTTAATGTGTTTAAACTGTGTTCAATACTTTAAGCAACAATGTGTTGTGTTTTTCAGGGTCCTACTGTGTTAGGGTTAGGGTTGTGTATATGTTAAACTGTTTTGTATTTTTCCCCTAACCTCGTTTTGGTTTTTACATTATTTACATTATTTTTTGGATGTGTGTGAGTAGATGTTTTGGTAGAAAAAAAAAAGTCAATGAACGTAGTTATGTTCTACTTTAGTAAAATAAAATATTGTCATTATTATTATTTTTTTTCTTACAGGCCTAAGGTTTGTATGCAGCCAGAGTTTTTGTTTTGAGCGTATTTTTATTGGTTACAACCTCCCACGTACTCAGGACATTAACTATACAACAATTAAAATGCTGACTCAGTAGAACTTTATGGTGAAAAGTCAGAATTATTAAAATAAATGACCCTAATAGTAAGAATGACTTCTAAAATTGCTGAGTGTGGGTTTTGTGTGGTCGCCATATTTGGTTCATTAAGCTGGGAAGGTGAGAGCTGGAGCTGAGGGCTGACACACTGATCTGAATGAGCAGCTGCCAAAGGTCAGCGTCATAAGGGCGCTGTGGGAACCGCTCCGCACTGCACTGGCACTGATAATATGGAAAAACAATGAGCCCCGACAAAACCTGCAGCAGCATCACAAACAGCCCCGCCTATGTCCAACCCACCGTAAAGGATGATACACGCTTACATTTGTGATAGATTGATATTGGAATACATCAGTGCATCAGAGGCGGTAAAACAACATACTTACTTCAATCTGATAGAAAAATGACTAATTCAAGAACTTTACTGCATCAAAAGTAAAAACGTACAGGCTCTAAAATCACAATATAAACGTCAAAGTAGCTCTTTACATCATATATCTTCTATCATTTTACATCAATAGGTCTTTTACGTGACATTTGTCTCATTACTATTAGTAAATGTTGTCATTGTCGTCACCTACACTGTTTTGCTGTGTTGTTTTATACATTATTTTCATTTTGTTACATTTGTTTAAGTCATTTTGATCGCATGTTGTCTTTTCTTACATTTAAATCTTGTTACAAAAATCCAAAGAATATAAACTAACTATTTTTGTCTTGTTTGCCTTTTTGCTTGGAGTCTTGTTAGGTTATTGTCTCTCATCTCTAACATCCTTTTGTTGTTGTTTTATCTTTTCTATCATGTTTGTCTTTCACACTCGCACTGCTGGTGACACCTCCCACCACTCCCACTCCTTCTTCAGCCTTCAGGTAAAGGTACTGGAGCCTCTGGGCCCAATCCACAAGACTGTTGAAAAGCTTTACCCATCAGGATGCTGAACTCAGTCCACATCCTGCCCCCCCATCTCAGACTCAGTAGACTTACGTTCTGTGATTGTCTCACATTCACTGCTGACTGTCGCTGTACACTTTTGTTTTGTTTTTACAAACATTGTACTATTGTCCTATCTGCTGCAGTTTGGTTCCATTATGCACCTCCTCACCTCATAACATTCCTGTATTGCACTACTGCTGTTATTGTAAATAGATTGACATGTACACATTATGTTCTACTATGGTTTATTCTTTATACCACTTTCTTACACTTATTCTATTTTTACCTCTTTTTAAAAAAATAAATGCACAACATTTAACAAGGTGAGAGAGACAGTGTCTGAATTCTCTGTACGTCCTATGCATCTAGTGAATTGACAAAAAAAATCTTTGAATCTTTGACTCTTGAAGCTGCACAATTATGCAAAACAAAAGCAACCAACAATTACCCTTAAAAGCCTTAAGATTCAACAAATAAATCTGCTCTGTAAATCTATGTAAATAGAAAGTACAGATAATTTGTTAAAGTGAAGGGAGTAAAAGTAGAGTTCTTACAACAATAACCACACAAGTAAATTACAGACACCTGAAAACTCAGTAACACAGTACATGTACTTGCACTGTAGATACTTGTACAGTACATACATATTTTTACTGTATGTGTGCTTGTGCAGTACATATTTGTACTACTGTATATGGAGTTGTAGAGTACATAGTAGTGCAGTGTGTGTATTTGTATTGTATCTGTAATTGTGCAGTACATATTTGCACAGCATATATATATTTGTAGTGTCCATATTTGTACAATATACGTATTTGTACTGTATTTGTACTTGTGTGTACGTATATTTGTGCAGTATGTATATTTGTACTGCATGTGCACTTCCTTCCCTCCATGTCTCCATCGAACACCTCGCCCGTACACTATGCATTAAACGTGAAATGTGAGCTGCAGTAAGATTAGTGGACGTCATATGATCATGGATATCTGTCATTATGGAGGGTGGGGGGGTGGGGAGTTGCTAAGGGGACACGGCATTGTGGGAGGGGTCTGCTGTAGGCCAGGCATCAACCAGCCTTAACTACTCATCATCAGCCGTGACTCCAGACAAGGTTAGAGGCTCAGTTGGGCAGGTAACTAGTCACCTAAGGGCTGATTTATTTTGTGCGTATATCTGTAAAGAACCTTCCATCTGGCAGAGCACAAAACCATCAACACTGTAATTAAAATGCAATTACCACCTCGCTCCTCTTCCAGTTACACAGTAATCCCTGAGAAGTCTTTCCATCTGTGCCATACATACACACTCAAACATACACACAAGCCAAAAATATGCACTCAGACCAACACACATCCGTATGTACACACTTTTCTTTTTCCTCAATCCTCACCTCCTGTGTCAGCGCACCACGACAACACAACTCTGTCTTACCGCTTTCAAATCTGCTCTTCAACTCAGCTTACAGAGTAAAGCCTATCTGTTTCTGCACAAATCACCTTCTCATCCTTTTGCACAGTCTCCTCCTTCTCACCATGGTTCCTTCAATCCAACATATCTTATTCATAAACCCCCCTAGTCCAAAATCCCACCAAAAAAAAGAAAAAAGAAAAAAAAAGAAAAGTCAAGAGAGAAAGGAGATATTACAACCTACACATAGTGGTGCATAGCTTTGTTTTGTTCATGTTTTAATTGTTTTATTAAATTAAAAACATGCAAATGTTGATCAAATATAGTTTTACATTATATGTGTGTTTTTGCAATTTTACCAAACATATATTTAAGACTAAAAATTCAAGAAGTTTATTGTTAGTTAATAGAAGTTGATATTTAGTTAATGGTTAAAGGTTAAACCTTAACTTGCTACACTGTCCTCATTGGTTTGGACATTTTACCCATAATTATACAGAAGTGAAGAACTCCAGCAGTACAGACCGTATTTAACTCTAAATATAGACCAACGTATGTCAGCTGCACTGCTGGAGTTCTTGATCTGTTACTAGTTTTTTTCCTTCACCATACACCCTGGAAGTATGAGAAGCTGCGCCAGAGCTTCTGTTTAGACACACACAGTACCCAAAAGCAATAGCATTAGCATTAGCACGCATTAGTATCTGTGACCTGCCATCAGAGATGCTCAGGGACCAACTCCAGACCTACATCAGCATCGTGGTCAAGAGCTCTAACAGGAGAATTACAGTAATATCTACCTGTGTTTAATGGGCAGGGAGCTGGAGGACCAGGAGGAAACTAAATAACATCATAATAGAAATAATAAAATAAAAATTTGAAAATTAAATTGTAGCAGACAGTTGATCACTGATGGTACAGAAGAGAAAACAAAGATCAGGTCAATGAACAGGATAGAATGGACCCAAACCTGGACTGTAGAACCTTCACAGTCCAGGTTTGGGTCCAGAACCATCCAGGTCAATACAAGGTCAGTGAAAATGACAACAGAAACCAGGAAATAGTTATATTACAATTATTCTGAATAATGATGAAATATTCAAAATACCAAAGAAAATGCCACATTTTCAGTCAGTAAAAAACATACTCTTCTCAGTAATAATAATAATGATAATAATGGATTCGATTTTTATAGCACTTTTCAAGTCACCCAAAGTGCTTTACATTATTCATTCACTCTCACACTCTCCCTCTGGTGGTGGTAAACTACATTTGTAGCCACAGCTGCCCTGGGGCAGACTGACAGAAGCGTGGCTGCTGTTTCGCGCCTACAGCCCCCCCGACCAGCACCAAACATTCATACACCAGTGTGAGTGGCACTGGAGGCAAGGAGGGTGAAGTGTCTTGCCCAAGGACACAAAAGCTGACCGGGAGAGAGCGGGATTCGAACTGCCAACCTTTCAGATCTTGAACGACCCGCTCTACCACCTGAGCCATAGCATTTTGTGGCACTTCCAAATATTTTTTTTCTTCATATTTAACTTTTTAAGCCATTGATCACCATTCATTCATTCAAGATCCGAACTTGCTCATCCTCACTAGGGTGGAGCCTATCCCAGCTACTTAATGGTAAAGGTGGGGTACACCCTGGACATGTCACCAGTTCATCACAGGGCTGAACATATAGAGACAAACCATCACTGTCATATGCACACCTATGGGCAATTTAAATTAACTGATTAACCTATCAGTGCATGTGTTTGGATGGTGGGAGGAGCCAGAGTACCCGAAGAGAACCCACGCAGACACGGGGAGAACATGCAAACCCCACACAGAAAGGTCCCGCCCCCATCGAATGGCGTTCAAATCAAACCCAGGACCTACACACTGTGAAGCACCAGGGCTATCCACTGCACCGCCATGTCACCCAACAACGATCACCATTCATTTTAACATTATCCTCAGTAATTTGTGGTTTTTCAGTGATTCAGTTATAATCAGAAACAGAGAAAACTGAAGAAAAAATGACTTCTTCAGCAAAATCTCTCATTAACTGAACATAAACCCAGTGTCTCCATCCACTGTCTTTGATCCAACTCACTGGGTTTTACTGGTGCATGAATGTTGTAGAAGATGGCGGCGTTTCCCACTTTGACTATGGAGCCTCTGAACCTGTCGTGGTCATATCTGATGGCCATGAAAGGATGACACCAATTTTTTTTTTTTTTTTTCTAAATATTGATAGGTTTAGTGGTTCAGAAGTCATCAAACATTTTAGATCAGTATATTCTTTAGGTTGCTGTGGCTGTTTGGGTCTTTATGGGTTAAATGTGTCTGTCTGCTACTTAATCCAACTATATAAGCTTTTCCTTGTAGTTATTTTTGAGCCAGATTTCCATACAGATCAGTATGGAGGGATTTAATGTTGTGCATACACAGTCCTATGGTATTTAGGAATAGATAAACCTGGCTAACAGTGTTCATTTTTGCACTAGGAATGCTTGCTATTGATCAAGATGGACACGTAGCTGCTGGTACTTCAACCAATGGCCTCACTCATAAAGTCCCAGGGTATGTAGGTTATGCTGAATTCTATGCCTCAGATAATTTTTTGTTTTTTGTGGAAGAAATGTAGTATACCATGGCTCTTAAGTTGTAGATAATTGCGAAACCAAGGACTCTGACTCTGAAGACATAAGGTGTCATATTTGCCTGAAAAGACGGAATATTTTCTGAGTGGAAACAAGACCATGCAAAAGAAAAAAATGGATGTGGGACCAAAATAATGCTTTCTTACTCGATCTGTATATGTACAGTCAACGAAAAAATGATTAGACCACCCTTGTTTTCTTGAGTTTCTTGTTCATTTTAATGCCTGGTACAACTAAAGGTACATTTATTTGGACAAATATAATGATAAGAACAAAAATAGCTCATAATAGTTTAATTTCAGAGCTCATATCTATCCTTTTTCCATGTTTTCTTGATTAAAAAAAACCAAGATCACTTCAGTTCTTACATCACTTTTTGTGGCATTGCACTGACAAAAACAGTGCGTTTGTGCATTCCATATTTTCTTTTCCGTGTTTTAGACACATGATACACACAAGGATTAGGACTGGATTGCATAACTGTTGTTTTTGATCAGTTTTGATGGTCTAATAAGTGTTTCCACGACTGCATGTAGTATGTACATTGTTTCCAAATACAGTGGGTTTGCATTGACATTATGTTTTAGTAAATAATCAAAAGAACACTGCAGGAATTCATGTAAATAAATGCATTGTTCTGTCTGAAACCCTCAGTCGTGTCGGGGACTCTCCTATAGCCGGAGCCGGGGCCTATGCAGACAGCATAGCTGGAGCTGCTGCTGCGACAGGAGATGGAGATGTCATGATGCGCTTTCTTCCCAGGTATAAAAACCTCAAACCTCATCAACTTCTGAAGGGGAAAAAAGGCTTTTGTGTGTCACTTCCTGACATTAACTGCAATGTAGCATGGGAGAAAATTAGAACGTCAAAGCCTCACTCTCTGGAGTGTCATACTAGGAGTTTCTTCATTTGTTTTTTATGTTTATAAGGGAAAAACATCTGCCGAAAGCTTGCTTTTAATACTGAGGTTTGACTGTTTATCTATTTCTTTGAGTAATGTGCTTTTAGAGTTATGCACAAGGATTTTTAGAGGATTAAAGGGTAAAAAGGTGCAAAATAAAAGCAATGCTGAAATTTTAGTTCAAGCACTTTGATAATTGCACTAATTCCAGATATGTACCAGGATGACTTTAATATCCACACACATAAATGTAACATTTATAAACCATTTACAAGACTTAAAACCAGATTTTTTTTTTTAAACAAATCTTTAATCAAGCATTGCAAGTTAATGCAAGGCTGAAAAGTACATAATGCAGTAGGTGGTTTTTTTTTGCAGCACTATGCATATTAGAATAAGTTGGGTTTGTCTACATTTTAGAATAGAATTATAAAGTATAGAGGTGGTATTGTCTTAAGGTGTAGGTGTAAAGATTTGAACATCAGAGACGTGAGGATGTGTTTCTGGCAAATCAGACCTTGTAAAGTTCCATTTAATGACCATCCAAGGCCTAAGGTTTGTAAAACTACATCCATTTGAAGTCACTCTGTCTGCAGTTAAAACAAATTGTTTTCCACCAAAAAGCTTCTTTAATTCGAGGATTAAGCCGTTACAGAAAATGAATGAAAGGAACGAGCTCCTTTATTTCATGAACATTTTCTCAATTAGATTCTTAAAGGACTTCTGGCCGTGTAGCTCAGCTTCACAAGTAAAAGGTTAATTTCTTATCCCTCTTTAAATAAAAATACCCCTGTTAACACCTTTAAAACAGCTGATCCTCTCCCTACAATGCTGATATAAAGACAGGAGGTGTGACGACATTGCCCCAAAACTGTCATTTACACGTTGCAGAGAACAGGTCGATTTCACTAAAGCTGATGTTTGTTTCCTTGCTCTGCAGATATAGCGTTCTTGGAGGTGTTATTTTGCTTTAAACAGCATCCTTTTTTTGAAGTCGTACACAGACAGATACATATTCCTGCTCACAAACTCACACCTGAGGGCAGCAAGTCAAGGCACTTCAGGGGTTTATTTTTGCACAAGACTTTGGCAATAACTGTGGACAACCATGTTTATAGTTTGTTATTCATGCTGGATTCTTTTCCATCAGCTGTTTTAATTAAATACACTAATGGATTTACCAGCAATGCGTTCTTTTGACTGTTACAGATGAATGTTGGAAAGGCCATTACTCAAACAAACTCACAACCAGGAGCACTAAATCCTTTTTTTAGGAGTTATGTTGGATGTATGAAAAGTAGCGCTCTCCAAAAATTAGTTTCACTCAAACTAATAGTCATACTGTCTTGACTGGAAGTAGACGTTAAACACTGTGTCAGCTGTCAGAAGTACCTGGAAAAAAAAAAAACAAAGTTCTGAGATGTTTCCAGTTTAAAGAATGCCTACTTTCAAGTCAGTTATAGGAAATTGCAAACATGTCAATCTCTGCTTTGCTCATTTCACTTCAGTTCAGGCTAATGGCTTCACTGGTGGTTTTAGTTTCTGTGCAGAACTGGTAGTTTGCTTCACGGGGGTGCTGGAATCCTGCAATTTCTAAAGTTGTTGTCGGAGTTATGAAACAGAGCCAGACTCCTTTTCGTGGACTGAGACTGACAACATGACTTCCATAAGTGTTTGCATAGTTCTTAGCCCCTCGGCCTGCCGAAGGGGGTATTGTCGTCAGCATATTTGTCGGTCTGTGACACATTTTGTAAACACTTTAGCTCTGGGAAAAAAATAAAATAAATGCACAACTGGAATCTTAACATTAGTGCCATACATATATAATGTTTAGAGCTTGGACAAGTTCTGAAATGGGCGACCTTGACCTCTACCGTAGACTACTTTTCCAAGGTCAAATGTTTGAAAACACCATAACTCCTGTACAGGAGGGGGCGCTCCACTGTGTGCGACCCAGCAGTCTGTCCAGAAATAGGAGAACCTTGTCTCCTGGTCTTCATAAAGTCCTAGTTCGATGAATCAAACCAGTGCAAAATCATGTCAGTAGGTGGGTTTGGGACCCCCCATCCGTCTGAACTGGTCACTTGAAACCACCGGGGAAAGCTGAGGAGGAGGAGGAGTCAGCTTTTTTAGTGATGGGTCAGTCATGAATGATCCGGCTCTTTGAAGAGAATGACAGGAGTTAGCTCTTTTTTCAGTCAGAATAGAATAGAACTGTATTGTCATTGCACATATTTCAGAGCAACGAAATTATATTCCAGATTACAACCAACCAAGATCACATACACACATGACATACATGGGGATACAGGTACAGATGTAACTGATGAGTCGCAGTTGAATGCTCCCCGTTTTCGCAAATAGGAAAAGGAAAAACAACAGGGTTCGAGGTGAGAAAAAAAAGACAAATTCCAACCTGTAGTCGTACTCTACGTGTTGGAATTTGTGGGGGAAAAAAAAGCCTCTAGCAGAAGCCCAAAAAAAGTCAACAGTTACACACAGGACTAGCACATGGTGATCGGGGTGAAGGCAAAAGGGAGCGACCTTCAGTTTTAGGAGGAGGAGGAGGCCGCAGCCATCCAGGCGGGGCACTACGAACTCCCCCTCCCCAGTTAAAGCAGCATGGGATCAGTCGAGATGTGTGGTGGTGTTTGTGTGTCTGAGCTTAAAGAACCGGCTCTCCAAAAAGAGTTGGAATTCCAATCACTAATGCTTTTATGTCAAAGAAAGGTACTGTTAACCCATAAAGACCCAAACATCTACCGCTGACCAAAACCATCTTCTGATGTAAAATAGTTAATACCTGCTGATCCACTAATCCGACCAAACATGTAAATAATTGGTGTTAAATGCAATTTGTCATCAGGGTTCCTACAAGTTAAATTTAAGATTTTTTTAAGACCATTTAGAACAGACTTTAACGCTTATTTCATGGCCATACTGGCAAAAATGTGAGTCCTAAAATGTAGGAAAATGTATTTATTCGCTCCATTTACACCTTGATTCCAACTGTTCAGTCATTTCTCACTTGGGGCTGCAAAGTTAGCGATAATGGGTTCCTAATTTCAATATAAATTGTCGACTAACATAACTTTCTTTGCAGCCTGGACATTTAAACATTACAGCAAACAAGGTTATGGCAACAGAACTTAAGACCTACCATATCAGATTTAGTACCTTTTAAAGACTTTTGTTTTTAAAAGGTATTAAATGCAGATTTGTAAATTGAAGACTTTTAAGACCACATTTGAACTCTGCGTCATCTTTTCACGTTCATCAGATATGATCCATTTGGATGTTCAGAGACTCCATAGTTGCCATGGAAACACTGAATTTCTATAACACTGATTGACCAGTAAAACCCATGGAGTTGGATCAATGACAGTGGATGGACACACTTTGTTTATGTTCAGTTAATGACATATAGAACTGAAAAGGCTGACTTCTTTGTGATATAAAACCCTCCACTATAATCTGAGCTTTGATGAACATCTATATGATCAGTACATTAAATACTGGAAAATACTATATTTTTTCCTGGAAAAATCCAAAATACAGAAGATTATTTTATAATAAATGGTGATAAATCATTTGGGAACTGCCAGAAAAGTAGCACTTGGTCTTTAAGAGTTAAAATATGACGGTCAGAGAAAGCATCTGCACTGCAATTTCAACATTTTTTCAGGCCGAGGGGTCTTGCTACGCTCTGGCTCCTTATGCCATAATCGCAGGCAAACTCCCATCATCATCATCATCATCATCATAGTTCGTGGCATTGACAGAGCTCATTAGTTTTTATTTATTTATCTATTTTTGCATCATGTGCACTGCATTTTATCCTGCCAACAGTTACTTGGCGGTGGAGCTGATGAGGGCTGGGGCAGATCCCTCCACAGCCTGCAAGACGGCCATTTCCAGAATCAAGAGGCATTACTCAGAGTTCTTTGGAGCCATCATTTGCGCTAACACAACAGGGCATTATGGTGAGTGTTTGGAATCATACACACGGACTGTGCGGCTCTTGCCAAATGCACTGATTGACTCACCTGACACACATCGACAAACAGATACGGATGCAAAGACACGACGCGCCAACGTGTCACGCGTGAGTGTACAAGAGAATATGTGCTCAAAGCTGTACGTACTAAATTGATCGCGTTTTAGTCCAAAGTTCTACAGATTTCAGATCCCAATTATGTTAAAGTCACATTAAACTGTCTTGTGAAGATTGTCACCCACTGTTCTTTGTCTGAAATTCCTGCACAATCTTTCCTACCTGGTAATTGCTTTGTTCTTGTGACAACAGGTCCAAACTTTGAAGTCAGTGTCTCAGCTAAAGTGGCATGTCATTTCTCTCCCTCCTCCTCAGAAAAGTCAATCCTTTCAACTTCAAAATGGGAAAAACATGTTGGCCTATATTATAGCTATTCCTCCGTCATATATAGTGGTTTTGTTGACACCCCCACGTATACTGTCTGTCACATTTCTTTTTTGGCATTTTCATTATTTTCCATGGTGTGATCTAATTTTCCAGATACACCCACATTAAAGGGAAGGTGAGATAGGTCTAGGTAGGACCCGTGGGTGCCAGCACATCTGAAGTCTGGATTAGTATTAGTGTTTTATAAGTGTTTTTATGTCTTTATCTTTCATCTCCACAGGTGCAGCCTGTAACAAAGTCCCTGGCCTCTCCCAGTTCCACTTCATGGTGGCAAACACAGAGTCCAGTGCACCGCTCCTTAAATCCGTAGACTGTTTCTAAAGTATATGACTCTTGTATACGTATAGATGAATGAATGAATGAATGCGTGAATTAACAGTAATACTTGTTTTTTTTTTCAATAAAATGATTAGTTTGTCATTTCACTTTTTTGGATTCTTTATTACAATTTTCATAGTTATAACATTAAAACACAGACAAATATATGGAATAAATCTTGTACAAATGAACAAGAACCAGGTGAGATATTCATCTGAACAATTCTTATGTCTCAAGTAAAATAATGATGTGCTGTGGCGCCTCGGTTCAGTCTCAACCACATACTTACAAACTCGAGGACACGGTGTTTTCTTCAGGAAAAATATCAGACTAAAACTTTAACAACCTGGGAGAATAGAAACCCCCGGTCCATTCTTAACCCATTGGAAAAAGTCACACTGTTTACCCTTTATCAAGCTGCAGGTGTAGAAATTCCGGCCGTTGTTGGGTCCCAGTTTCAGAACTGTCCTCATTAAACAGCGTTTCCCATGGTGACAAAAAGGGAAATGTGAGTCAGCCCACTGCAACAGGAGGGGAAAAAAGCCTTTATCATGTGAATTTCATGCACACATATTTCAGAGTTACACAATAAACTAAAACCCGACATATGTTAAATTAAAAGTGCAGTTATTTGTTTCCCAGGCGACACAACACCTGTGTGCTAAGTTGTTTTCCATTTTCACCTCAAAGAAGTTGCACTTGGTCTCCCTGGGAAGTGAGCAGGTGTAGAACTGTCGTCCCTTATTCTCGCCTTCCTTGTGGACCACTCTGAGGGCAGCTGGATGACGATGGGTTGAACAACAAGGGACGGTGGGACTAGATGAAACGGAGGAGCTGCAGTCTGTCGCTTTCACTTTGTGGCTACTGACAGGAGTGAAGAAACAGTCTTATTAGTCTGAAATAAACTGAAAACACAAACCCAGGACTACCTGTCACATCAACCCTTATTAGTGAGAAAACAACCTCTCTAAAGCTACACATGAAGGTTCATGTTGGTAATGATAACATTTATATGGCGTTCGTTTGTTGTTATCCATCATTCTGAGCTTCTTAAGTACACAGCGTAAAAATTCCCCCGTCAGATGTTTGCCCACTTATCTCCCTGAAGTTGCAAAAAACTTCTCTTATTATAAACTTATTCATGAATCGCCAAATGAAAGATTCACTCACCCTGAATGGGGGGTTCCAGTTTGAGCATTGTTACTGCGAAAGGGACTGTGATCAATTCTCATTTTCTTGGATGGGTGACTGTAGGAGGCCAGTGATTCCCCACCGGAGAGGCCGGCACTTTGCTTCTGCCAGCCACCAGAGGCATAATTGGGGCTTGTTGTCCCTTGGCAGACGCTGTATTTATATAAACCTCGTTCTGCCGCCAAGGAATTCAAATGACTGCTGGCTGGGGAGAGTGGGGAGTTTACAGGCTTTGGCTTCTCGCTCAAGTCAGAGAAAACAAGGGTGGAAGTCCCAAAAGCAGACCTCCAGTTGACTTTGAGCTCCTCTTCTGGTTTCTTGAACGCGGTGCAGGGGTATTTAATCAAATCAGTGCTGAAGGGTGATGCTTCAGTGCTAATGTGGTCTTCGTGGACTGTGGACAAGAAGCCAGAGTGAGAAACTCATTTCATGTTGAGCAGCTGCAGCTGATTCTGAAGAACTGGCTGCTCTCATAAAAAGCAGGTTGTTGTTAGCTTTATGTGGTTAGCTTGCCGTAAAATTTACTGGTAAGCAGCAGCAGCCTGCTGCGCTTTGTGCAGTGGCTTATGGTGATGATGATGTGAAGTGTGTGTGAAATGTGTCCCCATATAAAACTTTAAAAACAAGTAAATGCTTTTAGTAATGGCAGACCACAATGCTGAACATCAGTCATAATGTGGGAGCTGTGAATAAATATTAGTCTTCTTTCCATCAGTATCTTCCATCAATCTGCCCTTGAGCAGTGACTTAACCCCCTGCTGATTTAGTAGAGCTGCACATCGGTCAGTGTGAGCTAAATAAATATATAATGGTAAAAATGCAAATCAGAGGGCAAGTGTGTGACATTCCTGTCTAATTCTGTTCCATAATAAACTAGCCTGTGTAAAAATATACAGTTAACATGATTTATTTGAGATTTAATTAAAAAAAAAAAAAATACACGGTGAACATGTTCACTGTTCACTTGTTCTCGACAGAGTGCACTCTACAAGCCCAGGGAACTTCAGGGAAAGACTGACAGTTAAGTATTTCTGGTGCGTTTCTTAAACTTTCATGCCAAATAGTAAGTGGGATCATTTAAGCTCAAGTCAGAGCTACTGTTATTTCATCTCATGATAACAAGGACGTTCTATCATCTCATTAAATTCAGCAGCTATGAACATTTTACTCGCCCTCAGGTCTTGGAGTGAGGCAGGCATCGCAGGCTTTCGCCGTTGGTCGGTTGATGAGCGTGCAGAGTTTACAGGCCCAGTCCTCTTCCTCTTTTTTGGCCACATTACTGTCACTCTTTCCACTGTAGGTCCAGCCAATCAGACTGTTCCTGACTGGGAGCTTACTGGATAATGGAAACAAAAGCAAAAGCACAGTGATTTGCAGTGAGATGCAAAAACAGGTTGGGTATAAATAATATAAGAATATAGCAGCAAGTTATTTTAATAATTTAAAGTTGTATTCTCACACATCCTAAGTAGACATTTTAAAACTTAACTCACTGAAAATGGAAATGATAGTTTTCTCTGTAACAGGTA
This sequence comes from Ostorhinchus rueppellii, assembly GCA_030068375.1. Taxonomy (NCBI): domain Eukaryota; kingdom Metazoa; phylum Chordata; class Actinopteri; order Kurtiformes; family Apogonidae; genus Ostorhinchus; species Ostorhinchus rueppellii. Next base: position 9,759,761 of record JAQQZY010000002.1, read on the forward strand.
CAATTATTGTTTATGCTAGAAAATACAGGAAGAGAATGTGACTTCAGTATTTGCTGTCATGTAGAGGATGAGAATATGAAAGCAGGCAGGCAATGTGTTTCATGTAGTTGCTGCAAACATATATCTTAGCGTTCTAACATGAATCTACCCTGTGTTTGACAAAAAGGAAAATCTGCAATGCCAATATTCATGGTGGAGGAAAGTAGCAGTGGCTTTCAGGAAACTTTTCTCACAGATTGCTTTATCAGCTGTGTAATGCGTTGTAAGGGCTTTAGGCTCTAACCCCTCGCAAAGCTTTGCTCAAACACAACCCAGGAGGTGTTGAGCCTGTGCCCTGTCTGGCAAACACGGCGTTATATGCGCATTAATTTCTCCCCATAACACTTCCCACTCCCTGCCAAGTCCATCTGCCTGCAAAGATGGCCTCTCTAAAGTTGAACACATTATTTAAAAGGTTTTAGGAATTTTTTTGCAAAGAAATTTAGCATAAATTAGAATGGGGCTGCACAATTCATCGAACTGCGGTCGTCATTAGAATATCAGTCTGTGCAGTTGCATGATCGCAAAAGGTTGCAAGTGAAAAGCTAATTAGATTAAGAAATACACATTCTGGACTGTGTCCCCATATGGTAATTTCAAAGACAATTTACAAGGCAATTAAGTAATGTTAGCATTTAATAGTATTTTCAGTATATAATCAGTGGCTGGGAATCATGAAATACACGTAATAACTGTGTATATTTAAAAAAAAAAAAAAAAAAAAAAAATCAAGTATGAGAAACTGTTTACCTACGGTTACATTTCAGATTGGTAGTGATAATAATTTGGGTAGATTATTAAAAAAAAAAAAAAAAAAAAAAAAAAAAAAAAATAAATATATTGTTTTAAGTTATTACTCAGTGACCAAAAAAAGCTACAATTTAACCCTTGAAAACTGAGACTAAACATAAAAATACCCAGACATTGCGCATTTATGTGAATATATACATTTTTCTCTTTGTAATACTTTATATTTTTTATGCTCATTTTATTCTTAAATGTCACTTTGTTTTGATTATTTTAATTTCCTACTTAAATGATTCTATTTCATTTTTATACATCTTTAATTCTCTGGGCACTCAGTGTGCACACATGCACACACATAACAATAACACTTTGACTATGAATAAAATAAAATATATGAAATAACTACTGAACCTCTAATCCTATTAATGGGGAGTTCCTCTGTTTTTTGTCTCATTTGGACATTCAGAAGCTCCATATTTCATGATTTATTGACCATTTACTTAAGTTTAGTTGATGATAATTGTTTTTGGACACGTGTACAGGATCAGTTTGTTAAATGTAAACACATTGAGAACCTATATTTAATGGTGGTGTTTTAGACTTTAATATCAAATACTTAAAGCTTTGTATTAAAGTAGCTAGTTAAAGTCTGTATGTTTGTGTTAAAAAATACACATTTCAGCATGTGGAATATGTGCATCTTCCTTGTCAACAAGCTTGTAGACACAGTGTCACAGCTGCAATATTATCCACCATAATCACAACATGATTTTTTTCCCATCATGTTTTGCAGATCACATTTTTTCCTGTTTTTTTTTTTTTTTGTTTTCTTAAATGCATACCCAGGGGTGTGGGGGTGTTTGTATAGTATATATACTTTTAAAATGTTCATCAATAGACTTTGACCAAAAAATAAATAAAAATCCATTCCAAATTACACTGGAAATCTAAAAGCTGCATGGTATTCAGGTTTAATATTGAGACATTTGATTATTATGATGATGATTATGAACAATAATAGTAATAATAATAATAATAATTCTAATAATAATAATAAATTAGATTTCTATAGCACTTTTCAAGGCCCCTGCAACATTTTATATTATTGATCCATTATTCATTTGCTCACATTCTCACTCTGGTAATGAGAAAAGAGAATTGACTGATTCATTTTAAAATACCAGTGCCATGAACATGAACCAAATGTCTTTTCTTAACAGTGAACTACCAGAAACATACTGGCATTAAATATTTTCCAACAAACCGACCTTCAATGGACCGCTCTTTCAGGTATGCAAGACAATACTTAGTCAGGAGCCAAAGGGTTTCTACCTGATGTCGACCCCGCTGGGATCTCCTTTTTGACAGCGTTCGCAGAAGTAAGTCATCCTGCCGTTGTCTCCAAGACGACAGACTGTGATGACATGAAAGCACTGGCCACACTGGGGACGCTTGTAGACTTTGTAATGTTTGTAGAGAGGGGAGCCAGACTTGCGACACTGATCGGGATAAGGAGGGCAGACGAGAGTGAATATGAAGTAAAGACGAGGATAAAGAGAACATAAAAAACAGTCACCTTTCCTTACTTGTCTATTATGTTCGAAGAAAGATGAATATTTGTTTTATGTATTCTCTAGGCATTTGGGCTTTGACACTGTCTGTTTTTGCTTTGCAATTCAGGACTTTAAGTTTTGCATTTATTGCAAGATGTTCGACATGAGGTGAAAACTAAACTAAATGAACTCACCTTACCTACATACTCACATTAATACATACTAGGGCTGCACAATGTTGGAAAAAACTCACATTCTGATTATTTTTAACCCCGAGATATAAATTTCGATATGAGGTCGGGGGGGCTTGACTGGTTTCTGTCCGACTTATAATACATGGGGGGTCAATACAGATCGTGCCTCCCATGGAAGTGAAAGTGAAACATAACGCTCACTTCTCTTTTCCCTACCCCCTGACGCTTTGCAACATTTCATCTGAGGGGGCAGGACATGGCACCGTGGCACGGAAAAACCTTACCAGCGGAAACACAGCATTGTTGCCAGTGACTCACTCCATGTGCAGGGGCGGGGTCTGCTTCAGCAAACTGATTACGAATGAATGTGATTGGTGGATCGCTGTACGCAGTGTTCTCGTACCCTTGCTCCGACATTGCAAGACCTGCGAGTAGGGCTGTGCAATTAATCGAATTTTGATCACGATTTCAATTTTGTTGTCAAACAATCTCAAAACTCATAATCAAGTTGAAAGGATTTATTTTCTGTTTTCCTTTACACAATTTCTGAGAGACGTGCATGCGCAATACATTCCATTCCATTGCAAAACAGCTGTAAAGTACATATTAGTAGCCAAAATGTATTTTCAATTTGAATGTT
>JAQQZY010000002.1:9802821-9817936 GCA_030068375.1 Ostorhinchus rueppellii
AGCTCTGCAGAAGCCTGATAATGACTGTCAGGTGTGCTGGAAAATGGAAACATCTAAAACATGCAGGATAGTAGCTCACGAGGACCAGGGTTGGGTGTTGTTCGATGATGCCATTATTCTGTTCTTTGTTCTCTGACACCAGGGAAAATTTTCACATATGGTTAGGAAATTAAGACGATGATCTCTCGGTGTGATGCTGCTAAGACCTACAGCTACTTAACGAACAGGAGGTCTGCATGAAATGATCCAGTTATTATCTCGGTACTCTTTAAGTCATGAATACCACTTTTGAAAGAGTGTGATCATGAGCTTAGCTTCGTTGTTTACAACTATAAAAGGATAAGGAAATGAAATGCATTGATGGCATTTAATTCCTCAATAGTGACTGAAGTTGTAGCTTTAGATGCAGTGGTTGTTAGTGCTGCACAGCCTGTAGACATGCTGTACCCAAGTTTATTACACCCATGTCACACAGTATGGTTTTCAGTAAACTTATTATACTGCGGAAATGTCAGTCCACAAGCGCCTTTCCTTGGATGTACCTATGTATTTTACTTGGATGCATGCGAGTCTGTTTGTGTATTTGAGATGAAAGAATTTTCTGTTTGCAATAGTACATCAACCACTTTCAAATAAATCCCATCATGTGTGACAGCAACAGGGCCCCTTTTCAACTACTGAGACCTCCAGCAGATTTCCAGCCTCATTTATATATTCTTTGAGGGAGACGCTCGCATACAGTAACTCTCAGCTGCGTGCTATAGCCAGGATGCCTATTTCCATAGCAACGCTATCTCTAAGAAATCAAGAATGGGGCTTTGAACAGACGAGCATGCTCTTGTACCAGTTCCCGTCTATGCCTGATCAAAGACAGAGAACAGGTTTTATTGATTAGAAATGCTGCTGCACACACACAGGGTATTTGTTGGATGTATGAATAGCGCATTTTATGTACTTAGAGTGAAACCAAATGCCAGCTTTTTAAATTAAATTTGATGTAAGAAATAAAAACAGCAACAAAACAGCTGTGCTTCAGGTTCAGCTCAGATTTGTGGTAATATAAGGTGAAAACTTGCAACCATTTGTAAAGCACTGCAGGTCTGTAACATTCTGAAAACCCGCCACTTCACACCAATCCAAAGAGACTGGATGGTGTATTGTTTCCATAGCAACAGTTCTCTGCACTTCTGTTCTAACTACCAGCAGCTCAGATTTTAAAAAAATAAAAAAATAAAAAAATAAAAATCTCAGCTGGATATAATTTGTAGCTTCATTAAAAATATATCAAAATAGTGATTGTGAGTTACTACAGCTGTGTTTTTGGATGAAAAATAAAGGGGGGAAAGCTTTCTCTGGAATGACCAAACCAAAGAAAGCAGACTGTTGTCTTTTAATTGCAGGGCATATCCTACTTTTATCTGAGCTGCATATGTATTTAACTGTTTTTATTCATTTATTTTCTGAGGCATTTAGTCCTTGAAAGGGTTGAGGGGGTGCACATGGGCAAAAGTGGTGGTGGGTATACACTGGACTCATTGCTTGTTCATTGAAGGACTGACGTATACAGACCAACAAATATTATATAATGGTCTTCACATCGACGTTCGATTGTAGACTGACCAATTAACCTACTAAGGCTAAAGTTTATGGATGATGGGAGAAACTCAGAGTACGCAGAGAGAACTCCCACAGACAGGGGGGAACACTGCACCACCATGCTGCCCTATGTGGCTTGTATGTACTAGTTTAATTCTTTTTGTGGGATTTTTCCTTTGTGAAGCACTTGACAATTTATTTGAAAATCTATAGAAATGAAAAAGCATAAATACAGATTATTATTATTAGTAGTAGTAGTATTAGGGGAATCAGACATCTGTATTTTGCACATCCTAACACACACAGAACCTAGCATTAGCATTAGCATTAGCACACACATTATGCAAAGTGAGCTGACATTGAAGGCACTAAGTCCAGAAGTTCATCAGAACTGCTGTCGGGGGCACACACAAGAAAATTAACTTGTATGTATATGTTTTTAATGGTGGGAAAAACTGAGGAAACCCTTGCAGTGCAGAGAGAATAAGTTAATTCTGACTCAGAATCCAACCTGGAACCTTCTTGCTGTGAGGCAGAGGTGCTAACTGCTACGCCACAGCACCGCCCAATAACTATCACCCATCTATTACCCACCCAAGAAGCTGGTGTCATCTCTAATGAGAGAAAATACAAGCTATTACAGCATTTCACTCATCGACCACCTGATAATAATGGTGCACTTTTTGGAAAACAGCTGGGCTACAACCTATAAATACTGTAGGAACTCACACTCTCGGACGCTGCATTCTACAACCTGCCTCCGAAGACATGCAGTTGCATGTGATGCCATCAGCTGGAGTGAGTTGAGGTGAGATGAATCATTCCACACAGCTGCAACTTTTACTAAATGTTTTGTCTCGTGGTAAAAATTTGGTCTAACCTGGGCTTTAACCTGCTCAGCCCTGTGATGTGGTAAGAGAAATCTACTAGATGTCAAATATTTTTGAGGTTTCAGTATAAATGAGAAAAATGTGTTTGTCATGTTCACTTGAAGAGCTGCCTTTTCCCATCTGCCACTGCTGTAAATGTGTCACGGCGCTGCTCTACATTATCTGCTGTATTTGAAATGAAGCAAGCTAAGAAAACACACACCATGAAAAATCTTTGTGCTCATTTTCTCATGATTAAGAAGGCCATTCTTGGTTATTTTCCTTTCAATCCAGCACAGATGTGGACACAGAGTGGTCAGAGCTCCAGTGGTCAGGGGTGTGGCAGACAGCATGGACAAGTTTGTTTTAATATGTCCACTTGGAAAATCCTCAGGGGAAATATCATGGATTCTGCTGCAGATGTTTCACTGTGTTTGCATGCTTGGAATTGGGGTTGGGCTCTTTGATCTAAATGAAAATGCACCGCAGAGGTTTGCAGTGCGGGTGAGTTGAAGCTCTGCTCAGAGAGCAAATCAGAAACTGTTCCACCTCCGGATTTTCCCAGGTTCCCCTGCAGAGTCTACCTTCTGTGATCATAGACATGGGAATACCACGGCCCGTCGCCTTGATCCATCTCTCTCTTGGCACAGCTAGCGACCATTTGGCATCTCCAGTGGAAACACTCTGAGTTGATGCCAGCAGTGGCAGACCACCAATGCCTGCCTACTTCCTCCCACAGAGTTCAAATTTATATCAACTGCGCTCTATCATCAGTTTCACCAGAAACAGGGATTCTGTTTTGAGTGAAAAAGAGTTAAATTATCCACAATGGAACAAAAGATTTCCTAGAGAAGAAAAAAAAATACGATGATGATCATGATGGCTATAACATAACTCTACATGTCTATAATAGTACTGGTTTCCTTAAAAAAATACTTATAGTAATAATTCACAGACTGGTAAAATTAAAATTATGAGGGCAATCATCAACCATGACACGACTTCACATTGGGGAGGGGTATTTTCAATTGGGCTTCAGTAAATGTTCCAAAATGAACACGCATGGGAAGCACAAGACTAAGTTGTCATAAAACAGTCAAACTACAGGCATTTACCACCACAGTTGGATTAAGCTGTAAATGAGGTAGCAGAACTTGGGTATGCTTTAATGAAGTCTCACAGTTTAGGTCACAGCAATATTCAGTAGATCTATGTCTAGTTTACAGTGGTTTGAGACGGTAAAACCTCATGCATCTTGAAGTGTTGTAAAAACCCCAAACACATGTGAAGGTGAAGCTTTAATCAATCATATGGATTGTAAATAAATGTGTTGTGGTTAAAATAATTACAGGCCCGTTCATTAGTGAAGTTGAAAGCGAAGTCAAAACCTCACAAGCTATTTAAACACTGCAGGCCATGCCTGCTCATGCTAAACACTCCATGAGCCAAGCACTAAAGAGCCAGTAAAAACAGCCTCATTTAAGCTGCCGTTACTTGGCACAGCACTTCTGGATGAAAGCAGCCTCTACGCTCCGTCAAGTTCATGTAGTGTTTTGCATGCACAGTATGCAAACTGGGCAAACTCTTAGTCAAATGTAAAGTCTGTACTTGTTCTTTAAAAAGTATGTAAATTATAGAAGACCAAGATCCAGTTTAACACATTACAGTCTGCCAAAGCCAATCTGAAACAACCCTGTCACTTAAAATATGAACTAACCCAGACAGAGTCCTGCTTACTGTAAAAAAAAAAACCCAAAAAAACCAAAAACATCTTTTGCTTTGTTCATTTATTCAGAATCTGTCAACATGTTTGATCCCTTGTTGATTGCATCAGTGGACTCTGCTGTGACTAAGCTCATAATAAAGGTTGTTATAGAAACAAAAGCACTTAGCAAATTACCAGTTTGATGATGTGGCCCTCATTAACCCTAACACTCTTCAAACTTGGTGAATACATTGAAAACACAAGACTCAAGTGATAAAAATTATAATTTTGTAGGAAGTTCACTTGTTAAAGAAGTGCGACTTCAGTCAGACAGTGGTGGAACATCACCATATCAAAACCTGTCATTCTACTTTAACCTATTCAATGGAAGACCCAATGAATCAGAGCGCTTTGAAGCCTTTCAGAAAGAGGAGGAGGGATACATCTTTCATAGGTTCTGCACTTCATAATTCTGTAAAAGCTTTATATTACAATATTTGATCTGATCTGATTTTGACTTCAAAGACGTTTTATTAGAAAAAAAACCTCAGTTCCTCTAATAAACAGATATTCTCATAAGAGGATGTAACTGGAAAACCAGGGAAAACTTTTAGATTGAGGGGTGTGTTTTCTTATACTTTCCCTCAAGGGACAGAATATTAACACACCCATGGTTTCTGATCTTTCAATAGATTGTGATGTAGTTTCAATGGATTTGGATCATCACCTGAAACCTGAAAAGATCCTTCTTCCTGAATAAATGTACCACAATCTAGCAAAAACATGATGCAAGAGTTTCAGCAAATCCAACAAAAATTTCAGTAACTGTGGGCAGTTTTTCCAATTCATTTATATTTCAGTATTTTATTAATGTTCACAGAAACATGAAATGGGCTGCAGAAATTCTCACTGAAGGTTACACTTAAATCAGAATTTCAGCTCCATGTAGGTTGGTGTAAACAACATGACTGCCTTACATTTACTTGAAGCACCTCGTGATCTTATTTATACACGGCTGATATTTCATTACCTTAATTGTTGTGTGTTTTGCAGCTGCAGTGTTCACACTACAAATCGACTGGGTCTCACAGCAGTAAATAGGTGGATTTCCAGTCTCCAGTTTCAGGGAGTGTTAGCAGACGTTACATTACAAAAGCAACTTCTCTCATGAGTCTCAGTTCATTTGATGGAAACAATAGATGCATCCCAGTCCAGGGGTTTGATTTTCTAAAGTGTTTTTTGGCACAAATTATCACAATCTATGGTGTTTGCAGTATTATCAGAGAGATACGCCAAAAGAAACAATGGGAGATTTCTGCAACAGTTATGAAACATCAGGAAGGAGATATTGACATTTAATACACATGGATGTCCAAATGAGTCCGAAGACCATTTATTACAAAAAGGTAGCTGCAACATAAGACATATACATACTGCTTCACCCAAATGGTCTATAACAATGGTTCTCAACTGGTCTGGCTTCACTACCCACTATCTACCTTCAATGATACGTTATGATCCAAACCAATAAAAGTTAAACTTCTTTATTTTAAAAGTAGAGAAGCACTCAGAGAGCGCATACCTCTGCCAAGGCAGTGTTTGTACTTTCATCCACTAGATGGCGCTGAATGTACGGATCACCACCAAAATCTAATCATCTGTAGGATACCCCATTTCTGAAAATTTCATGAAAATCCATCTATAACTTTTTGAGTTATCTTGCTAACAGACAGACAGATAAACAAACTAACAAACAGATGAATGCCAGCAAAAACATAACCTCCTTGGTGGAAATTAAAAAAAGATGGTGGGGCATTTTGAACCTGAGATAATACAGAATATTAAAGTATGAAAGCACAGAAGACAAGTTTAATGATAAACCAAAATGATAGGCAGGTATATATGGAAATAGTCCCTTTAACACAATCGTCTCCAATCCCTGGTCCTCGAGGGCTGGTATCTTGCATATTTTAGATATTTCCCTCTTCCAGCACATCTGACAGTCATTATCAGGCTTCTGCAGAGCTTGATGGTAGGCTCATCATTTGAATCAGGTGTGTTGGAAGAAGGACACATCTAAAATATGCAGGATACCGGCCCTTGAGGACCAGGATTGGTGACCCCTGCTTTAACACTAAGGGTGTTTTCACACTGGGTATCTGGATCCATGCCATACCTGGGTACAATCACACCTTTCTTGCAGATGTTGCATTCACAAGCACATACCGTGGTCCATGCTCCAGTTTGAGTGGCTGCTACAGGGCCAAAACAGTAGGTGGCAGTGTGGATGGAATTCTGTCACTACCCAACAGATGCGGAAGTCAGAAGACAAACCTTTACGTCATCAACCGAGTGACTGTTCTGTTCATTTGTCGACAACAACAGCAGAACTCTTCTATCTGTTAGCCTGTTTGAGTCAAAGTGAAGAAGAGCAACCTTCGTTGTCCCTGATATGTTACCGAGTGGTTCGGTCAATAAGGCAAGCCCATGCCACACGGATCCGAGGCTTTTTCAGGAGACATGAGCACCATCTATGATCTTGTGGAGATTAGGTCACGTCTGTTCTCGGGCATGGATCACTGTCACACTGTACTGTACTGGAGTCCACACAGTCTGTACCCAGGACGACCTTCTCAGCTGGACTTGGGTATGGTCCTCATGCACGGAAAGTTTGCATTCACACTCATAAAATTAAGTGGACTTTGGGATCCAATGTACTCAGATATGAACCCAGGTATGTAATGTGAAATACCCCAAATTAGGCAACCTGGCCAGCCATCCAGTTTTCTCCATGTCAATACTGAGAAAACAGTCTGAAATTGGGCCAGTTGCTGTTAAATATGCACAATCTATTCTATACTGAACCACTCACAAGTCTGTAGGTGGGTGTTTTGCAGTGCATCATACTCACTGACTTCTTTTTGTTGCGAGTCAAAGTCAGGTCCAGGTCCGCAAATCTCTTTACAACTGTTGTCGCTTGTTTCCTTGATTCCAAAATAAGGATTGAATTACAGGTTACACTTATATTCTCATGTTTCTCTGACAAAAGCGTCTCATCTGTGATTGTTTACTCAGAGCCTGATAGTCCTGCCTTCATATTTGGATTAAAGCCCGCAATTCCAGATGGATTTCTCATTGAGAAAGATGGACAGCTGGCCAGGCTATAAATTGGGTACATTTTTAACGAAAACCAAGTGTGCACACAGTTAAAAAATTATGATGCATTCAGTCACCTACTGTTGGGGACAGTGAATGGACAGCTCTCGGCTCCATAAAAAATAAAGCTATTAATAATAGTTTCTTGACATTATGTTTTGCCTAGACAAAAGCAACCCCATGAAAACAAGTTTGTGATCCACTTTTGGGTCCTGAACCACCAGTTGAGAACAACTGTACAATAATAACCACTGTCATCATTTGTTTCTACTGTATGTTGTTTCCAACCAAAATAAACATGTAAGCATGTATTGTTGTGCATGTTTGAGCACATCACCACAGCAGATATCTGCAAATATGTGCATCTTCAAACTATATATACCTGCATTTCATACATGGATGAGACACACTGCCTTTCGAAGTCTGCACATCACTCCCCTTCAGCCACTGTAAAATCACTGAAACCACAGTCTCTTGGGGTTTACCACTTTTTCTCACTTGGTGTCAATTTTTTGGTTCAGTTTATTGTCACTGAAGTGAAATGTGAGCTTTGTGTTTTACCCATCCTTCTGTGCTCGGTGGGTGTGCTGCTGCCCCTGAAGGTGCCTGGGGACTCCGAGGCTCCAGGTCTAAACCAGTATCTTGATCAAGAGCACCAACTGGAGAATTAACCTATTATATATGTGTCTGACAGCGGTGGAAACCAGAGAAACCTGTGTGATATTGTGCTTACCACAAAGTCACTGTGTTGCCCCTAAATTTGATCTGTAAACACCTCAGATAAATCAGATAATCTGTGCTGAATATCATTACTGAATAACCTCAAATTGGGTGTGTCCCCCAGATTGTTTGCAAGGACTTAAATCCGTATAATGATCTTATAGTGTGGGCCAAGCATTGCCCTGGGGTGCTCCGTTTTTAAAGCGAGTAAAGAACAATTCTAGAGTCTGCATCTTTTTATGCATTTGCTCTGAAATTTAAAGGGTTTGTCCTTCCACCAAGATTAATGAATATCATTGCAGTCATTTTACACAATCTGCAATCTGAGGACAGACCTCAAAGAAAGCAACAGCATCGTATTACTTCAAAATAAATATAAATTCTAAATGTGTCTGACATCACCTTTAACACACTAACTGTGATCAGCACCTATGGGACTGATATGTACAGGCTCAACTAGGGCACTGTGGTGCTGGGGAATTTTAACTCAAATACAATGGATATAGCATCTGCTCTCAGAGGGTCCTGCGGGGTCTTGAAAAGCCTTAAAGTCTTGAATTTCCAAATTTGCATTTAATACCTTAAAAAAAGTCTTTAAAGGTGGGTTTTAAAGGAACACACCACCGGTTTTCCACCACTATGTTCTTCCCTGATCTTAGATGAGTTGATACATACCTCTCTTATCTCTGTGCGTGCACTCAATCCCCCTTGCACACAGCGCAACTTTGTTAGCACTTAGCATAGCTCATGATTTCCTCCAGGAACAAACAGACATGAAGATAGAAGCAACCAAGCACTTCCACGTTTTCCCTATTTAAATATGGTTACGTGAGTAGTTACATAGTTACACAAAATAAAACGTAGTGACTTTCTAAATAAATAAATGGATAAAATGGATAATTATGTTGTATGGCGGAATAACACTTGGGAGAATGTCAGCGCAGTAATATTATCACTACTGAAAAATCCCCTCCCCTGCTGCCCCGTCTCCCTCTTACTTCCGTCAACAGAACCAACGTGACCTGCATACCTGCACTACCAGTAGCCTAGTAGTTTGAGCAGAGCGGACAAAGTATCAGGTTGTAGTAAGGTAACTAGGTGCATCGTACAGGGTTATGATAACAAGCCCAGGGCATGTAGTGCCATCATGTTCTACTGACGGAAATGAAGGGATGAGAGAGGTATGTATCAACTCGTCTAGGATCAGGGAAGAACATAGCTCAGTATGGAAAACCGGTGGTGTGTTCCTTTAAATTATGTTGCCATAAACTTGTTCTCTGTATTGTGTTTAAATGCATCCAATCTGCAAAGAAAGGTTAGTTTGCTCAGTTCCACCCGTTCCGTTCTAATGCAACAATTTATGCTGAAATTAGGAACCAATTATCGCTAACTTTGCAGTCCCCCGGTGAGAAATGACTCGTAATGGTGGGAAGCAAGGCGTTAGAGTAAATCAATAAATTTTCCTAAACTGTAAAAGTCACCAAATTTTGCCAGTATGGTTGTGAAATGGGAATTAAATTCTGGTCTAAGAAGTCTTAAAAAGGTCTTAGAAATTCTTAAATATAACTTGTAGAAACCTCTAGGAACTCTGTCTCAGTTCAGGCAACCAGAAAGTTTATGTGAATTGATATCACATCAGTAACTGATAACACTTGTCAAACTTTGCAAACATCAGCCGCAAAACCCACTGATGACGACAACGATAGAATATCCATAACTTAATATGGGGAACAAAACACCTCACATCCTAAGGCAATGTCCCATCTAAGCTATAGTTGTATGTACGCCAGGTGTGTTAAACTCATTTTCTTTCATGAGCTACATTCACCCAATTTGATCTCAAGTGGGCTAGGCCAGTAAAATAACGATAACCTATAAATAATGACAACTCTTAATTTTTCTCTTCCTTTTAGTCCAAAAAATAACATTAAATTATGGAAATATTTACATTTACAAATTATCCAAACCAAAAAAGATGTGCATAACCTGAAAAAAAAATCTCTTAAGAAAAATAAGTGCAATTTTAACAATATTATGCCTCAACTAAATATATATGCATTATGGATTGAATCTACAAAGGCACAAAATATTTAGTAACAGGCAGAATATTTTTGAAACTGCACTAATTACCTCTGCCAAAAAGGTTTTGTTTTTGCCAGGGTTTGTGGGTTTGTTTGTTAGCAAGGTAACTCAAAAAGTTATGGACAGATTTTGATGAAATTTTCAGGATATGTCCGCTCTGGGTCAAGGAAGAGATGATTGAATTTTGGAGGTGATACAGATCACCGTCTGGATCCAGGAATTTTTTAAAGGATTCTTTATCATTACAAGATAGGGCATGGTGGCACAGATTTGCATACAGGGCCATTCAGTGCCATCTAGTGGAGGAAAGTACAAACATTCCCTTGGCGGAGGTCTGCGCTCTCCAAATGCTTTTCTAGTTCTTTATACATTTCAAGTTGTTCATATTTATTCAGTTTATTCATATTTTATTGTTAAAGTATAGTTTGTTAATGTAAATATTTTCACAACTTAATGTTTGGGGTTTTTTTTCACCAAAACACAAAGGGAAATTTCGAGTTGTCCTAATTTATACATCTTATGTAATTTAGTTTTTTTGTTTTTACGCATTAACCTAAGAAGAAAATTTGGAGTCATTATTATTTATAAGTTATTATGCTGTGATTTTACTTCAGATCCCATTGGTCTGAATGTGGAACCTGAATGAAACCAGATCGACACCTTTGACTGTTATTATCTTCAGTGTAATGTTTGCACTTTACAAATTCTTCCCGCTGGCTGGATTGGAACCTTTGATTTGCCGGTTTTGGTCCATGGGCCGTATGTTTGACACAACTGGTCTACGTCTTTCTATTCCTTATCTTCTATTATGTTCTCACTCTGCTTCACCATCAACCAAACCAGACAAGAGCTTCAATCTGAGACCAACTCACTGAAGGGGACATACAACCATACAGAGACAAAGCAAAGGAGTGCAAATATAAAGCATTATGACCTGATTGTTTAACAGAGCTATCTAAGACCCACATAAATATGAATAAATACATTTGCAGTTCTTTACATCCAATTGGTTGAGAGGCATTGGCCTATAGGTTGGTCTATGGCAGAATGCCCAGGGTGATCTTATAAAATAATTTTCCTGAATAATCTACCACATGGAAGAGGACCCTTGTGTCTTCCTTTTCATGTGTGCAATGGGCTACTTGATCTGTTTTTTGTGGGTAAGATGATACAGCGTCGAGTCTGCAAGTGGAAACAGCTTGTTTGGTCGTTGACATTTCCAAACGTTCCTGGCAAAAAAGTGAAAAAAAGCTCACTTTTGTTTTCATCCGATCTGTGTGGAGGTCTTTCCGTTTGTTTAGTATCATGTTTTTTTCCCCTTAAACTGTTGTTCTTCTTTCCTGTTGTGGTCACCTCTGTCATGCAGGTATCATTACACTCAGACCTGATTGATGAAAAGCCCGAAAGTTTTTGACTGCACAGTTTAAGATCCAGCCTTTGTAAGACAGAACAGAGTAAAATGAGCCATGCTGCTGAATCTTACAAACCATTAAAACAGTAATCATGTGACCACAAGTTAAAGTATAATCCACAATCCTACATCTATCGTTCACTCAAGCACATGATAAAACCAGTGGAAAAATTCTGATTTTTTTTCCAGGCTAAGTGAACTCATCATGTTAAACTAAAGTTATCGGTCTTATATGACTTTTTACATTATCACACATGATTTTTGTGGGTATCCAACAACCAAACATAAAATTATGCAAAGGTTTTGGCAGTGACACAAAGATTTTCAAACTTTGCAGCTTCAGCTTTTCCACATGTTTTTGAGAAACACTGAAGAGCAGTTGTAAGCACCGCATTTATACAGAAGGTGATATACTAGGTCAGGGGTGTCACATATGCGGCCCGTGGGCCAAAACCGGCCCACCAGAGGGTCCAATCCGGCCCCCTGGGATGAATTTGTGAAGTACAAAAATGACACTGAAGATATTAACAGTCAAGGAATTTACAGTGGTTTTAGTTCAGGTTCTACAGACCAATGTGATCGAAAAGTAAATAATAGCATAATAACCTATAAATAATGACAACTACACTATTTCTTCTTGGAATAATGTGAAAAAATGTTCATATTAACCTGTACTCCACTACTTTTTTTTAAAAAAAAGAATATATAGGCTCCATGCGACCCCCGTGACCCTAGTGAGGATAAAGCGGGTATAGAAAATGAATGAATGAATGAATGAATGAACGAATGAATATAGATAGAATATTGTTCAAATCCAATTTAAAGGTCCAATTTTATGCAAAATTCCCTTTAGCATGGTTTTGTAACAATAATATGCATCCCCAGCCTGTCTACAACAACCCCCCGAAATGAGAAAATTCTATTCTCTCCTTCTGATGCTTGCTCCACTTTTCAGAAAATGTGTGCTCAAGCAGGTGGATTTGAGATTGGCCATTTATGATGTCAGAAAGGAACAAAGTATCTCCTTCAAGTTGGTGACACCGCCCAAGATGGATGTTTGCTCCACCCCCGGAAAACTGCCCTTGCAAATGCTGCTCCGGTTAAATAAACATGGTGAAGGCACAGAGATAAATAAACACTAGAGCGGACATTGTCAGTGGTTGCCTCAAGCTGAAACATCCAACTTTGGCGGCCATCTTGGTACAGGAAGCTAGGCCCCGCCCCCTCATGAAAATCTACACATGGCAGTGGTATTTCGTGGCTACAGCTAAAAAATAGGATTACCTATAGTCTTACAACTGTACGTTTTTATAGAAAAAATACAATATAGAAACAAGCAACAAAAAAGAAAATAAATGTAAGCATAAATATTATTAATCGAAGGAAACATCATAACGTAATCACACAGGCTTAAAAAAATATGGGTATTCCATGTGCAATATCGACCTAAATGAATAAAAAGAAGAAAAAAAAAGAGCAGTTATCATATTTATATTGCATGGAGATTCTAATATTGTTTTAATAATTACACATTTAATTGCTTCATAACATAATAATGTAACATTTGGAAAAGGTGAAAACTCTTAATCAAACTGCAGTTCATAACGTAATCATACAGGTTTATAATACGAAAAAAAAACCTGCTTTTTTTTTTTTTTTTACTTGTACTAGTACTTGTACTCATCATCTTCTGCTTATTTGGGCCGGGTTTTTTGTAAATACGAAATTATCAGAATATAAAATACTAGTATATACTCTAGCATTTATCCAGACACTTTCCATAATAGCAATATGATAAAATGTTGATGCCATGGCCTATTGATTTTTTTTTTTATAGCAATGTCTTTAGCAAATTTCTCTTTGTAAGCTTAGTTTCTAGTGACAGTTGTTTCTTTTCAATATTATGTAGTACTGACAACCTTTTCTGGACCAAGATGGCGGCAAGACGCTGCCGCGAAAGAATGCCCCCTTGCCCACTCTAGTGTTTATTTATCGAAGGTACGAGCAAAGCACGGCAGTTCTGTTGTTGCCAGCTCAGAAGTCTGTTTTTTACTTCTGTTGTCTAAGATTTTGAAGGCCCAGTGGATTAATTTTATTTTCGATGGAGATGTACCCACCCCAACTCCTAAAGTGTTATATGTGTGTGCACCATTTCACTCAGAGTTGGTTTCTTAACAAGTGTCAGTACAAAGCAGGATTCACCAAGAATCTGAAGCTAAAGCATGGACTGGTACCAAGTGTCTGTGACCCGGCTACAAACTTGAGTAAGTTTGACCATTTTATGTTGATTTACTATGTAGTCCTACCTAGCGTGATAGCCTGTTGAATGTGGTTTTAGCATGGCAGCAAACAGATGTTACTGTTGGTAACATAGTTTCCTTATACTGAGAGATAACTAAACTTTTCACAATATTCCACATTCATCAAAAGAGCTACAAGTACCGAGAAGACAGCAGAGATGTAACCGTTAGCAGGAGCTAATGTTACCTAGCTACATGTAACAACACACGAGCAAAGTAAAAAGAAAACTATCAAGACACATAATATTTGTAACTAACCATTCAGAAACGTCCTCAGAGTTTTAATTTCTTCAGGTGCCTCTCCTTCTGGGTCAGACTCTGGATCAAATTGGTTTGGCTGAACCACAGTACTTCTACCAGCCGGACCTACTCACCTGTAAACATTAGAGCATGATACTGGAGCGAAAGCCACACCCTCTTCCAAAGAAGGTGTGAAAGGAGGCGTGGTCAGGACAGCTCATTATCATACACAGAAACAGCTCGTTCTCAGCAGAGCTCAGGAGAGGGGATTTACAGACTGGCTAAAGTCCAGGAACAAAGTGGATTTTTATGCAACAAACTTTAAATGGACTGTTCTGGGACCTGTGAGACCTGTTTGAACTTGTTGAAAAGGAGCATAATATGGGACCTTTAATAAACTGTGCTTCAACAGAGACTAAATCTGCAGCGGGCCAGCAGCCACCTCCAGATCTGGGTCCAGCTCAAAGGGTGATCGTCTCGATGCTTTTATTAAAAGAAAAAATAAATAAACAAAGTGGAGGAGGAGGGACGGTCCTGTTGATCCTGTCCTGCTTTGCTTGTCTCCTGCTGGGGCTCTGGGGCTGCTTGGGTCCTGGTCAGGGGCTCCTTTTTGCTCTCCTTTTCTGGTCCCTTGGTCTGGCCCTGCCCCTTATTATCTCCACCAAGGAGGTTATGTTTTTGCCGGCATTTGTCTGTTTGTCTGTCTGTCTGTAAGAAATGGGGTATCCGACACATGATTAGATTTTGGTGGTGACCCATACATTCAGCGCCATCTAGTGGATGAAAGTACAAACATTGCCTTGGCGGAGGTCTGCGCTCTCTGAGTGCTTCTCTTGTTATTATATACTTCAGTTTTCCTATTCTGTATGATCTTGTTATCTTGTTGATATATACTAATATAGACATGATTAATTCTCACAATGTCCATTATCATAATATATTGTACAGTGTTAGCACGTCACAGCCCTGTGATGAACTGGTGACTTGTCCAGGGTGTACCCCGCCTTCACCCTTAAGTAGCTGGGATAGGCTCCAT
>JAQQZY010000002.1:9941195-9951268 GCA_030068375.1 Ostorhinchus rueppellii
CCCCGCGGGAAGGGGGTCTTTTGAAAATGTAGCCTGGCCGAGCCGTTTTTCTAACATGTCAGACCCCACCTTTAAGTTGGAAAAACAATATTTTTACATTTTATTTATTTATTTGCATATATACAGGGCCTCCCCCACAAATGCATTCACCCTTTAGCAGCTCAGCTTATAACTTAATTGTTTATGAATTTTTTGGCAGATTAAACCCATTGAAGTCAATGATGGCAGCCAGACTAAACGTCAAAGAAAGGAAATTCATGCTAAAATGTAGCCATTGAACATGAATGCAGGCAAATACCAAGGGAATAGTTCCATTGATTCACGTTGTCAGTGGTGTCGGGACCAGAACGGACCTCAGTTTGAAAACAGGCGATGAAAAAAACAGTAAAATAGGGTCTGTAAATGCTTTTACATTTGGAAAATTATACAATTCTAATAAACACCTAGTTTACCATTATTTCAAGGGTGTATACATTTCTTGGGACACCCTGTAGGTATAAACTAAAACAGATACGTACACATCTGTCTTGGTAGAAAAGAGGGTTTGAGAATCTGCAGGTGAGGTCAGAAACCAGAAAGACTTATAGAATAACCTCACCTTGACCTTGTTGTATTTGAAGCATGATAAGAGAATATGATTTGTATGCCGTCCATGAAGTAGCGAGATAAATAAAAATGGTATAACAGAAAATACAACTACAGACATAACTTCTTCCATCAATACCAGGGAAAAGGAATGCATGGTAATCTTGTCATGAAATGTTTGAGACCATGTGATTTATTCTTGATGGATAAACTGTAACTGAGATTCAGTTTGTAATCGTTACATCTGCTCAAAGGTGATTACTGATGTGTATAAATAGGAATAAAAAGACTTAAGTGTCTGAAAACAACACGATTCCATCTTTAAAGGCAACAGTGTAGATACAGTTGTAGAAAAAACATATCAGACCACCCTTGTTTTCTTCAGTTTCTTGTTCATATTAATGCCTGGTACAACTACAGCTATATTTATTTGGACAAATATAATGATCACAACAAAAATAGCTCATAATAGTTTAATTTCAGAGCTGATATCTATCCATTTAACATGTTTTCTTGATAAAAAACCAAAATCACTTCAGCTCTTACATCAGTATCTATGGCATTGTACTGACAAAAACAGTGCTTTTAGACATCCCATTTTCTTTTCTGTCTATTTGGGTCGCATGATAGACACAGGAGTTAGGACTGGATTGCATAAACATTGTTTTTGATGACTTTTGATGGTGTAATGATTTTTTCTGCGACCTCATATGACAATCTATGTTAATGTTCATTTGGTCAATAGTGTATATACTGTATATATGCTGTTTTGTTGTACATAATTGTCATCTGTAGTGAGGTGTTTGCTTTTAGTATATTTCAGTAGTACTTTAGTAGTACATGTATATGCAATATTTTATCTTTCTTACATTTTTCAGTATTTTGTATGACAGTTTACTGTCCTTTTTTGCAGTAAATGTTTTTTGCTGCTAAATGAATTTTTATTGTTTCTCGGTCAGTGACAATAAAGACCTATTCTATTCTATTCTATTCTATTCTATTCTATTCTCTTGTATTTGAGTCTTTTCTATTCTATTGTAATCTTTTCTATTCTATTCATTTCTATTCTATTCTTATCTTTTCTATTCTATATAAATTATATATATATATATATTGATGTATTTATTTTGAATATGAATGTCAAAATAGAAAAATAATAATAAACATTTATAAACAAAATTTAAGATAAGACATTATACATATTCGAAAAAGAGTGAGAAGTACAACTTATAAGCTCCCACCCCTTGTCCTTAAATAATTAACAAACATATATAAACATATATATATAAATGTATGTTTCTTGGCTCCTTATTTGCCAAGTATGTATCAAACCAAGTAAGTATCTCTCAGCGATGCTGCATATGCACATCAGTGCTTTTAGCTAAATGCTGATCTCAGCACACTAGCATACTTACATTGACAATGCTAACAAGCTGATGAAGCAGATATGCTATAAATATGCAAAGTGCACAGTCTTAGTCTATCGTGTCAGATGCTATCATTTAGCCCTGAACACAAAGGACAGTTAAGAAAAAGCTCAGTTTGTGTCATTTGGTCAACAAACAAACAAACAAACAAACAAAAATACGGGACAAAGTACAGTGTTGACTTTGATGGGACTTCATGAAAAGTTAAGGGACTATCACAGTTCTGAGTATGCCATGAAGGTTTGTACCATATTTGACCGTCACTATAACTCATAAACACCCAAACATCGACCAAAAGCATCTACTGATCCAAACTGTTCATCCACTAATCTTATCAATAAATGTAAATAATTGTTGTACGATACACTTTGTCATCTTTTCATGGTCATCAGATATGACCCATTTGGACATTCAGAGGCTCCGTAGTTACCAAGGAAACACCGTCATCTTCTACAACATTGATTCAGCAGTAAAACCCATGAATTTTGATCAAAGCCAGTGGATGAACATACTGGGTTTGTGTTCAGTTAATGATAGATGTAACTGAAAAAGAGTCTTTTCCTTCAGTTTTTTTTTTTTAACTTTAATCTGAGCTTTTATGAACATCTACATAATCAGAGAATTAAACATAGAAAAGCATGATTTTCACCAGAAAAAATGCAAAATTCAGAGGATAATAGTATAATAAATACTGATAAATCATTTAAGAAAGATTAAACAGAGGGGGGGGGGGGGGGGGGTCATGTGGGGAGTGACACTAAAGTTACACATTTAAAAGGACAAAACTCTGAAATGGACCCAAATTATAACAGTAAACAGCAGAACTCTGACAGGGATAGTTGCATGTAGGTGTGGTTCTATTCATTTATGTTGGGATGCAGTTATTCTACATAAAAAATAACTTAATAATAAGCTTGGTTTGACAGTGTAAGGAATAGAATGCACGTATATGTGTGCTAAAATATAGGGAATGCATGTAAATAGTCCTGTTCCCGGCTGCCTCTCAACCTCCTGGTGGTGCTGGAGGGAACATCACAGGCATTAGGGGTAATTCTACGGACACCATGCATGTCTGCTGAAAATGTTATGGAATTCTTGGGATATTTTTGTCTGGACTAAGGCGTAAAAAACAAACTAATTTACGAACAGACAGGTTGATTATCCCTATTATCCTGGGAAACATGCAGCCGGAAAACTGTGCTCTGTTATTGGCCAGATGGATTTACTTACTTTCAAGCCTATTTCACTTCCTAAACCGCAAAACTGCAGATATCATTTGCAATGTTTTTCTTAATAACCAAGAAACCCTATAGTCATTTGGTGAACACATGAGAATAACGTCTAGAATACATGTTATTGTAACGCAATCCTCGGCGGTGGGAGAAGGAAATGTTCGCATAGTTTATGGCTGCAACACACAGAATTTACATTTCAGATTTGGAGTCCATTCTCTTGGGGTTTTTTTTTTCTTTTTCAGACTTTTTTTGACCAATCGGTTTGTACTGTAGTGACAGATGGTTACTCTACACAGCATGGGCCCTCACTGGGAGTCTGCACCCTCTGATATCTTATGGAGTCATCAGCAGCCGCTTGCCAACTTTAATATGACTGGGGACCGTAACTCTCCAGGCAACTACTACTAAACATGTCACATAGGTCTGGCTCCTTCTGATCGATATCAAATTGTCTCACGGAGCATCTGCAATCAAGCGCGCCAGAACAGTGAGTGCTCAGACACACCAGTCAAAGGTTACAGGCAGCCCGGCCAGCTTCGCCTTCAGCCAACGTGTGACCGCCTTTTTAAAGAGTTCTTTGACAGTTTAACATCTCAGCCACCCCGTTCCCCTCCTCCTCCTGCTCCTTCATCCCCTCCCCTCTCTCTCTCTCTCTCTCTCTCTCTCTCTCTCTCCTCCCTCTTGTTTTCCTTTCTCAGCCATACTGATTAAACCTGGAGATCCCGGCGGGAGGATCTGATTTCCCAGCCCTGACTGTTACTGTAGTGAAGTCAGCACTGCATGTCCTCACACAAGGCCAGTCCGACTCACTGACTATACAACGCAGAATCAATGCACTCACACCAGGGTAAAGCACACACTGTGAGTTCACCCTCATCATTTTGTCTATTTATGTTAGAAATACTAAAAATATAAATAGATTGTTAGAAAAATGTAGCGTTCTGGTTCTAGACTTGGCAAATCAGGAGCCGAAATAACAAAATAACGACAAAATACTTTGATTTATACACTGTTGACCTTATGAACATTAACATAGATTGTCATATGAGATCCTATCCAATCCAACTTTATTTGTAAAGCACTTTAAAACAACCACAGTGGACCAAAGTGCTTCCAGGAAAATCAGTAAATAACAAGAAAATACAAGGAAACATCCAATCTGCACAATTCAAAGCAACCACATATAAAACCAATACCAAATAAAACAACTGAATAAGATCATCTCACATGGTTTCAAAAGCCAAGAAGAAAAAATAGGTGGTCGTATGTATCTACACGGTTGTCCATGAAGACAGAACACATTCCTCTTTACATCTATTACCCCCTGAGTCCCAGTTACACTTTATCGATGAAGAACAAATCACACTGTCACAATTATTTCAAGTGGAAAAACTGTCAATATTTTATTCCACTTTTAAGGGAAACGGTCAAATGTCAAATCTGAGACATATGTCAACTCTGCACATTAGCCTCTCATTAATCACACACACTTTCATGCATTAGATCAGTCAGCTATGCAGATATATTTCTACATTTATTTTATTTTCCTTCTAATGATGGGTTAAATTGAGGAGGACAACAGCTGGAGATCATGTTAAGATGTGAGGTAAAGCAATGAAATGAATGAATGAATGAGGAAACATAAGAAACCAAGCATCAGCTGCATCAGTGAAGTGCATAGAAGTTATTTAAAGGTAGTTTACTCAAAGGGAAATGTAGCCTTACACCTCAGTGCTGCCTCTCTGCTCATGCAAAAACAAATACCTTGACCGCCAAATTGCCCATGATAGCAAGGATTAATTAGAGGGTAATTGTTTGCTTATGCAGCCCATGTTAGGGACAACATCAGCCTCTGCATGCCTGACGTGGAAGTCACATCAAACATTGACAAAATGGAATTTGTGAATTTGATAGTGCAGTTGTGAGGGTACGCAAATTACATCGCCTGGAGCAACTTCTGCTGCATGAATGGATCCTTTTTACGATCACAGGGAAAACTTCTCCCAGGGGGACATGGAATTTCAGAGGGTTTTCCCCCTTAAATATACACGGGTACACTTTAAAAGTAAAAGGTAATTTTCAACTTCCTATCCTGGATAATGCTGTTTCAACTGAATGAAACGGCCCCATTCATTGGAGTTTAAACAAAACAGTATTTTTTTTTTTTCTAGAGGTTTTACGCATGCAGTGTAGATGTTCTTTTTTAGACTGAGAATGCGTGAAAAAACAATTAAAAACTCACCGTTTTGCTCCTTTACAGTAGGGAGGTGAAACTTGCTGACATGACTTGATTCAGCTTTCGAGCCATATTGTTGGAGAAGCGATGCAAGAAGGAGTAAGAATGGAAGGATCATTTGGATGAGTGGTGTTTGGCGATCACAAAGCGCTGTAGACAAGGGATGGTTTGGATCACCACACACATGCGTCGTTTACAGGACACCAGTGCTGTTTTGGACACATTTGGAGAGGATA
Organism: Ostorhinchus rueppellii; assembly: GCA_030068375.1. NCBI lineage: Eukaryota > Metazoa > Chordata > Actinopteri > Kurtiformes > Apogonidae > Ostorhinchus > Ostorhinchus rueppellii. The sequence continues at coordinate 9,946,915 of JAQQZY010000002.1, forward strand.
CAGGCAGACTAGAATCCACATAATCTTAATCATCAGTCCTTCTGGAGAAAACGAAATGTACGTCTCCCTCAAATCAAGTCAAATCCTTTCCAGACCTGGCGCTGCAAGTGCGCACCTGTTAGTTCAGTGGGGGGGAAAAAAGTTGGAGAAGTTCACCAAAGTTTGGTTTGAAGCGTTTATAATCCTGGAATTTGCATGTAAAAGCGTTCTTATGCGGGTGTATTATCTATGGGTATTAAAAAGGCACGGACGCATCTTGGCTAAAGCGCGCGTGCACGGTGCGTTCTGGACTCCGTCGGAATAAAATCCTCTGAAAGCTTTACGCATTACACGAAACGGACGCACACGGAGACAGCGTAAGAGTCCAGCAACCTGATACAGTCTTTATCGAGAAAGTATTCGCGAGTTTTGTTGTCTGGCGAAGTCTTGAGTCATAACTTGGTGGAGACTGAGATAAAATATCAGTGCGCTGCCGGGGTTGGGTTTTGGAGACTGCCAACTGACCGCACAACAGGTGCTATACATAAAGTACAACTTCCCAGCCGAGGAAACTCCCCGAGATGTTAACTATTCCGTTGCTGCTCGGACCAATGAGGCGTTTTCAGTCAGTGTCTGCAACAAACTGGGGAGGATAGTCCCACTTGTTGCGCACACTCCCCACGTTTCCAGTAATAACAACAAGGGAAAAAAAAAGTGTCAGCATCTCTTAATAACAGAGTAAAAGTGACACAAGATAAATGACTGCACATTGTTTGCAGAATGTTGGGAAATAAAGTTCAAACACCACATTATATCACAGTACAGACTTTAACAAATGATTTCTGGTAATTTACTGCACTTTTGTGCCCAACAAAGTCATTTAGATTCATCCTTAAGTGAAGAGGATCAATGCATCAAATGTTTCAGATACATCAAATGCCCTTTTTTTCTTGTATTTGTGTGAAGATTTTCCTCCTAACTGTTAACACAGAGAGATTTTAGTTCATAAATAATAAGAACTATCATATATGAAATAAAAGACACTTCTGTGTATCCTACTCATTTCTACATTTCAGTCTGTGGTCTCTGTGGCTCACATCTGTTTCTTTTTCTGTGCCTCCCAGCCTGTAATATTCATAACAAATACATACCTAAACACTGTAGCTCAACGGATACACAGTGTCCACATCAGGAAATGCGTGATTCAAGAGGATACTTTCCATCAGAAACTATGCCTAAATAAGCTTTTTTAAAACATAGAGTGGCTGCAAAAACCTCAGTTCCTTTTACTCATAGACAGATGAAAGATCAATGTGGACTCACAGAAGACTTTTTAACACGCTGTTGTGCATTTTGCCTAAATGTTTCTGTGGAAGGAAATGTTTAGGGGCTTCTCAATTTGTCATATCAAAGCAGAGACACCGCTTGGAACAATACTCCCTCCTGTTCCCAATTTCCTTTCTCTGCGGCACAGTGTTGTACCTCATCAACTGTGTTTCATGTGGTTCCTCCCATCCTATTGTTGGCAAAATTCACTGTATCCCCCCACTGTATAGTAAGTCTAAGTCTGCTGCACAGACACAACAATCAAAGCAGAGTTGGAGACATATTGAAACCATTGAGCCAGACACATGATGCAATGCTGCAGCAATTTACCCCCAGTCTCACATAGCTCAGAAACTACCACCTCAAAGAAAGTGCAGAGCAGGGATGTCTCCAGCATCAAGGTATGAAGGAAGGTTTTTGTGGTTTTAATCAGAGGTAATGGCTGGGAAAAGAAGGCATAAGGCTTTGATACAGTCGTTTCATCCAGTGGTGTGTTGCCCCTGTAGAGCAGGGCATATAGAGGTCCTCTTGTGTCTTCTGCAAGGGCCAAGGCCCTTTGTGTAAAGGAGAGTATCACATTCCAACCCTGCAAGGGCCTGCAGCAGATGTCAGCACTTCACATTGTGGAATCCCTCTCTCTTTCGCACACACACATACACACTCATTCACCCCTTGAGGTTTTGTCTGTAAAAGCTGGGTATTTTGTCTCGTTGTCCACGTTTGATTGCTGCTTCCACGGTGGTCTTGTGAAACGCCGAGTCTTTGATACAAAGAAATATAATAAACAGAGGAAATTAGAAACAAGGCAGACCTTTTGGGTCACAGCTAACATACAGAGACATGCCAGCCAGGAGGGCTGTGCGTCCACTGAGCAGACTGAGATGGAAATGTATACAATGGGGAATTCATAGTTGTCGGCTCCCAACTAAATCCCATTAGACTTGCTTGCCTTTTTGGGACACATACTGTCAAACAAACAACTGTCCTCTCCAAATCAGTCTGTATTACACAACGCATCTGTCACAGTGTCTGCGAGACACCAGTGTGTTCTAGGTGAGCTGATGTGAACACACAGGGGAATGGACATGTTTGTTAAATCCAAATGAAAGCCCATTATTGGACCATGAGGGGAAAAAGCCTTTAGGATGACTTCATTCACATTGTAAAACCTTATGGAGCAGTGGTGGCTTTTGCTGTGTGGTCCTGAGGAAGTCTGCAAGTAAACCACTGAGGTTTCATTAAATGTGGAAAGGTGCCAGAGGAGGTATTTAAAAAAAATTACTCACACATATCTCAGAAATGAGGCCAAATTCTAGTCTGCTACATTTATTCTAATGTATGATGAGCTTTTCCCATTCAAATCAGTCATACAGACTAACTGTAAGGGTTCCTGTTCAACTCCTCTTCAGGGGAATCTGTCTGAGTGTGAGTGAGAAAGTTTGGCATCAGGCTGATTAATTGCCCTGTGCTGCACTTGGCTTTGAAACCAGAGCCCCCTGGTGGTGCCCCTCATGGCTACAGTCGAGCCACTGCCCCTTGAGCACCGAGACGTCATCTTGTCACTCAAATACTGGTTTTCCGTCAGTTTGGGCAAAAATGATGTTTTGGTTGTTGTATCTTTGCAGTTCAGCATTTGTAACATTTAAAACCTGTTTATATGGCACATTTTCCAGTCAGATTTCCACTTTTCAGATAAAATCATATAGGTATATTCCTCTAAAGGAGGTATATCAACACAAAAAATTCAGTGAACAAGTCATTTCTGATCATCTCTGTGGATCTGTGACGTGTTAGAGCTAAACCAAACATTCATCGTGGTGAGAACTGACTGGTTTTCAGGTGGAGCTGGAAACCAAACGGCTTCATTTACTCACAAAATTAGATATCAGTTTTTAATTGGTTACTATAATCTGTAGCTAAACTTGTAAAATAATGAATTGTTCCTGGTAGGTTGATAAAACATAATTAAATGACAGTGAATTAACAACTTTACATGGATTTTCTTCACATTTTGACCGAAGAAAAGAATTATAGAAATGTTTTACGTCAAATTTTGCAGAGGCCGTCCACTCTCCTTGAGGATTTCCCTGTGTAAGCCTGAGCAGAGACAGGTCCAAACAGCTCTCCTGCTGAACAGCGCTCTGGCTCCATGCCTCTGTCATAATCTCAGTTAGTATTTCACATACTAAACATCTGCTTATGGGGAACACTCACTTTCCATAATGGCAATCTGCTTATTTAATGATGGAGGGGTCAGCTCTCCCACTCCACCATCCTTCATCAATACTGTATTGTGCTGCAGCTCAGCGCTGCTCCATGATGGATTACATGAGGAGGAACATCTGCAGGAGTGCAGCTCTGTGCACAGTATAACAAGACCTGAATGCACATCACAGTGAGTATAAGATTCTACATTATACAGTAAAATGCCTCATTTAAAAATATATTGTGTTTGGCCGGATAAAATGTGATGACAAATCATACATAATTATTATAAAACAAGAGTAAAACCAGATGTCTGTGTATCTATAACATGGAAGTATTCTATGGGCTAAGGAAGCTGTCAAATATTTGTGTGCAGAAGACAGATGTGCGTGCATATTAGCCCACAGTGGTGCAAAAATAAATACAGTTGTGCAAAAAAAATAAATATTTGTTTGTTTATTTTGAATGTAACATGAAAACCAAACCACAAAATTATTAATATAAAAAGAAAGGAAGACATTCACAAAGGAGCTGGATGAAGTTTAACTTATAATATCCAGCCCACTTACCCCATCCTTCTACCTACGCCAAAGTCTTATGTCAGATCCCATTTGTAACTCAAACATCCTACACATGTCAGACTAAGACCTGACTAAGCACAAAACTGCTCTACATCAAGGATAGACTGTTGTTAGTGTTTCACATCAAAATAAACTCTGTCCCTTTCATAGCAGTAATAATACCCATATCAAAAACAAAAATAAACTCTGTCCATTTCATGACAATAATACACTGAACAAAACTAAACTCTGTCCAATTCAAGACAGTAATACACATATTAAAA
>JAQQZY010000002.1:9990530-10003143 GCA_030068375.1 Ostorhinchus rueppellii
CAACTCCACAGGTCCATCTTCAACACTATTTCTGAGTAATGACACCAGAAAGGTGGTTTTGAGCGCTGGCCCTTTAACTACACTTGAGCCACTTCAGGCCCCGCCCCCTCCAGGTTGTCGACTGTGCTGCTCTGTCAACCAACAACTGAACATGTTAGGTCATCGGCTCAAAGTTTAGACATATTTTCAGTTTTCACTGTAACTGCTCCTGCTGATAAACAATTACGTTGAATTTGGCAAAATGTTCGTCAGAAGTCTTGACCTTATATGTGCAAATGTCGTGATGTAACTAGTTGTAAAATGTAAAACAGGATGTAGAAATCCAGTCGATTTTGGTCGAAATGAATATAAAGATAGTTTTGCAGCACCTGGAGGGTTCAAATTCAAAGTTTCCAAACACACGAGTCCAAACACACAAATAAATGAATCATAGACTAATAAAAGTGGGTTTAGATAAATATCCCCCCATTTAACAGCAGGAAGAAACTGAGCTTATATCTTCATACCCCAATTTTACATGTAACCAGTCCATAATAAATAAATAGATTGTTACTATATCTCTGGAAATTAAGGCTTTTCTGCATCTTGTTAAACTTGTGAGGATGAACGCAGAGTGTCCGTTGAGAAAATAATAAAAGGTAAGAATCTATATATAAAAAAAGAAGAAACTGTGGCCAGGGGAGGGACAGAGATAAGTTCAAGAAGTAGAACACGTAAAAGCCAGACAAAGAAAGAGTGACTCCCAGCTGGCAACTTCTGGCGTCTCTTTCGCCCCTGGGTGTTCAATGATCGACAGAACGGGAATGAAAGTGAGGACGGCTCAAAAATGAATCAGGGACGGGAAAGAAGAGACAGCTGGTCACCTCTCCCCCTCAATTTATCACCCTGTGGGGTATCTGATCACAGGAAACCCTCTCCCATCATTTACAGCTTCCCTGGCCAAACACCATCACACGCCCAGTGTCGTTCACGCTTCTGTATTGTGCTCATGAGTGTCTCATCTCATAAGAAGATGACTAATTTAAGGTTGTGAGATGGAATAAATTGCAGCTGTATGTGTTTTTTTTTAAATAGTACTTCTCAGCTTGAGTTTTCCTCATTGATTACAGCAGGCGGTAGTGTTAAATCTCCCAGGAATCGAATTCAACTCTGGCAGCTTGATAGCAAGCCAAAGGGAAGACATATTTCCTTGTCTGCTTTCTAGAAAGGCGAAGGTGTGGGAATTGGCCTGTGTCTCTATCTGAAAGGAGCCAGCAGGAGCCGTTTGTGCTGTCATTTCAAGAGTAGTTGGAGTCTGAAATGAGGTTGTAGAGAAATCATGGCTCGCTTCCCAAATGGAGACGTCAACAATTGAAACACTTGCTTTGCAAAAAATATTTGGCTAGAAGGGTTTTTCTATTCCATCCTCAGGCTGTTCATTATGTTTTGGGGCTTGTTTCTACTTTTTAGAATGCATGTCTGCAAATAGGTTCTCAATAGAATGTAAACATTTAAAAATGACAGACTGTTCACAAGCCCTTATGTTTTAGCACTGTTGTTTTGAGGCGACGTTTAGAAATGTTCTGAACCGAAAACACAAAAGTGGCATTGCATTCTCACTTTTAATTCAATGTTTAGATGTGTGTTTTGTTTTTTGTTTTGTTTTTGTTTTTTTTTGGGGGGGGGGGGGTCTGTATGCAGACAGACACACAAAAGTGTGTGAAATTTCTTATTTATTGATGTAGTATGCATGCCAGGTGGCTCGGTGGCATCACCAACACCAAGACCAAGCACCTACGCAGAACCTGTCTACTTCTCTTCCTGTTGTCTCCTAGTGTGAAACACAAAACAAAACAGGAAACAGAACATTACTCTCAACAAAGATTTGACTCTTGGTTCTAAATTAGAACAGCTAGGGCAACTTAAAGGGCCATCACAGGGAAATAATCCAGCCTGTTGTTTTGTTTTCTTGTACTGGCGTGTGCCTCTGATGTAAACTCTATGCAACGAGAAAATGTACTTTTGTGTTTTCAACCCTTTAGACGGTGACGCAAGTGTTTTTAAGGTTTCCACTCTGGAAGGTGGTTTCACTTTTTTGCGTTTTCAACTCCGAAAATCTCCATTACTTTCTAAACGAAAGGTGCATCTAATAAAATATTTTGTCATTTTCACCCGAAAGCATTATTGTGTAAAGTGGGTCTAAGGAGCCATATGTAATATTTGTACTTTAAATTATTATTATTATTGTTATTATTATTATACTTTAAAATATTGAAAATGACTTAAACCAATCATTAGAGTATTCATAAAGGGAACTCAAATTCCTCCAAAGATGCCAATGTATTGGATTTTAGCGATTTAAACTGAAACATTTATGTGACCACTAGAGGGAGTAATGAGTCAGTCACAGAAAACTAACACCACAGGGCCTTTGGCCAAAGCCAGAAAGTTACCAGATGGGATTAAAAGAACTTTTAGAGTGAGTGAAAGTGACGGGGTGCATTCACTGAAAATTGTCAGTTATAACTGTTCCTCTACCCCCATGTTTATGTCTTGTGTTTATGTGATCTTGGTTGGATGTAATCTGGAATGGAATTTCGTTGCTCTGAAAAATGTGCAATGACAATAAAGATCATTCATTCAAAAGCTTGAAGCACCATCATTATTTTCAACACTGGACACAGCTCTAAAATAAAAAAAATAAAAAATAAAAATGGAGTTTGATGATGAAATGGTGATGTTTGTTCTACACGGGGGAGATTGATTATGAGGTTTATGAAGGTATAACGTTATTATGTGATCTTATTATCTTGACAACACAAACCGTACAGAAAACAGAGGTGATTTGTAGTTGTACTGCAGCTGTTTTCTGTCTAAACAGCAAACAGAGCTGTAATGTAAACTATCAGCTGAGGCAGCACATAACAATTATAAGACAGGATGTTATTTTGACCACGTCAATAAGTTTTAGTTTTGAAGAAGAAAACTTGGTACAATAATGCAGATACATGTAAACCGTGAGCTTTATAGTTTATTCAGTGAGTAATACAGTCTGTGGATACATAGCATTGACTCGGTCATTCTGGCTCTAAGTGTGTTCTGGTACCAGACTTTTAACACATCAGTTCTATGTAGAACCTCTTAGTCAGTAGGAATGTGTATTGTTGAAATGCTGGTAAATGACAGATGGATTGGTCCTGAACTAAAATCCAATGTGCCTTTACATCTCTATATCGCACATTATTTCTTCTTCTTTCCAGTGCTATATTGAAGGTTCGTCCTGTAAACTTGTAAGAGACACAATAGTTGGCAAATGCTTCTAAAGAGCTGATGTTTGAGATGTTAAATACCCCAAAGCACGCGACTGTATTTTACATTATATGAAGAGAAGATTCATTTATGTGTAAAAAGCTGAGTAGAAAGCATAAAACATCTAAGAGACTCTGAAAGTGACTGCATTAAAAAAGACAATTAAAAGTTAATCAGCAGTGATGACAGGACGGAAGGTGGAACTTCATTTGTTAAGCAGAAATACACACAGCTGGTATTTTGGCGGCTTTATTTGACATGTCATCCATCTTCACACTCGGCATTAATAGTCCTTCCTAACACCTGGTCCCAGAGCAGCTTGAGTCCCACCATCCGACATAACAGCCTTAAGCCTCGCAAAGTGACACTTTCTCACCGACAGTAGTGCAGAGGCTTCATTAAAAAGCTCATTAATGTGGTATTTGGTCAATGATATCTTAACATTTGATCCTTGGACTGCTTTGTTTTCTGTACAGTGATACTTTCAAACTGTTTTTTCATAGCAGCTGTAACATATCATTCAACATTTTTGAAGCAACGTTTTTTTTGTTGTGCAAAAAATATTGCTTGGAAATATGTAAAATTAAGGAAAAATTCCACTTGTGTTGAAATGTGTGACTAAAGTTTAACATATGTGTTCTGAAAAAAGCACTTCTGAAGCTTTACAGCAAGTGAGAGCAGAAAGTAAGAATATATGGTATTTGATTTTATTTCATTGTCTGTCTAGGCTTTCTGTATATCCTTGTGTTAACATACATTTGACTTGTCTGGTGTTCTACCTAACAGGATTACAGAGTCAACATCTTCCTGCGACAGCGCTGGAACGACCCCAGACTGAAGCTCCCCCAGGACTTCAAGTCCGACTCCCTCACCGTTGATCCTAAAATGTTCAAATGTCTGTGGAAACCTGACCTGTTCTTCGCTAATGAGAAGAGCGCTAACTTCCATGATGTTACTCAGGAGAACATTCTTCTGTTCATCTTCCGTAACGGAGATGTCCTCATCAGCATGAGGTAATGATTCCTAACGGTCATAATTAAAGCCTAATTTAGCCTTAAATACAGGTGTGAACATGACTAAAGAAAGGATTGTCATCTGGAGACCCTAAAGTGGTGATTCAGTATCATATCAATTTAATGTCCTGCAGATCTCCAAGACAAACTTGGAACTGCACTTTGCCAACAAGATTATAGCGTCTCTAATAATTAAGAATGAACCCATAAAGACCAAAACATCCAGCATCGACCTAAACCTTTCACTGATCTAAAATCTTTAATTCCTGTTGATGCTCTAATCCTATAAATACATGTCAATAATTGGTGTAAAATTCAGTTTATCGTCTTTTGATGGTCATCAGATATGACCCGTTTGGATGTTCAGAGGGTTCGTAGTAAACATGGAAATGTCATCTTCTACAACATTAATTCACCAGTAAAACTCATGGAGTCGGATCAATGACAGTGGATGGACACACTGGGTTTATGTTCAGTTTATGATAGATTTGACTGAAAAAGTCACTTTTCTGTTTGTGATATAACAACCATCAATTTTACCCTGAGCTTTTATGAACATCCATATGATTAATAAATTAAATGTGATTAAAAGTGATAAATCGCTTCAGGATGGTTAAATATAGAGAAACATTTATTTGGAAATTGATGCAAAAGTACCACTGGGTCCTTATGGGTTAATTAAGCATCTATATTTGTCAGTATATGTTGTACTTGCACACATGCAACACACACTGAAGTTAAACCACAGCCCTGAACCCACCACTAACTGAACATGCAGGAACACATACTGCTGACTAGGAACAGTGGACTGCCCTGTCACGCACTTATGGAAGTGGTTTAGTTGTATTGCTCAAGGGCACATTAGCCAATAATTCCTCTGCTGGGGAATTGATCCAATGACCTTTCAGTCACAACCCAATATGGCAGCCTTGTAGGCTGCCCCTGATGTTTATGCAAAGATTCCTTGCAAAAGTGTTGAGTAAAATAGAATAAATAACAGTCTTAACATGCATATCAACTTGTAAACTTCACAGTGTAATCTAAGGGCAGTAGCTTCACTATTGTTTGTCAGTGTCGTTTTCTCTGATATAAATCTAGCAATTTGTTTGTAATTTACAGTGTGACATACTCTGTTTATTTTTTGCAAATGCAAAAAGAAAAAGAAAGCGGCAAGGGGATAAATCCATAAATCACATCAGATCCCCAGTTTATACAAACATGCAGTCGAGACACAGTAGGACATAAATAAAAGCCTGACTCCAAATCTTCCCCGTCCTCTTCCAGGTTGTCTATAACCCTGTCCTGTCCACTGGACCTGACGCTGTTCCCCATGGACACCCAGAGGTGTAAAATGCAACTGGAAAGCTGTGAGTTCTCTAAAAATATCATCACCTTAGACCTCCTCATCAGCTTGTGCGTCTGCTTATTAGTATTTGGGCGCTCAAGTATTTATGAGTTGGGAATATGTTTGTTGTTTTTATAAAGCACTTGTTTTGGGGTAAATGAAAGCTTTTTGCCTCTGTTTATGAGCCAATTTCAGTGGCAAACACTTAGAGAAGTGGAATAAATCATCATATTTTAAGGTTGTTGAGAAAGTCTCACAGCTAATTGAGCTTGACTGTGTTTATAGCATCTTGTTTACAAAGCTGTTTAGACCAAATAAGCAAAATAACTGCAAGCCTTTTGCCAAAGCCAGCTACAGAGATGGATAGGTTTCTGCAAGTCTTTGTGCATTTACTTTATAATCTTGGCAACCTGATTGATATTTGTGTTTGTGCACAACATTTAAAGATGCATCACTGACATATGTGTGTATCTTTCTGTATGCGGTCCCAGTGTGTGTGTTTCTATTCGTGCCTATGCATATTTTGACTTTTGCCGTGTATGTGTACCTCTTTCATGTAGTTGGCTACACTACAGACGACCTGCAGTTTATGTGGCAGACAGGAGACCCGGTGCAAATGGACGCCATCGCTCTGCCACAGTTTGACATCAGACAAGAAGATATTGATTATGGAAACTGCACCAAATTCTACTCAGGAACAGGTACCTTAGATATCAGTCATATATAATACATAATACATCGTTTTCTGAGCCTTTCCGAGCAAAAGGGGGCGTGTGTGTGTTGCTCTCCTCGAACCACAAAACTTACTTTACAACTTTAACATCAACATCATTTGAGCTACACAAAATCTTTTGACTTCTGTGATTCTCAGCTTTGGGTTTTTCTTTTCTCTAGTCATTAATTATTCTCACTGAATTTAAAATATTTTGTTCTGTGTCGGCTTTAAGTTATAAAGTTTAGTTTGGGTTGTTTTTTTTTTTTTTTCTTTTTACATTTCAGTCCCAAAAATATGTTCAGGCGCCTGCCATTTGTCTTGATTATTAGTTGTGGTCAATAATGTTTATTCATGCCTGAGTTTATTTTGTCGTAAAGATTTCTTTTCCTTGGGCTAAAATATTAACTTGAACTACTTTTTATGGTCTTGGGATTTACGGCACATCAGTGGAAGGCGTCTTTGAACTACACAAAGACTGTATATAAATACGGAGACTCAAAGCGAAGACATGAAGCCAAAGTTTTGCCTTTACAGGAATTTTGCTTCTGCTAGGGCATGACTATTTTAAGAGTGCTTCGTAGAGTACAGACTTGCTGCTAACGTCTCCAGTAGAGGTAGAGGTAGTATATTTAACAAAAATCTATGACCCTAAAAGCAAGAGAAGTCAATAAAACTGCAGATTGGACAGTTACTCCAAATACTATGGTGCTTTTGAAGCTCTGGAGTGGGTTCCAAAGCACCTTCAGTGGCTGCTTACTGACCTAATGTGTGCTAATGTGCTAATGCTAATCGCTATTACCTACGTTAATGCTAATGCTAAGTGCTGTGTGTTGTAGGATGGGTGAACTGACTCTTTAACCTTTAACCAAAGGGTCCCAAACTTATTTTAGTTCAGGGGCCACATTCAGCCCAGTATGATCTAAAGAGGCCCAGACCAGTAAAATAATAACAGTGGAGAAAAGTGTTATTACAGTATAATAATGTTAACATCTACAAAACGTCATTCAAAATGTGAATAACATGAACAGTCTGAAAGTGCAGTTTTAACCCTATGGTGTGTCTGTTGATCATTTACACATGTAAATTGCAACTTGCACATCACAGTGGATCTACAAATACACAAAACATTTAGTAACAGGCTGAATATTTGGTAAAATTGCTCTTGCTTGTCTTAAGACATTTCAGGTTGTTCATATTTGTTGAGATTATTCACCTTTTTGGTGACAAGATAGTTTGTAAATATGAACCTTTTCATGTCATTTGCCTTTTTTATACTAAAACAAAGAGAAAACTTTGGAATTATTAGTATTTATAGGTTACTATGATTAGTATTAATATTAGTATTTTACTGGTCTGACCTACTTTAGATCCAATTGCTCCAAATGTTGAATCTGAACTTTAACATCCTTGATGTTAATATTCTATATAGTATCTCAAAACTTCAGCCCATGCACCAAACTGGACCCTTTGGCGTGCTGGTTTTGACCCACGGGCTGTATATTTGACACCTGTGCTTTAAGCTTGTAAATAGCATTATCATTTTAAAACTGTTTTCTATGAGAGCCAATCATAAAATACGAGTCTGCTTCTGCATTCAGTTACATAACTTGAGACTAAACACAGAAGCCACATTTCTTTGTTTATTTATATTTATCTTGTGCTATCTTTGAATCTGGTATCAACTTGTGCTGCAGCCTATATATTTCTGCTTCACTTTTAGGAAGCTCTTATATCCAGTCTTTGGAACTAAATCACAAAGAGTCGTTATTCTTATCACTCTATTTATCATGCAAGTATTGAAACACTAAGGTAGGCTGTCAGTCAAGATGTAGAGATGTAGAGAAGTAAAGATGATGAATGTTCTTTCTTAGCCAAGATTAGTTTTATGTCTGTGAATGAAACGTTTAATCTTGCTGCATCAGATCTTAGGCAGCAGCACCCAGTCAACTGCATGATCCTATTGCAATAAAAGCACAGCCATGACTTTTTATTATAACGGTATAGGTGAAGAGATGATTGTTCCTGTCAATCACACTTGAAACCCTCTTCAAAGATAAATGAATCGAAAGAGCTTAGTCTGTTGGAATTCTATGAACATGGATGTTATATTTTCAGGTTTACATACGAGAAACAGTCGACTGAAACGTATGACTGTAGGTATTCTTGAAACAGTCCTATTATACATGTAGAAACTATCCAGTCATATGTTCCAGTGCTAAAGGAACAGATCATTTTAAAAGGAAAAACCCAAGCACATGCAGTAATTTTGCCTAGAAAACACAGTGTACACAATCCTGCATCCAGTGCATTTCAGTGGGGAGTAATAATTAGTGTCATCCTTTGGCAGAAAAGCTTAGTATTAGAGTCATATTGAGGGTTATGTTAAGGTAAACAAACCCTGGATAGGCAGTGGTAGGGGTTTTACTCAGAAGTAAATAAAAATAAGGGGGTGGGACTGTTCTGTGTGGAGTTCTGTGTGGAGTTTGCATGTTCTGCCCATGTTTGTGTGGGTTCCCTGCGGCGACTCCGGCTTCCTCCCACCTTCTAAAGACATGCTCTGATAGGTCAATCAGTTCATCTAAATTGTAGGGGTGTAATGTGCATTCATTTGTACTGAACCAGTTCACACTGTAAAAAGTAAAACATTGAATCAACGTAAAATATTTTCTTCAATAGGTCACACTAGGCTGTGCAATTAATCGAATTCTGATCACAATTTCGATTTTGTTGTCAAACGATCTCAAAACTCATGTAATCGAGTTGAAATGATTTATTTTCTGTTTTTCTTTACACAATTTCTGAGAGACGCGCATGCACAATACATTCCATTCCATTGCAAAACAGCTGTAAAGTACATATTTGTAGCCAAAATGTATTTTCAATTTGAATGTTTTGCATAAAGAATCAATAACGAAGTGGGTTTTTTAAGAGAGAGAAATGCTGAATAAATGCATTGTGAAACTCAAAATTAATCGCTTGAATAATCGTGATTTCAATATTGACCAAAATAAGCATGATATTGATTTTTTCCATAATCGAGCAGCCCAAGGTCACACAAAAAAATTAGTTGAGTGAACCTGAACTAATTTTTTTTTTATGTGTGACCTACAGGTATTGAAGAAAAATTTTTAAGTTGATTCAGTGTTTCACTTTTTACAGTGCAGTTTGGGGCCTTCAATACAATACGGAGGTGTACCAACAAATACATGTGGGCACTGTGAAGAACACAAACACTCCCCTGAAGTTTCCACATGAGCCTTGAAGCAGAACGCACACAGTATGAGTGGGGTGGGCGCGAGTGGAACTCATGTGCAGTATTTGATATCCTAGACCAGGGGTTCTCAACCCTGGTCCTAGAGGGCCGCAATCCTGCATGTTTTAGATGTGTCCCTCTTCCAACACACCTGATTCAAATGATCAGCTTATCAACAAGCTCTGCAGAAGAATGATACAGACTGTCAGGTGTGCTGGACGAGGGAAACATCTAAAACATGCAGGATGGCGGCCTTCTAGGACCAGGGTTGAGAACCCCTGTCCCAGACAGACGTCTAAGCAGTGAACGCACCATACACATGCTGAACATGAACCAGCATGGCAGCCAGAGTTGGAAGACCCCCCGCCTTCTCTAAGAGCTCCGATTTAGGAGCATTTCAGATTCCCTGTCAGTTATGTCAAGGGACAGAGATAAGACAACACAAGAGCATTGTGCCAACATTGTTTGGTCTCTTTCACTGTACCAAAAACAGATTGAGCCAAAGACCCCTGTACCAAAAACATACCAAAACAACATTTTTCTGTACCGTTACATATCTACTAAATTGCCCATAGGTGTGAATGTGAGAGTGATTGTTTGTCTCTATGTGTCAGCCCTGCAATAAACTGGAGACATGTCCAGGATGTACCCCACCTTCACCCATATGTAGCTGGGATAGGCTCCAGTGACCCCCTGACCCTAGTGAGGATAAAGTGGGTTCAGAAAATGAATGAATGAATAAATAAAAACAGGATATTTAGCACATAGCATATACATCAATTCTGGCTATTTGAGCAACAGTGAAAATGTGTCTTCTTCAGGTACTGTAGTCATTTTAGAGTTGAGAAGCACATGTTACCTTTGGCAGATGGAAGAATCTGTGGTCAGCTGGGTTTTCCCTCATCATTAGGTGGAGGTAGATATGATGGATAACACACCCAGACTGTTTGTCACTTCAACCAGCACACGTTTTTTCCTCCTCGATGGCAAAGCACTAAAAATATATTGTAAAAGAAAACAAAAAAACCCCAGAGAGGTGCCAGTAATGTGCATATAATCAAACCAGTGTGACTACAAAAGGACAATTTCAATAAAATGGAAAATCTCTATCAGCCAAGGGGAGGTATGACCTCAGTGCTCTCACACTTGGGAGGCACACTGCTGGCAGTGAGTCAGCCTTTTAACAGGTTGCTATGGCAACCTGGCGAGACACAAAGATCACCTCTGTGTGCGACTGGTTCGAGCCTGCTCTTCGACACAGGCAGCTCTTATTTGCTGTATAAAGCTCACCCAGAGATCCCACGGGTTATTTAAACATGACTTCAGTCCATCCACTTCACCATCCCATCAGAGCCGCAAACCAGCCTCAAACGGCAGAAACACAACACAGCTGCAGGAGATCTGTGTCGAGATGTTTATTCCATACTCGCCTTAAATCAACAAGACTTCCAGTGGTGGTAGATCTATTCATGTAATCATTTATTGGCAGGTGTTTATCTTTATTATTGTAAGAAATAATCATCTTAAAATAGCTGCAGATTTCTATTTTTGGTGTTTGAAGGGCTGGTCCAGGCCTGCTTTCGTATTTGGTATATTATTATTTTTGGTATATTATTATTATATTCATTTTTAAGTATTATTTTGAATCAGTGAGAGTGTTTGCATGACCATGAACATCCAATAAATGGGAGTAAGCAGACAATTATAATTATCTGACCTGACATGTTTACAAGCACTGCAGAAACACAAGAATCAAAAAAACATTAAGATGTTTTAGTTCATTGTCGGATTTAGTAGTCATTGTAGTAGTAGTAATAGTAGTAGTAGTAGTAGTAGTAGTAGTAATAGTAGTATTAGTTTATTCAGTCGTTAATTACTTTAAACAACAAACAACATATCCATTGCTCCATGTACAATGGGACTGAAATGGTTTAGGCTGAAGTAAAGACTTATTTTGCTATTTACAATTAACACAATGTTTCCACAAGAAAAATAATAACACCTTTTTTAATGTAGCCATCGCTAAATGTACAACAGAAGAGAATGCAGGAGAATGCAGGAGTGCTGTCTACAGCTAAACATTTCTAAAACTGTAGGCATGTATTTCACTAAAATACATAGAGTACAGTGTCACCTGACCCCGACATACATGTTAATAGAGAAATAATACAAATTATCAGACAATACAAATATTTGGGTTAATAATAGACCCAGAGCTGTCCTTTAAAGCCCATACTGACAAACTGTGTAAAAAAAAAAAAAAATCAAGTTAAATCTCTCAAATTTCCGTGCAATTCAAAAGGAAATGTCAACTGAAACCACAAAACTGTATTTACATTCAATGTTTCTCAGTCACTTCAAGTACTGCCTAAGCAGTTGGTCCCAGGCTAGTCAGAGTGCAAAAAACCATTGGATGTTTTGTATAAACAAGCAATTAAAGTTATGGATAAGAAACCTCGGCACTATCATCACTGTGCAATTAAAAAAAAAAAAATACAGTCTTTTAAACTGGGACAGTTTTCAAACATCTGCAGATTTAAATTTGATTTATAAAGTAGTGCATGATTTGGCTCCAGACCCTTTGACAGAGTTCATCAGCCAAAGAAACAGCTCTGAGCGTGTCACTGGAGGCTCTGTCAGGGGGGAGTGTCTGATTCCTCTGCGGAGGAGCACTTTCAGTAGGTCGGCCTGGTCAGTGAGGAGCACCAGTGAGTGGAAGTCAGTACCTGAGGAGGTGAAAGTACCTACGACATACAAGGCCTTCACAGAAACACTGAGAATGTGGCTTATACACACCTACAGCTGCCAACTCTAAAAAACAAGCCTGTTGTAATGTTTACGTCAAATGTTATGTTGTGATGTCCTATTTCCTTAACTGAATAGTAAGTGTTGAAATATGCATTTTATTATTGTCTTCCGCTCACGTTTGACTACATCACTTCCATTTTCTATGATTTCTTTTTCCTTTTCTTTTTTTTGCACATGTGCAGATGTAAAAA
>JAQQZY010000002.1:10058486-10065986 GCA_030068375.1 Ostorhinchus rueppellii
AATATGTAGTGCAGTAAAAGTGGAAGTAGGAGGAAAAATAATACTCCAAAAAAGTACAGATACTGCAGTTTAGTACTCAAGTACAGTACTTAAGTGGTTCTACTTCGTTACTATATATCTGTGGTAAATGACAAGCTGAGACCAGTGTTGTAGTACTGGGTCCAGACATTTTCTGCTTTCTTAGTCTCGTCTTGGGCTTGATCCTTGAAGGAACTGGTCCAGACTCGGTCTCAGACCACAGTGGGAGGAGGACTGGTAAATTCAGAGCGAGTCCTCGAGACCAAGAGATTTGTTTTTTATGTTCATGTTAACAAAAAATCCAATTTTCCATCATTTCAAATAAATTCAAATAAAAAACCAAACAAACAAACATATGAAATGTTGACGGGCATTATTTGAAAAGTCCATCCCATGGTGCAGTGCAAAGGTTCTGCACTCAGTGAGTGTCAGTGACTTCACTTCAGTAGCTGGTGTGATCACAGAGGGAGACTCGATGAGCGACCGGTCAAAGCTGACTGGTTTTTATGGTCTCAGTCTCAACTCGGTCTTGCTTCCTCAAAGACTCGGTCTTTGCTCTAAACAGTGCACGGCTCAAATTTATGGAGGTTGCTCTATGTGTGGCCAAAAAGTATATTGCGGTGTCATGGAAATCTGATTGTCCACTTCTTATTGATAGGTGGACTTTTGAGATGAACAGTTGCCCACTTACTGTCTCAGAAAATAATATAACACTTTTTTGAAAGTTTGTCAGCCATATTTAGATCATACTGGTTCATGTCTTACACCAAGTACTTAGTGTAGTTATCTGTATTGACCTTGTGAACTGACTGTTTTTTCCTCTTTTTTTTTTGGATTGATGGTATATTTTGTTTGTGCACACTGCATATATTTTTAAAAACAAATGAAAAAATAATTTTAAAAAAGTTGGTGTGGACATTGGCGGTCATGTCCCCTTCACTGGCTGAGACATAATATTGTTAGAATTGCACTTATTTTTTGAAGAAATATGATATTCATGGTTGTTCTTGTTATTTAGATGTAGACATAACCTTTTTCATAATCTAATTTTACCTTTTCACCCTAAAACATAGAGAAAAGTTTGGAGTTGTCACTATTTATAGGTTATGTTTTTATTTTGTCGGTCTGGCCCACTTTAGACCATCTTTTTCTGAACTAAAATGAGTTTGACACTCCTGACTCACAAAGTTCCATCGTGTTTTGTCTTGGTTTGACAGAAAGCAGACATCGCAGTGGCTCCGTTGACCATCACTTTGGTGCGAGAGGAGGTGATCGACTTCTCCAAACCCTTCATGTCTTTGGGAATCTCCATCATGATCAAGAAGCCTCAGAAATCCAAACCAGGAGTGTTTTCATTCCTGGACCCGCTGGCCTATGAGATCTGGATGTGCATCGTGTTCGCTTACATCGGCGTCAGCGTGGTCCTGTTCCTCGTCAGCCGCTTCAGCCCGTACGAGTGGCACACGGAGGAGTACGAGGACGGCCAGATCCAGACCAATGAGTCAACAAATGAGTTTGGCATATTCAACAGCCTCTGGTTCTCCCTCGGAGCCTTCATGAGACAAGGCTGTGACATCTCACCCAGGTAGGTTCCAAAAGTCAGCCTCAATCTAAGAAAAACTCACTGCTGTCGTGGAGTTATTTACTGATGAATGTCCGCCTGCACCCAACAGGACACTGGAAAACCACCCACTCATTTACATATTTGATCAGTTTCAGGCCCATACAGTCACAAATGTTCGAATGTTGCCTCTTTACAGACTGTAGATTCAGAATGAAACCGTCAGGATGTGGTTGACGTGTGGACTTTTAGTTTTAATTCTCGGTGTTTAACAAAACGAAGTGGCTATTGACACAGTACTGTGGCATAAAATATCGGTTTGTCTGTTACCACAGAGCGTGTCAGTGGCCCTTGTTACGTCATGTGTAGACTGGTAACTTACTTGTCACATGTCGAAAACCAAGGTAATCCTCGAGCAAGTAGGTCGGACTGAAAAACAGCAGAGATTTAGCTCAATAGGAAATGCTTCAGACTGCAACATGGAAGACTTGGATTCAATTCCTGGTCAAATTAACATTTTTTTTCTGCAGATTTTCAAATGGGGGATGGGTTTGGGGGCATGTAAATCCAACACTGATATAAATCAGCCACTGGGACAACGTTTACAGTGCAGAATTCGGAGCACAGTACTACTCAACTGACACAAAACTGAGATGGAACATGGCACAGTGCCATATCTAACATGTAGCTCCGCCCACTTTCTCCAACCTTAATTTCACTGACTGCACAGAGCAAAGAACACCATAAAACAACAACATATAGAGCATTTACAACAATGATTCCTGTTCTGTACAATATACTATCACTAATATGTCATTTCTAACATATATTACCACAGTACTGTGGCAACAAGAGGCAAATGACTTCATGGAACAATATCTGGGACTGGCTCTAGTACAAATGCTAACACTTGATTGGCTCTGTGATAGTAGACAAACCCATATTTTGTGTCATAGTACTGTGGCAGTAGCCATTGCACTATCTGTTTTGGAATTACAGCCATTTTAGATGCTGTTTCATTTCACATCTACTGTGGTCACTGTGTACAGAGGCAAAATAATACTAGAATTAAATATTCAAATAATAATTATGGACCGGAAAACCTTGAACAAAAATAAATTAAATGTAAGTTCAATAAAGTATTTAGAATATTTTATTAAATTACTTGTACATACCAAAAAAAAAAAAATCTACATTGTTTTTTATATTATATTTTATTTTTCCTTGCTGAGTGTGTAGTTTACTTCTTTTATTTCCTTTAAGTCTAATTTATTTTTTAACTCTTTATTATTTGCATAGAGGCATGCACAAGTTATTTAGTTGAGTTTACATAAGTTATTTTAGTTTAGTTGAATTGTTTATGTTCGTCGTGTGAAGGGACCTCACAGTCAGAATTTGGTTGCTCAGTACTTCTGTGTATATGACAATAAACTTCTTGAGCCCTGAATCTTAAAATACGTCATGCCTAAATCATTTATTTTACCATTTTCTGCTTTTAAATATTTATAGTAGTTTAAGATTCTTTAGGGTCTGAGCTTTTATACAGTACACCACTTAAAAATAGTTCACCAGACCCATGTTTGTATCTTTATTCAGTACAACTTCACCGGTATGATCTGATAGTTATTATCATTATAACATACATTATTAACGTTTGGAACCCAATAATACACAAAAACATTATCAGATCCTACTTGAAAAATTATACTGTTTCTTATTATTAAAAAAAAAAGAGCATGCAGTAATTTATACAAGTAGATAAACGTGTGTGCGTAAAAGTAAATGTAAATATGTTTGTTTACATATCGACACCTTAATATAATCGCTTTAGTCATTTTTTCAGATTTGTCAGGAAACACAAAAAACAGAACCATTTGTTGAATATATGATATTTACTAACAGTTTTAATCTAAACAGTTATAACAACAGTCCAACATGGAACATGAGAGAATTAAATGAGTTGGGTAAATTTTCCAACATGCAAAAATGACTTCGGTAATCATTTTAAGAGGGTGACGATATATAATGTTTATTACAATTTGCATTATTGTTCTACAAAAGTAGGATGGCCATGAAAAGCATACATTTTTTTACAAACTCCTCCTCTGATTTGTATTTCACTGGATAGACTATGTTCATATGATGATATTCATGCAACAAAGATTCGCAACTTACTTTTTTTTGTTTCTTCTGTTTTTTCCTCTTTCTTTCTTTCTTTCTTTCTTTCTTTCTTTCTTTCTTTCTTTCTTTCTTTCTTTCTTTCTTTCTTTCTTTCTTTCTGTGAGCAATATTGACACCCTTTGTTCTTTAAAAACAAAAAGTAGAACAGTGTACTTTGTGTCAGTGACGTCCTGTGTACTATGTTGTGAGATTATTTTGAATAAAAATTCAAATCAAAGAGAAAAAAAAAAAAAAAGCACAAACATGCTCAGTGAACAGTGGACCCCGAAAAATATTATGTTTAATCCATCGCAACGTGAACCAATTGTTAACGCTGGAAAATTCCTCTGAACACTTTTAATATGAAATCAAATAAATCCAATATTTAATATATGTTTATACCTGTGAATCCTCGGTTCTATATTTCACACAAACAGCCTAAAGTCACGCTCGGTTACATGTACAGCAGGAGTTGGTTACATAGTTCAGAGCTCCAGCCACAGTAATGTCTCTCACCATCTGTTATATGCAAAATACGACCCCCAGATGATAAATCTCCATATCTTTAGTTTTTCCGCCACGTTTTGTTTGTTTGTTTCTTTTTTTTTTTTCTTTTTTTTATTTACTACACACATTTGTCTCCTGATAAACTAGGCTCCATCCTGACAGTGTGAGCAGCACAAGTCACATAGAATCTGAGCGTTTTTACTTCATATGTGGTCCAAAATAAGATACAGATCTGATGTTTTTCACTCAGTTTGAACACCAGAATTCATGCAGTTTTTCATCACATCAGATTAAGATTCAATACAAATCAGCACTAGAGGAAACCCCCCTAACATGCTGAAGCAGTGAGAATGAGCTCAACCTTAGACACATTAATGCAGCAGTAAATTCCTACTAAAACTGCTCAGTGACTCTCTCTACTTGTGCTCCCGTGTCTCCACATTGTGTTTTTTTTTCCATGGTTCACATGTTTATTCACAGAACAATTCACCGTGCACATCCATTCATCTGAAAATTACAACTGAATCACTCGGCGATATGTCCGTGACTCCCCAGAGAATACAGATAAAGATGATCGGTCCTCCCTCAGCAACACAAAAGATGTCATTTATACAATACAAAATTCAGAACTAAACTCCCTAGAATAGGAATGCTGGGGTGCACATTTGTGATATTAAAAAAAATTAAAAGAAAACAAAAAAAAAATCAATACAAAATTGTTTAAGAGGTGAAATGGACGTAAGACTGTGTTTGTCGTACTTTTATGGAGTGAAATCATTTGAACACCTCTAGAGTTCAGGGCCAGGACCAGCACACACTGTAGTGCAGGCATGTCAAACATGTGGCCCCTGGGCCAAAATAGGCCCACCAAAGGTTCCAATCTGGTCCGCGGGATGCATTTGCAAAGTGCAACTGTAGCCACGTTTACATGGACACATTTTCCCAATCCGATCAAAATCTTGGATGATCGGAATATCTTAATCAACTGTTTACATGGACGCCAAATAACACGATCCAATCATGTCGTGCGTATACATGCATACAGCGTTTAATCGGGAAAAAAGTTTGGGCATTGGTCCAATTTTCCAGAAACAGTAGAAGAAGCTGTATTTCCACCTCCGATGTAAACAAACACCACGTGTCTGTGCGATGCGAGAACTTTAATTTTTTTGCGTCCTTCACATTGTATTTTCCTACCTTCTGACGCATGTTCATTTCGTTTCGTTAACTTCGTTCCTGCCATGCTTTGACTTTGTTTTGCAAAGGCGGAAACGCGTCATACAGACGTAGTACACATGCGCAGTGGAGATAATCCAAGACAGGATCCGAACGGGTGTGTACATGGATGCCGATCGGAATAATGATCGGCATAAACCACCCCTCTCTTTCGGAATGATTTTTCATTCTGAACGTACTCGATCAGATCAGAATCTTCCGATTGACGTGTTTACATGAAGCATTTTCAATCTGATCGGTCTTTTATTCCGATTATTTGTGTCCATGTAAACGTAGCTAGTTACACTGAAGATATAACCAGTCAGGGGTGTGGAGCTCATTTTAGTTCATCGACCACATACAGACCAGTGTGATCTCTAATAACAAAATAAAGCAGAGCTCCACACAGCTGCAGTCGTAAGAGGTAACAGACTGGTTTCTGTCTTTGTTGCCGCCGCGACCATCATGCAGCTTCATGGAGCTCCACTTCCCGCAGTGTACGCCCCGACAAATTTCCAAAAATGCCTGAGTGACCTACCAGCTCTGTTTGTAAACAAATGGACTGTTTATGGTGGGGTACACTTGGAAATAGTTCACTGTGAGGGAAGAGATTCAGGTGCATAATCACAGAAAGACTCATGGATTCCTGATACTTGGTCTGTGACTCAGGTTTTACAGATTTGATGATGCCTGTCATCGGCAGCTTTAAGCTCAGTGTCGGATGTTGTCAAATAATTGTAAATCTTCATTTCAAACGTGATGTTTTTGTCATTAGTTAAAAAGAATAAATGTGATTTGAATCGTCCTTTTCGTTCAGTGCTGTTGTTTTGTGTTGGGTCAACAGCAATAAGGACTTTTGTGTTGGACATAAATAAGTTTAGTTCCATGCACAAGGTCAGTGTTGGTAGCAGCAGTCCTGCTGTGTAATAATTTATTCATGACTTTAGTGGGCCTAAAGGTGATTCCATATTTCACTTTGTCTCTGCGTGGTGTTGTTCATGATTTTTACGTTGTATGTGTTACACTGATCTTGTTCAGCAGTTTGTTTAATTAGCTGTGTTTTTTTTTTTATTTATTTATTCTTGTTTCTGCCTCATAAATCTGGAATATTTCCATGGAAGAACTTACTTGCGCTGAGTCGTCATATAAGTCAGGTTACAGTTGTGCGTTTTACAAAGGTGAATCAACACACACATCTCTTAGCAGTGATGTGATTAGTGTCATCATGACTCTGAATCAGGAGAGGACACCATGTACTGTGCCATCATCTAATGTTACATCACCCAAACAGGCCTGGTCCTGCAGTCCAGACCTCATTATTATCACTGCAGATACCCTCAGTGTCATTATTAAGGACAGATGCGACACTGTGGCACCATCTTGATATGTTTCTTTTGATGCAGAACCAGTAAAAACATTGTGACTTTGTGTCCAACAGGTCTCTGTCTGGTCGTATCGTTGGCGGTGTGTGGTGGTTCTTCACCCTGATCATCATCTCCTCCTACACGGCTAACCTGGCTGCTTTTCTGACTGTCGAGAGGATGGTTTCTCCTATCGAGAGCGCAGAGGATCTGGCTAAACAGACCGAGATCGCTTATGGCACTCTGGACTCAGGCTCCACTAAAGAGTTCTTCAGGGTAAGAGTCGTCATGTCCTCCAGGAAACAAAAGACGGATGCTTTAACACTCTAGGCATTTTCAGCCACGCTTTTCCACAATTATATCATTAACTTATCGTTTTTTTTCTGTGATAAACCATTCTAATTAAAGACAAAGCACAAACGCACTGAGGGTTGTTCACTGATATGCTAAAAATACTCTGTATGATGATTCAGAAAAGGGAATATTTAGTGTTTTTCATTATGAAATGTGCAAAATATCTGTATTTAATAAAACCATTTCAGAGTCGCAGAAAAAATATCATATATGTGATCCAGTATGTCAGTGGAACAAATGCATCGATGTATAATGTTATCTGATCGGCCACAACTATGGACAATATCAAGAGGATTAAAAGATTACCCATCAGAGCCGTGACCC
>JAQQZY010000002.1:10070986-10074996 GCA_030068375.1 Ostorhinchus rueppellii
CTGTTACAAGTCCCGAGCCGAGGCGAAACGAATGAAGGTGGCAAAGAATGCACAGAATATTAACCCAACTTCCTCGCAGAATTCACAGAATTTTGCAACTTATAAGGAAGGTTACAACGTATATGGGATCGAAAGTGTAAAAATTTAGGGGGTAGGGAACGAGGTTTTCATAAATTCCCCCAAAATGCACGCTTTTTTGGCTCCATCCGTTCCATCCTTCAGTGTTAGTGAATGAAGAGGTTGGCCACAGGATCGTATGTATTGGTGATTTATGATTTAATGAGAGAAAGAATCCCCCTTTTTTAAAGCTTAAATCTGTGTTCGTCCATTTAAGTTTCCTTGCTATTTGACACCATTTTCATGTATGACTGTTGATGGCCATGCTTGTGAATACCTCTGTCCTAGCAACACATTGTAACAATAATGCTTGCAATGACCATGCATACACCTTTACATGATCATTTGCATCTTGCATTGTGGTTCCCATGGACGTCATATTAAGTTCTCATCTGCATTGTCACGTTTTGAACATTTAAAGTCTCAATAAGCCTACAGACCTCGACTCGCTCCTATCTAACTTGACACTTTCCTGTGTGTGTATGGATCCATGTATGCGTGAATGTGTCTGCGTGTACACGTGACTCTGTGCGTTTCTTTAGATGACCTTCGGGGACGCCATGAGGAATAAAGCGAGACTTTCCGTCACCGGAAGTACTGGGGAGAATGGTCGGGTGATGACTCCAGAGTTTCCTAAAGCTGTCCACGCTGTCCCTTACGTGAGACCTGACATGGGACTAAACGTCAGCCTGACAGATTTGTCCTGATCAATGAGAAACTTCTGAGTGCCTTACAATGGTTTCAATAGAGCGATTTTTTTTTTCTTTTCTTTTCTTCCTTTTCCCTCCTTCCTTCTGTTCTGGCGCTTTTTCTGTCTGTCTGGTGAAAAAAGGTAGGAGATGGAGGCTTCATTTTGTCGATCACAAAGACTTGTATTGTTGCTCTCTGTCTCTGTCTATTTCTCACCATGTAAAAAAGCCTCCCTCTCTGGGTGGAATTACATTTTGGAATATAAAAGGAGGCGCTCTTTTTCTAAACTGGTGACACCATGCTTTCCTATCTATCTGTCTGGACTGAAATAAGATGGAAACGAGGGCTTGATTGACAGCAACGGCTGCTTCTGGGAGTCAGAGTCTCAGTTATCTAAAATGTGTTTGTGTGAGCGTGAGGCTGTGTGTGTCCGGGGGGATGTCGTCAACAACACACTGTTTTCTGTAGCCACCACCGCCAAAACAGGATTTTCAAGCACACTTGATATCATCTGCATAAAGATGTGAAATTGTCCTTTTTTTCTAAGAAAATCGAAAAAAAAAAGTTTATTGAAAAAAATATTTTTATGTATTTTCACAAAATAGCTTTTAAATAAACTTGCTTACATACCGGTTGGATATAAACATCTTAATGTGTGAGTATAAAGGAAGAAATAATACTAAACAGCTTCTAGTTCCATATTTTTAAAGCCAAATACATTGCATATGGGGGTGAGATGTTGAAATCATGTAATTAATTCCTATTCTAAACTTTCCTGTATATTTTATTCTTTAACATTTGGTGTTGATATGAAATATATGTCAATGCTTGACATTTGGAATCAATCCTTCTATGTTTTTCTTGTTAGAGTTGGTGCCGCGATTTTTTGCTTTACTTTTGTCTCTTCGTTTGCTTCAGTGCTTTTGCTGTTTGTATTTTTTCTGACGAGGGCCAGGGTTGTCGTTCTACTTTCAAGAGGAAGTTACTCTGTTTACATGCCATAAACACAGATCAAAAAACAAAACATAGTACGGTATGGTATTCTCGCATCACATATTGAAGTGACATCAAAAGAGGCATCAACATCCACATGGTTTACGTGATGGTATAAAAATGCCAAATAAGTAACAGTGCCAAATTCTAGTGCCAGTAGATATGAATATAGTCTTAATATAATCAATCACTGTCATCTCAGTGAATGTAAATGATACATTCTGTAACTTTTGTAACTAGATGTACAGTTGGTGGCAATGACAGTGCTAACACAATAGCCTTTATGCTTTGTTTTCCAGTCTCCATGTATTTTGCATTGATCTGACAATAAAGTAGCATCAGTTGCATGTTGTTGCCGAAAATAATACATACGTTGATTTCATTGATGCCAAACATTTTTTTCTTTGCTTTTTTTTTTTTGTTTTTAATGTTAAACTTGTGAGGTTAACTGTTTGAAATTGGAAATACAATGCTATACATATATACAGTATATACATATACAGGTATACATATATTTTGTATAAAAAATTGAAATGTGAAAAATGAATCCCCTTTCCAACTGAAATGTCAAAGCTATTTTGACTTTTTTTTTTTTTAGTATTCGATTCATTTATTAAATAGTATATTTAATTATTTTCTTTAGTTCTACAGTTTCACAATAAGGGACACGCACTTCTAATTATAAGACACGTTTTATTTCACTTTAATCTGAAGTCGACCTATTACGAGCCCTCCACTCCTAAAAAAAACGGAGGTGAACTGTACTATGATTACCACTGTTGTTTTTGTAGTCAACAGCAGAAACATAAACCGTAGTTGCTTCTCAGTTTCATCGCATATTCAGGCTATTCTCACTGACATTTTGTATATGGAATGTGTGCTAACTTGTTTATTTTTTGGGACTCTTTCTAAATAAAAGTGGCTGATTTCTTGTTATCTTCCAGTGTGCATCATTTATTTAAAACTGCAAACACATGAAGGTTTTATTGCAATGAAGGGAAAATCGTGAAATTACTTAAATGTTAGCAAAATTGTAGTTTGTGTCTCGGAAAATAATAGCAAACTGAATTTATTATTTCAAATTGTGCAACGTCACTCATTATTTCACTAAATATCACAACGATTCAAGCAGATATGTAATGAAAAGATCTGAACAAAACTACATTTCTCTTCGTTTTCCTGATGACCGTCAAGTTTCCCTCTGGTTTGAGGAAAAAAAGTTACAACTGATAAACCTCACTTTCACTTAATGGCAGAATTTAACCCTTAAAGACCTACAACTACTTTTGTGATGAATCCAAATAAATTTTTTGTAAATTTTTTTGTGCAACTTTCAAGTGATTTTATGACCATTAATTCTTAATATTTGACTATTTTTCAGTGAAAATCTGATATTTTCCCATGATTTAATTCACTGATTATCTATATGTTCATAAAAGCTTTAGGTTTTTATTTCAAAAGTTCAGAAATATATCAGTACCCACTGTCATTCATCAAAATCCATGGTTTTATTAGTGAATCAATGTTGCAGAACACAGGTGTCAAACATGCAGCCCGGGGGCCAAATCCGGCCCACCAAAGGGTCCAGTTCGGCCCTTGGGATGAATTTGTGAAATGCAAAAATTACACTAAGATATGAACAATCCCTTTAGTTCAGGTTCTACAATCAGACCAGTTCAATCTCAAGTGGGCCGGCTGATAAAACACTATCAGAACAACATATAAATAATAACTCCAAATTTGTCTCTTTGTAAATGTAAACATTTTCATGTATTTAAAACTAAGTATAATTTCACAAAAAATGTGAATAACCGGAGCAAATATGAACAACATGAAATGTATTAAGAGAAGTAAATACAATTTTAACAAGATTCTGCCTGTTATTAAATGTTTTGTGTATTTGTAGATCCATCGTTATCTGTGAGTTATAATTTACATGTGTAAATGATAAACTGAGACATAATATTGTTAAAATTACACTTTTTTTGAGTTCACATGATTCACATTGTTGGAAAGGATAGTTTGTAGACGTAAATATTTGATTAGTGTAAGGTTACTCTAACGGCGACATGGTGGTGCAGTGGTTAGCACTCGTGCCTCAGAGCAAGAAGGTCCTGGGTTTGATTCCCGGGAGGGACCTTGGGACCTTTCTGTGTGGAGTTTGCATGTTCTCCCCGTGTCTGCGTGGGTTTTCTCCGGGTACTCCGGTT
>JAQQZY010000002.1:10245867-10261672 GCA_030068375.1 Ostorhinchus rueppellii
ACCCATGGAAGGATCAGAACTATTTGCTGAGTTAAATCCAGTGAATGTCTCCTGGAATCAAAACCAAAGGTGGTGCATATGTGACTTTTTTTTTTTTTTTTTTTTTTTGGCTGGGCAGTGCAACAGTGGATTAGATTCATATTGTAATGTACCAGGTTTGAACCCAAAAGCAGACCAAACACAGAAACGTAAAGTTAACTGTCTTTACTGAACAGTTCTCAAAAAGTACAACAGTCAATAGTTTAAAACCAATAAACAGAATCCTCTTCGTCACAACACGGTGCGCTAAGTCTCTGGGGATCCAATCTGGAAATCCTAGGCACACGGGGGGCACGCTGAGCGGGAGGTCAGGTCCAATCCTGGTTCGGTAATCCGTGCAAGCTGGGGTAAGGCTGGAGGCTGATTCGTGAACGGTCCAGAGGTCGATGCCAAGGGATTCAACGTGGAGCGGGCTGGAGGCTTGGTCAAGGGCGGTCCAGAGGTCAATACCGAGAAGAACAGTGTAGAGCAGGCTGGAGGCTTGGTCCTGGGACGTAAGGCAGGTCAGTGGCCTGGGCTGAGGCAGATACTTGGTGGTCAGGTCGAAGGCCGGTCGGGTTCTCAGGTCACAGACAGAAGACAAGGTTAGACAGAAACAGATCTTAGGCAGGACACTTGGAACAGAACCCGGCCACAGAAACTGGTCAAACATGAGAAGACAGAATACAAGGAAGTCTTTGAGAGTCATGCAGTGCATTGATACAATCTGGGAGAGGAGGAGTTAGTGGAAAGATAACGAGGAGCAGGTGTGGAGAACAGGTGAGTAGAGTCAGGTAATCAAGTCACAGAAATTAGGTCAGAGTTCAGAGCAGCAAGAGAAAGAGAGAAAAACAGACTGAGCCAGGAAACAGAAGGAAGACAAACAGCACAGACTTGACACGTAGTGCTTTTGTAGACACCCAAAGTGCTTTACGTTATTGACCCATTATTACCTTGAGCCTCTGCGTGCTCATTTTCTTGTGGTTTGACCACAATTGAGCAGGATATAACAGTGTAATGTAGGTTCTGCGTAGAGAACCCGTCACCAAATCAGAACACGAAGAAAACTTCCTTATCAGCATGTTGGCTTGGGAATCAATTTTACAGCGATGTTGGATGTCTTTGTCATCCTTCCAATCACTGGATATGACATGACCTAGGTATTTAATTTCCTCACATGTACAGTTGTGCTCATTAGTTTACATCCCCTCACAGAATTTGTGATTCCGTGGCTATTTTTCAGTGAATATGAATGATAAAACAAAAACATTTCTTTCACTTATGGCTAGTGGTTGAGTGAAGTCATTTATTATTAAACAAATGTGTTTGCTGTTTTTAAATCATACTGACAAAAGAAAATATCCAAATAACCCTCATCAAAAGTTGACATCCCCTAGTTCTTCATCCTCTGTATTGGCCCTTTTAATATCTATGACAGCTTCTAGTCGTTTGTGGTTGTTGTGGATGAAGCTCTGGACCAAAGGGTCCAGTCCAGCCCTTGTGATGACTTTGTGAAACCCGAAAATTAAACCAAGATATTAACAATTCAGGGGCCACAAACAGACCAATTCAATTTCAAGTGGGTCAAATCTGTAAAATACTACCACAGTATCCAATAGAAATACTCACAACTCTTTCAATATTTTCATGTATTTACACCAAAGCAAAGTATAATTTTGCAAAACGTGAATAATCTGAGGAAATATAAACTCTCAAATCTCATATCTTAAGAGAAGTGCAATTTTAACAATATTATCTGTTATTGAATGTTTTGTATATTTATAGATCCACTGTGATCAGTAAGTTGTAATGTACCAGTAAAAATGATAAACTGAAGCAGAATATTGTTAAAATTGCACTTATTTTTCAGTTTGTCCATATTATTCACATTGTTTTAAAGCATAGTTTGTAGATGTAATCATTTTCATAACATAATTTTACTTTTTTCACTCTAAAACATAGAGAAAGGTTTGGAGTTGACATTAGTTATATATTATATGTTATTATTTTACTAGTCCGGCCCACTTCAAATCAAATTTGGTTGAACTAAAATGAGACACCCCCACTCTATTCTGTTCATGTATGTGACTTTTTTTTTTTTTTTTTTGCCTCTTTCTTCCTTCCCGGGCTGCTTCACATGACATTTACACAGAATATTTTACTGAAGTGCAGAGTGCTGTATAGAGCGGTCCTGATGAGCCCCAACAGGAATGAGGGTTTACAGGCAGGCAGACAGTACACCAGGGAGGCATGAAGAATAAACAGGCTTCAAGATGAGAGAAAAAACAAAGATTGGAGCAGTTGGGAAGGTGGAAACTACTGAAGAAGACGGGTTCAGAAATGGAACAGGACAGAAAGTACAAACTGAATGGTGAAAAATAGGAATAGAGTGGGAGTGTATCAGGACATTAAATTCATTTTTTATGTTTGGTGTGAAATATTCATGAAAAGTATGCTGATAATTGAGCGCTTTTGCCTATGTCTATAGTGTAACGGTGCACGACTGGCAGAGAATAAAATGAGGCTTTAATCCAGCAGAAGCTAATCCTGAACTTGTCAATTCTAAATGCATGTTTTAATCGAAGCAAACAGTCAGGAGTCTATCAATGTGGTAATTGGATGCAAGAGACGTGTGTGGACCTGAAATGTGCCAATGTCTGACCTTCAATATTTTTAATGTGTTGAATGCATGAGGCTACATGAAACATCTCTTCATGTTTGTAGCTTCAGTGATTTTTAGCCAAGATCTGAGCAGTTGATTAAAATACTGATAAGAAGAGCAATGAACAGCAAAATGTCATCGCCTTTCTAAGAACAGGACTAAACCAAACTGTACATACTTTACTATGTACTTCAGTACGTTTAACACAATGTCAAGGATGTATTTGTTGGCTGTAACAGATGATCAGAAAGGAAACAAATACTATCACTACTTAATAATTGAAAGCAAAATTGAGGAAATCTCCTGTGAAAGTCAGACTGGAAAGTAACAGGGAAAATGACTGACTTGTTTCTGTGAATTTACCATTGCACACTCCAGCCCAGTAGGTGGCAAACTTTTATATTCCACATTTGATCCGAGATGGAAGCACATGTGCTCTGATCACAACACCAGCAATTCACTATTAAACTGAATCCAAAGTTTGAGTTAAAAAGAATACCTCATAAAATAATAATCAGATAAAACGGGGATTTATTGGGTTTTTCTTTATTCCAGACATTTTGAGGTTTTTGTTTACCTGACATGTGTCGGCGTTCCATTCGCCTTCATCAGTGTCACTGGTGGTTGTGTGACATGCTCTCTCACACCTGGACCAGCATCTTGGAAGGGACGAGCGGACAGCGGAAGGTGTGACCTTCCTGTCAGATTTGACAGGATGGTAACGCCTTCAGAAACAGCAAACACCATCAGCTGATAAAAGATGCATCACACAACCACCGGTGACACTGATGAAGGCGAATGGAACGCCGACACATGTCAGGTAAACAAAAACCTCAAAATGTCTGGAATAAAGAAAAACCCATTAAGTTGTTAAGAAATGAAGACATAAAGAAACTAGTAACGCTAACAGGGTTTATTTATTTGCAGAATAATTTGTTTAATTTCGTTACAGTTTGGTTTGAACCGATTGGGATGCAGTGTAATCTTTTACAGCTCTTACTAACTATTTACTATTTTGCTATGCTGAAGCGAGATATTTTGGACAATTCCATGCTCCCAATTTTGTGGGAACAGTTTGGGGATGGTCCCTTCGTGTTCCAAATGACTGTGCACCAGTAGCTGCAAAGGGTGAACCAACGTCATATTAAACCCGATTAAGAATAGGATGTCATTTAAATTCATATGCGAGTCGAGGCAGGTGAGTGAATACTTTTGGCAATATTGTATGTACTCTGTCTTCTTGCATGTGGCATCTTCATCGCTGTCATCTCACCAGCAGAGTTGTCACTTTTCTTGTGCCACCATTGGTCTTCATGATTGTTCCACAGAGCTTTAAAAAAAAAACAAAAAAAAAAAACCTCCTTCCTTTTGATAAAATCCCATTTTCTACCAGGTGGCTTCAGTGTTGTTGGATCTTAGTTACCATCTGTTTCTGACACAGCACTGAATCTGACCCCTAACAAAGGTTACTCAAGAGTTAACAAAGCACAGTTGTAGAGTATTCGCTCCGTACATTTAACCGTATAACTCTTCATATGAACTGTAAACATATCCTTGACATTTCTGTACTGCATTTACTTTTACTTGTAAAAAGTTCTTGAAACAGGCTTGCAGATATGTACATACCTACTGAATGAACAGAAAACTCTAATAAATGACCTTGGTTCTGTCTTTCTCTTGCTGCCCTACCTGCTGACCACCATAGGGTACCAGTCTGTTTGGCTGTCAGTGTGCATATTACTGAGGTTAAAAAAGGAAGAGTCATCACTGGCTAGATTTTTGCATCTGCCCATCCAGCATTTCATTAAATGACGCAGGCATAGTTTTAGGCAGAAATCAGAGTTTTTGGTGTAAAAATATAAATAGATTGTCCTACCAGCTGACCGGGGGTGGGGGGTTATCGCTGGGGTCAACTTTCAGGTTTCAAAAGGTACATCAATTGACCAATCACATTGGGTGTTTCATGGCAAAATGAAGAACTGGAAGTCATTTGCTTTTTGTGTAGTTAAGATGATCTTTTGCTGTGTTTTTAGCAAAAAAAACAAAACAAAAAAAACATGGATTTAGCCAAAATTAAGAACTGACAAGGTGAGACACAATTATATAGATATTTAGCCTGGCTTTGGCCAACCCAAGCACTGTTTTGTTTTGTTTTTTTGGGGGGTTTTTTTGGCCATGTTTTTCGAAAATTGGTGGCTGCACAGCTCGCAACCTAAAACTATGGAAGCAGGATACCTTTGTGTCCTGTTTGCAGTAGATGGGTGTAATTTTTTTGCAGGATTGTCGGTTGTCATTTTCAGTGATGGGAGGAAAAACTTTTTTCAAAATGCTCAGGTTGAAGTCTGAATATGGAAGCAGCAGTCACAAAGTTACATCTTTTCAACCTCTTCAAACAGTTTCAGGGTGATTGCATGATCGATGTTCAAGAGATGAAATAATTTGTATGAGCCTTTTTCTTCCTGTCACTGTGGAGAAAAATTAATTTACCATTCCTCCTTTACAGTTTAACATTTTTCTCAAACTTCAAATCAGTGATTATTCCATGCAATTTCCTACTTGAAAGTAGATCACAGTTGTTCTGAGAGATTAAGTCCTTCAATCACACTACCGTGCTTTCGTACCCCAGCTGGTCTCTGTAATATGTTGCTGAATTCCAGCAGAAATGAAGGTTTGAGATTAACAGGGGCATCGTACAGAGGAGCAGGTGATAAAAGAAATTATTGGATGTGTATAAGGCAGAAGTGTGTTGTGTGTAATTTCTGAAGGTTTCCAATCTTTCAAGAAGAACATCATTCATACAGATGGCTTGAATTACCATTTCCACTCGCATTTCCACTTACATTGGTGCAGTTTTTTCGAAAAGATACGAGTCTGTTATTGGTTTTTTTAATCTTTCAGTTTGCGGGAGGATGTAAGAACAGAATAGGTCAAAGAGATTACATCTCTTCCTCCGTGTCACTTTTTTTCTTTAATCACTTTTTTATATACCATTGTAATTTCATCCCATGCCTCACATGCTAAGTACATGCCTGCATTAAATACTTGAAATAAGTCCACTTAAATACAGCATCCTCTTTATCTGATCCAC
Organism: Ostorhinchus rueppellii; assembly: GCA_030068375.1. NCBI lineage: Eukaryota > Metazoa > Chordata > Actinopteri > Kurtiformes > Apogonidae > Ostorhinchus > Ostorhinchus rueppellii. The sequence continues at coordinate 10,251,636 of JAQQZY010000002.1, forward strand.
TAAGTATGGATTGTTTCCCACTTCTAGCACTTAAATATCCTTCACAACCCAAAATAAAGTGTTGTTTTACCAACATCAGTAGCATGAACAGTATCCATTAAAAACCTCATTGTGAAAAAAAACATTTTTGAAAATCTTTCAAAGACATTTCCAACCATATGCCTGTATAGTGTCCAGTATAATTACTATTCCTATAAGGTTCAGTTAGCAGTAGTGTTTAGAGGCATTTCAAGGTGTGTACAGCATTGCAATATAAGATGATGCATGGTGAGGAGTTCCCTGAAGAGCAGTAATTAGACATTTTAAGCTGTTTGCTGGTCTGGAATTGCACAAAGGGGTAATGACAATGATGCAACCTCAATAGAAATCAGATATAATGCACTCGTCTGTGCTGCAATTAAAAGGATGCAAAACTGCTAAACAAACTAGTGAAAATATATGAGGATACTGGGGACTGTGTTGGAGAGATGCACACGAAATAAGGCGGATGGTATGTAGGAAAATCTATATCAACCCCTTCACCCCATTATAGAAAAAAATACAATAGGTGCAGTGGGTGACTAACATCATTACGTTGCAGGACTGAGAGGTGGAGAAGATTCATACACCCACTGCAATCAGAGTCTACAACACTTCAGTCTGATGTAAGGACTGATAGTTGTTTGTTCATTAATTCTGTGTTTTGTTTGTTTTTGTTTGTCAGAGGACAAACCTATTGGTCCATTCATATGTTTGTCTGTATGCAGTGTAGCGGTCACATTTCAAGCATTACTGATTTCAAACCATGATGAAATGATTGTCCATATTCTCTAGTTGACCTGATTAGATTTTCAAATAGAAAGGCCAAAGTACTGCTGAGATGGAGATCAAAGTTCAAAAATGGACATTTCGCCATAACTTCTCTCCAAATCATCATATTGACTTCAAACTGAAGTCAAATTGTAAGTCTTTTTCATTCTACATCCGATAGTGTGCTTCATGACGTCATACTGGTCGTGCCCTCGTTAGTGTCCTGGGGTAAATATCAAGGGGTCAGTAAACTCAGTTTTCTGAGATTTCAATTGGCTGTATTATCTTCAATATTCATCAGATCTTATCAAACTTTATCATGTTACTTCTTTGTGCAAGTCCCTTCTCATATGCCAAATATCACAACTCTGCATGACTTCTAGTTGCCTTGGGTTGGGGTTGGGGTTCTGTCTGTTGTAGCAATTTAAAACTAACACCAACTTTTGGAAATGTAATTCTCCATACATTACCTACCTTATTTGTCATGTGTTTATGGATTTTGAGTTATTGGCATCGATAGTGACCAGGGGACAAGTGCCTAATTTGCATATTCATAAAACTGCACATTACAGATATAGACTAACTTTATATTATTGACTTATAGGAAGTTGGAAATGGTCTTTCATTTGGTACCAATTTTGTTGACCTTCAATGACCTTGAAAAGTCAAATTCAAGGTCATGATTTTTGACCAGAATGACTTCAATTTTGTAAAAAACAACAAGTATCAGGTTATACCATATTAAAATATCAACCGAAGTTCTCTCTCAAAGGCCTCTGGCAAAGTCACCCCCTATGGCAGTTTCATTCTATATGAATTTTTATAGAGCTGATGGGGAAAAAATGACTTTCCCCTTAGGGATCAATACAGTTTTCTGCACTGTGCTGAGTATTTCTGCATGATAAATGACAAACTTGTGCTCTGGTTGTTGTACTGCGTGACACACATTATACTAGCAGTTTTGAGGTCCATCATTCAACCCCATATAAGAAATACTCGGCACAGTGCAGAAAACACAATGGAATATGTTGTATTGATTCAGTTCCACAATGAAAGACAGGTCATCGTCATTTTTTTTTCAACAAGTACTCCTAATTTACTCTTTTTGGCCTAGTGATAGCATTACAACACAAATATTTATACATGGATTTTCCAATGAATACATTTTTTTTTCTGTTGTTGTTATTATGTTTTTTATTATTATCAGATAACATCTTTTTTGTACTGTCCACTACAGTTATCTTTCAGGTTAAGTTTTCCAACCTCAATCATGTTTTCTATATGTATAGAGGCTTTTAGACACTATAAAAATAAACAAATTAAAAAGATTTGTGTTTAAAGTTGCTTAACTGTAATGTCTGTATCTTACTCAAAATTATCCAATAAGTCAAATTTTCAAGTTTTTCTTTTGGAATAATAATTCCACTGTAGTAGAATAATTCATGCATGAAAAGATTAATATCCCTGTTTACTTTTTCTTTTTGTTTTACATTCCATACTGTGCCAATTATTGGTATTATTCTCTATTGATGTGCTTTATTTCCATAGGTTGCTGTTGTTTTTTGTTTTTACTTTTTCCATGACTATTCCAGTCTATGATTAATGCTAGTTATGTTTGTGTGCTTTATAATAACTCAACTGTCACCAGTCATTGACATAAGTTAAATGACTTTGAAGGAGCCAAGAACATTTACAAAAAAAAAGCTAATATATTTTTTGGAATAATGAATTAATCATGTAAGCACTAGTGCATTCTCAATGACAGCGGCATGTTTGTGAGGCTGACATGTCCAACCTTTCGATGACATTTAAGACAGACTTTGATTGATAATACTTATTCCCAGTAGGGTCTAATGGGTCTCAAAAATAGCTTTTTTTGATCTAGTGGTTTCAGAAATACAGTAAATACATCTTAGGGCCATTTAACATCACTTTATTAACTGGATTTGAAAGGTGTTTTGACTCAGTATCATCTGCTAGTTATCTGATTTCATTGAACCTCAAAGTGAATGTGAATGGCAAAGTCACCTCTGTTGCTTAATTACCCTGCATGCCGAAGGCAAACAGGGCACCAACAGCACCTGTGTCTGTCCATCTGTCCATCCATATGTGAAAATGCAATAAAACACAGCAATGGAGACATCAGTCTTTGAAATATGAAATGTACAGTATCTCACCTGATCGCTATTGAATAGTCTACCCAGCCTCCAGAAGAATACGTTTCTGATGCTTGAATCTGTGATTACATTCCTCCAGTCAATATTCAGAGATTTTAACAGGAGAGAGGATAGCAGCTTAAAGGTGCCCAGCCACACAAAACCGATTTTACTTGTACTTTTTGAAAAATATGCTCAGTCCATAAGTGTTTGTGTGATGTAGTGAGTTTGGAAATGAACCGCTTCCTTCTCTGTCTGCTGTTGCCACTGAAAAGAAATTAATGGAGAAATCAGCTCAAGTAGAAAGAGTCAGTGCCTCGGGGCCCTCTTTGCAGGCCCCTGGTCCTTGGAGGGGGTGCGGTTATGCTTGCATGTCTGTGTTCGCCTCAATGCAGTCACTCTGTCACAGCAGACTCATGTGAAGAACTGCTGTTGTGTGGATTTGGTTCTGGTATTGTCTTTATTATTTGTGCTGTTGTTTATGACATTTACTCCTGCCACGAGGTTATGTTATTGCTAGGGTTTTTTGGTTTGTTTGTTAGCAATATAGCTCAAAAAGTAATGGACGGATTTTGATGAAATTTTCAGGATATGTCTGCTCTGGGTCAAGGAAGAGATGATTAAATTTTTGGAGGCGATCCGGATCACTGTCTGGATTCAGGAATTTTTAAAAGATTCTTTATCGTTGTGAGGTAGGGCATGGTGCCCCAGAGGTGATTATGAGGTCATCCATCCCCATCAAGTGGAGGAAAGAAAAAAAAAACTACATTCAACATGAGAAATGTATGGGGCCCAGGGTGGAGGGGGCCTACAGGTTAGAAGTCATGAAAATTTCATGTAAGGTCCACAATACAAGAGAGGAAGTCAGTAGTCGATCCTTCAAAGCTTGGTAAGTTTCACTTTCGGTTTCCTCCAGTTCCTCTACTTGTTGTGCAGGGTAAATGATGCTTAAAAACCAGACTCTCATTGGCTAGCTGTTAGCCAGTCAGAGTCAGGCAGATTACCACGATGAATATTCATGAGAACTGGCACAAATCGAGCTGAGTCTTCCAGCAGGCTTTCTGTATACCATGTTAAAATGGCTTCAAACTTGCTAACCAATTTTTTCTGACAAAAAATGTCAGTCCATGGTAGAACTTCAGACATTACTACAAAAGTCATGAAATATGTGTGACGGGGCACAGAGCAGCATCGTCTTCACAGCAGTAGATCACTAATGCACAAATTGGACTGTTTAACAAGTCTTTTCGTAAATTTGTAGACTCCATTTACACAACAAAAGAGCCCACCCTCTATGGTCTGAGTCCACACAGTCTTGTCACTGATACGCCCTACCATATAACAGGACTAATAGGCACAAGAAGTCTTTTATTCCTGCTGCTATCAGACTCCTGAACAGTGACTGGTGTGTGATGTGTGTTTGATGTATACACGGCTGGCTGAACAATAATTTGGCACTAGGGGATAATGAAGTACCTTGAACCTTGAACAATGTTTCATCCCAAAACACAAAACTAATTTGTTTTTCTTGTCGGGTATATGCAATTATGAAGTGCAAACGATTCTTGTTTATATTTGAAAGCTGAAAGGACTGGAAATACTGTAGTTTACATGGCTGGCTGGTAGTCAGTGATGAAACTGTAGTGACCCCACACTCATGGTCACGACATGTTCCTCCACAGACTAAAACAAGTACAGCCAGCTGGTATTGTTGTCGTGTGTTTCATGCATGTGGGCAGCACGGTGGTGCAGTGGTTAGCCCTCGTGCCTAGAAGGTCCTGGGTTCGATTCCTACACCAGTCACTGGTGGGACCTTTCTGTGTGGAGTTTGCATGTTCTCCCCGTGTCTGCGTTGGTTCTGTCCGGGTACTCCAGCTTCCTCCCACAATCCAAAGACATGCACTGATAGGTTAGTCGGCTAATCTAAATTGCCCATAGGTGTGAATGTGAGAGTGATTGTTCGTCTCTATATGTCAGCCCTGTGATGAACTGGTGACTTGGGATAGGCTCCATGGGGCCCCCATGACCCTATTGAGGATAAAGCAGGTATAGAAAATGAATGAATGAATGAATGTTTCATGCATGGCACTTTGAAAGTGTTCTGTACATGGCTGTATTTTTAAACATTGTTTCTGAGCTAAACAACAGAATTATACTGGAATTATTGTGTAAACGGGGCCCGATTCTTTATTTTTATTTTCTTCATTTATTTTCGTTTTCTGCCACTGTTTGCACCAAGACAAATTCCCTGTACTGTAAAAGTGCTCCTTATCATACCTGACAATAACTAATCAGACTCTAATTAGAAAGTGTGTCGTGTCCCAAATGACCAGCTGATCCACAATGAGCTTCATACGTGCCTTGTTGTCTTGTATCTTCTTCAGTTTTTACAATGTGTGTTTGGAAATGGGCAGAGAATGTTAGAAAAGCAGTAAAAAAAAAAAAAAAAAAAAAAAGTTAAATTTGAGATTTCACATATTTTTTTAACTTCTGTAAAAGATGCACAGTTACTGGGACTGGAGATATTGGAAAGCCAGTGGACTAAAGGTCAGGACAGGGTGTTTTCTTCTTCGGTGTGTGCCAGACATGGACTTTTACAATTCAAACTTTTACTCCGGCTGCATCTATCAAAATTGGAACTGTCCAAAGTGTTCCCAGCTGTGAACCCATCCTGTGACCGTTGTGGTCAAACTCCAGCTTCTTTATCGCACATGTTCTGGTCCTGCCCGAGTATCACTACCTACTGGACTAAGATATTTCAAACATTATCTGAGATCATCAAGAAACCCCTGGCCCAATCCTAGCCATATTTGGGGTTGGATCTTCAGCACAGGAGCTTATTTTCTCAAAGAGCCATGAGAACTTGATATGCTTTCCGATACTGTTGGTAAGAAGGTTAATTTTGCTCAGTTGGAAACACAGAACCCCTCCAGTTCATTTAGTTTTAACCAGTGATGTTATGGGGCTCTTGCAGCTAGAAAAAATACAATACTCCGTAAACGACAAGTAGACATATTTTATTCAACATGGCCACCATTCATTGACTATTATATTAAAAATAAATCATCATAAATGGATTAAAATAAATAAATACATAATAATAATAATAATCATAATAATAATAATAATCATAATAATAATAATAATAATAATAATAATAATAATAATAAAGACATAAAGAGCATTTGACATCCTCTGTGGGGGTTTTTTTTTTTGGGATACTTTGGTTTGGCACATATGCTGTGTGCATTTGTTTGCGTACCTTCTGTTTCCCCTTTCGGGACCTTATAGACATGCACTGCATTGTACCATGTTTTTTTTAATTATATTTGTATTTGAAAAATCCCAATCCAAAAAAAAAAAAAAATCCCACAGTTACAATTGTTCCTGAAGCCCCACATAGGTCATCTGGTTATGAAAAGCAATTTAACAAATTTTTCAAGTTAATGAATTCTATAAAATAAAAATGTGTGTTCTGGTACAGGTATGGGAGGTGTCTTCAGTATAGTCTCTGTAGTTTACATTTCTGTGCAAAAAAATGCTGAGATTGATTAATGAACCCGATAACTTTAAATACGCCACCTTCATATTTTGTACATACATTTACTTGATCCTACTCTCCAGTGATGTTATTTATTTCTATGGTACATCTGGTCATGCATAAGAAATATGCATCAGAAAAATTGTGTTTTCAATCTTTTCCTCCATTTTTAATGCCTCATAAATTGCAAAATGCAATTTCTTTTACAATACTTTGCCATCACAATACATCTACAATGGGAGAAAAGCATAAAGATTTGGAAGATCTGATGTGCTTCAGTGTGAACATGTATTTGTCTAAAGGGGGGGAAATTGCTGAAATTTGCAAATATATAACTGGCTCTTTACAGAACTCAGAGACATCTTGTTCTTGAAAGCAGCATGCTGAAATTTCATGTATTATGAAAAGTGAGTAATGATTTCTTGAACTCTGTATTTTTTTCTCTACCTTTCGTTTTATGAATGGTATTTATCAGGACTAATAACAGTCTTTACTCATAGTACGAAGCAAATCAGAGCTGGCCATGAGGGGAAGATTTTCTGAAATCCTGTTGTTTGAGGCAGAATCCAGTAGCTGAACAGGACTGCAGATACATATAGTTATTAGTCTGTGCTTTTGAGAAACATTTTGCTTTTCATGTATTCTCCTGTAGTTGCTCAAATTACCCATCATTTATAATTTAAGACCCTTCACTGCAGGCAGCTGTCTTATCAGAGCTGTGTTTATTGTTGATTGCATCCTCAGGGGTCATATAAGAGTACAGAGTCCCTGCTATGACCATGGTGGCTCGAACTTTTCATTTTGCCAATGCAGTTGTTGAAGAAGTTTCTGGTTACTAGGGCGACGAATCCATCCCAGTTAGCAAGATGTTGTTTATTGGACAGCTGTTTCACTCTAACGTATAAACCAAGGGTCTCAAACTCATTTTCTTTCGGGGGACACATTTGTCCGATTTGATGCCAAGTGGGCCAGACCAGTAAAATAATAGCATAATAACCTATAAATGATGATTAGTCTTTAAGTGCAAAAAAAACCCCCTCCAATAAATTATGAAAATACATTCCAAATAAAACGGATGTGAATAACCTGGGGGGGGGATGAAATCTGTTCTGTCCTCATCACGCGCCCATTTACTTGACTAGACAGACAGCTAACGATTGAAAGAAATCCTGAGGCAGAAGTGGGTTTTGAAAGTTTACTCCAATCTTCAAAGTTTACAGAATTCTTCCTTGCTTCTCTCCGTAAAACTAAACAGAAATGTACAAAAAATGTGTTTGCTTCATCTTCTACATACACATACGCTGTAGCATATAGAAACTTGAGGAAATTAACATGCTAGTTAGCTAGCTAAAGCTACATGACTTGCAGAAAATCTTCAGACATTCTATCTGCATACAAATCTTTACATTAGCATTAATTTGACTACAAATTAACATAAGCTGCCTAAAAGCATAAATTGGTCCCTAATACACAAAATTACGAACAGTAGTAACTTGCAAGCAAAGCCTGTCCCAGGGCAAGGACGACCTGCAAGGATGAGCACATCTTCACCTTGGCATGGTCTGACTCAACTCAAGTAATGAACTTCCTGATTTAGCTAGATATGACATCACAGGAAGTGACATCAACTGAAGGTAAGTGTCAAAATAAAATGCAGGCTTAAAAATGTGCATTTCCCCCACTAGAAAGACACCACAAGATGGCGCCAAACCCCCAAAAGGTTCCTAATGCCATGACAAAATCCCTTGAGAAAAATAAGTGCAATTTTAACAATATTATGCCTCAATGTATCATTTATACATGTGCATTATGGATCAGATCAACAAAGACACTAAACAGCAGAAAATTGTTACAATTGTGCTTAATTTTCTTTAGACTTTTCAGGTTGTTCATATTTGTTCAACTTATTCACATTTTACTGTCACAGGATAGTTTGTAAATGTAAATATGTTCATAATTTAATGTCATTTTTCACACTAAACCAAAGACAAAAATTTTAATGTCATTATTTATAGACATAATGGGATATATTTTTCACATCAAAACAAGAAGAAAATATGGAGTCATTATTCTTTGTATGCTTATGCTTTTATTTTACTGTAGATTATTGTTATGCACCGGGTATGAATCCAGATGCAGACCAAGAAGAGTTGGTAAAAATAAACAGTTTATTTCGCCCAACAATGGGCATACAAATAATACAAGTCACGAGCAGAATAATGCACAGTCTAATGATCAGAGCTTCTGGCTCACACCTTAAGGCGTAGACCCAAGGGGCAAAGGGGTCGGAAGACCGGGGCTTAGGCTGGGGCTTTGTCTGGATCAGTCCGGGGTTCATTGCCAGGGGCATAGGAGGGTTGGATTCTGAATCCAGGGCGACCAAAACCAAAGGGAGAGGCTGAGGCGTGGTCTAGGTTCAGTCTGGGGTCTTTGATCTTGAGGCTTGCAGGGTCTGGGCGGCTCGAGGTCGGAGGATGGAACACAGGTCGAAGCACAGGACAGGAACGGTACTCGGAGTCGGACGGAGGCGGTCGGTACACAAGGGTTCGGACTGGAGGCTTGGTCAGACGGGCAGGGTTCAGGACGGGAGACTATCAGGCAGGTGTCACAACAGATCAGATCACAACGAGGCAGAACAGGAACTAGAAATCGCGGGATAGAAGCACTGGGACTTGACTATCTGGCAACACAGGGCAGACTGAAGCATGGCCATGGTTAAATACTGTGCACTTGATGAGTGAGAGAGAACAATTATATTGGTCTGTATATGGAACCTGAATAAAAATGAGTTCGATCCTTGACTGTGGAATTTTTGCACTTTGCACGTTCACCCCAGGGGCTGGATTGGAACCTTTGGTAGGCCATATTAGGGCCCTGGGCCACATGTTTGAGACCTCTGATGTGAACAATCACATTTGTATTTGTTTTAACGGCAAAAATTGGACATCTATTCAGCTATTTCAATAAACATAGGTACCAGATCTACTAAGATCCCAATTTGGGTGTACTAATTTTCAATCTAGAGTGGGCTTGTACCATAGTTTGTGGGTGATTTTACTTAGGGTGACTGTGTTTAATGACAAAAGATGCAAACGTGTTGGAGCTACACCCATTTAAATGAAGGTTTGGCGTGTTTTTTGTTGGTTTGCAGTATGGGGAGTTTGGAAAGACAGAAGCACAAAGCTAAATTCCACCCTGTAGAATTAGAGGTGTTGGTAGAAGAAGCAAATAAACACTTAAAGGAGCTGTATGTAAGAATTATGTTCCAGATAATCATCCAACCTGACTGTCACCAGACATTAAGGAATCTTGTTCATTTCAAATACTGATATCACTGACAGTAGTAGTCCAACCAGAATATTTGCATTTGAAAAGTTAAGTGTCAGCCCCTAAATAAGGTTTATGTGTAATGTACCAAGAATGAACCCAGGAGCGAGACCAGAGACAGGAGTAAAATGTAAATGAGTTTACTGAAGGTTCACAGGGAAATACAATAAACTCAGTGTTACAATTAATATGTAGGAATCCTCTTCTCACAAACGGAGGTGCAC
>JAQQZY010000002.1:10308464-10318616 GCA_030068375.1 Ostorhinchus rueppellii
CTTTAACCCAGTAGTCATTCTGTTGTTTCAAATCCAGTGTATTTAACAGTCTGAGATTCTCAAAACACAAAATGAACTTTGGGCTGAAAATGAACATATATATGACATTATCTGTCAAGTTTGACATTATCAGTTTTGAAAAAAAAGAAAACCCACCTGAAAATGCAAAAAAACCAAAAATGTAATAAGGTATTACATTATCAGTAAAATGTTATTACAATATCACTGAGGATATTTTATTACGTTATTGGGTTTTATTACATTTTTGATCGAGGTAAGTGCAAATTTTATTACATTTCCTGGTGTTATTACATTTTCAGGAAATTATTATTGGTTGTAAGGTGCTACATGGACAACTAGGGCCAAACACACTGCAACAGCCCAGCGCATCTCAGTTAAAAGACAACAGGTGCAAGTACAGACACTACCGTACTTTCCGGGCTATAAGCCACACCTGAATATTAGCTGCAGGTGTCCACGTTGTGACATGAGATATTGGCACAGAAAGATGAGAAACAGAAAGATTATTTAAATATTCACTTGCATACCTTCACTGCTTTATATACTTTTGTAAGAAATGTATACGCAGATGCATTTCTTCATATGTTTTCCATGATGAGGGTGTGTGCATGAGTTCATCCTAATACGAGTGTCCACCTCAGAGCATCACTTCTTCCAACTGTGTGTCTCGCTTTTGTGCTTCCTGCTTAGAGCGCCCCCTGGTGGTCGGTATCCCGTAAAAAAAATCTATATTCAAGCCACATCCTTGTATAAGCCGCAGGGTTCAAAGCGAGAAAAAAGTATCAGCTTATAGTCCAGAAAGTACAGTATGCAAATTCACAAACTCAAACCCAAGTCTAATTGAAGTACAAAAAGAGGAATGTGGTGCAAATGAACAAATGCAAAACACTAAAAGAAATGAAAAATCTACAAATGTTCTGCAAATAAATAAACTGTAAACCAAGAAAACATCTGCAAATGAAAAACACTGCACAATGAGTCACTACAATAGAAGTGGAGACACCTGCATCAGACTTGACTTTGAAAAGCAGACATACACTGTGTCTGAAGGACGTTCTTTGGAAGATTAACTCACCGTAAAGATGGTGTCAGCTTCTGAGGCCCCAAATCCAACCACTTGAGTTTTCCTTGGCAGTGTGTGAGAACTTAATCACCTAAAAGCTTTATAATCTTCAGCTTTATTTCCTGGATAACCCTGACTATTTGATACAGTGTTGTTAGGACGATTTAAGATGGGGTTTTGTTTTCTGATTTGTTTTGTAATGCACTCAAACTTGCAAAATCATTTAATCCATTTGTCTAGACATGACATGAAAACCCTGTGGTCATGGGAGAGGTCGTGTTGCTTTTGTGGTGCAATTTGGAAGTAGAATCTATACAACAAAGATTTGTGGATGTGACACCCCCCCTTGTCTAGTGTGGTTTAAAGCAGTGTTTCTCAGCGGGGGGGTGTTTGGAAAAAGAAAGAGGGTGGTGCTGAGACAGAAATTGGACGTTAGTCTGTGTAAGAACTGATATGAAGCAGCACAGCATGACATGTCAACGGCAAATTTATGTGCCCACCTACCCGCTCCTCCTCTCCCTGGTCAGGAAGAGGGCACTACCTGCAATGCATATAAGCTACGTTTGACCCCCATCCTTCAGGCATGACGCTCATAATGATGAAAAGGGACATTTGTTCAAAACGTTCCGAGAAACACCGGTTTAAAGTCATACATCTGGCAAACTCAAGACCATAATTTGTCATCACAGCTGACAATGATGGCCAAAATAGTCATATGAAATTAATTTAAAATGTCTTTGGGAGACATTTGTTGTGCACAGACTGCTTCCTTCAAAGTCCAAAAGATTAACATATATTCAAATGGAGGGGGGTAGGATTTATGAGCTATACTGCTGCGAGCCATTAGGGGGACTTGGAGATGTTTTGGCTTCACATTCGAGGTCCTGTCATGGTGTCCATCTTTACACCAACCAACAGTCTATGGTTGGTCTGTACCACCAGTGAAATAGTTACTGTAATTTAGACAGTTGAAGACTTCAGTTTAACCTCAGTATTAATCACTAGGTAATGTTTTAAGATAGGATTCTTTGTTTCACTTTGTAAGTTCTGGTGAAGTTTCATACTGTCTTCCAGTTATTGTGGGTCATTCGTTTATCAGACAGGGGTAGTTGTTTGTTTACCTGCTTGACTAGTTTCAGCTACTTCCTATTGTAGCAGAAGTGTCACATGATGTTACTGTGACGTGTCTTATAGGCTGCTCAGGTGGGTTGGTCAGACAGCAGGGAGGGTTTACGCCCCCTGCTGTCTGACGTCTTCTCCAGGACCACATCCCAGGTGTACAACAAGATGTATGTGTATGTGCCGTCATCCCTGTTCATTGTTCTTGGCGTGTGTTTCCGTATCTCTATGGCCTCCCTGATCCAGCGGTGGTACTTATCGCTTTCAGCACAGATGATCCTGGCGTTGTTCCAGTCCAAAGTGTGATTCTCTCTCTTGCAGTGGTCGGATATGGCTGATTTCAGGTTTACAGTACCTGATGTGTTTGTTCTTTTGCTGCTCTTGTTAGTCTGTGTGTTGTTTCCTTTTCACATTCTGTCTGATGTTCTTTTTTTCATGTTCCAGATGCTCTCTCTGTCTCACCTGTGTATGTTTTGTTGCAGGATCAACATGGAATTTCATATATGATGTCACATTTTTGTTCTTGATGTATTTTGTCTTTGGGTTTGACCAGTATTTGTCTGAGTTTTGTATGTGGTTTGACTGGTGTGTTAATGTTGTATTTCCTGCCTGACCCCCTGTGTGTATGGTAAAGTGACTTTGTAAGTTTTTAGCATACCAAGATGACAACATTTATGAACACAAGACTTAGGCTTTTTCTTAGATATACATTCACACACGGCATTGTCAATCACAGGAGATGAGATGTAAACACACTCAGTATAGGGTTTTACGTAGAGCTGGGGTGTCACATCTGTTTGACTTGGGAGTCGGATTGCATTGGCTTTTCTTTTTGACGGCCCCGCCCACCTAGCCCACAGGGTCAGCCTACTGTTGGGGATCAGTTTACAGTTGGGTATAAAAGTGATTTGCATTCGAATGTCAGGATCCATTGCCTCCATTGTGTGGGTCCTCAGTACTGAGTATGTTGTATTCTGTTTGTGATCGTAACAAGTTGAAGTAAATTTATAAAAGACCAAAATGAATCCAGACTTATTCTTGGAGCTTCCAATAAAAGAGCACACTAACACCAGTGTTTCTCTGGAATTGCCCCCACCTTTAATCTCATAATGATGGACTTTAACTTAAATGATTCACATATTGTTCTTGTCTTTGTAGATATCTCCAACACAACAGAATCCAAGATGTGAATCCAGACGCATTCAGAGGCCTGTATAATCTAACCAGGCTGTAAGTTTGTCCAAATCATTTTTATACAGTATGTTCTCAGGTGCAAGGTGAAATGCCACAGGAATCTAAATATGAAACTGCTGTGCTCTTTTACCCTCCGTATTTAGATTCCTCTTATTAGTCTGGGATTATGTGAACTCACTTATGCACCTATTGAGCTTTTGAGCACTTTTGTTTTGGTGCTTTTTAATTGGTTACAGTTAGGGGTCTTAAGGAAAATTTGAACACTTGACCCTAAAATTCTATTTCATTCAGTGCTGTGCTTGTACCTGCCAATGCCCAAAACACAAAACAATGTATAGAAGATAAGAAAGAATTGGTGAAGAACTTGACTGACCTGTAAAGTCCAGAATTCAGCTCAGTCCGTACTTCCAAACATTACAGTCTGACCATGGTAACACAGTTGACTGAATGGAGCGAATCCCAGCTCTCAGGTTACAAAATCTTACATTAACTCTTCCCTTAAAAGTGCTTTTTGTTGCAGGCTGAAAGCAGAGTTGCATATGAATGTTAAGTGCAGGCATCCACATGATTCTGGGAGCCTGTTTTCAGTGTTATCAAGCCTCGATCATATAAATGCAAATGAAAAAAACCTCCTAGGAAATGCTTAGAATTAGACGTGGGAAATTACAAAGTACTGTACATATGAATGATTGAAGGAATTAATTTTTATGATTGTGTCTTGCATAAAGGCCCGGTCACACAGCGCTTTACGGCTTAATCACAGCCAAAACCCGTCTAAAAGTGGTCTCCCGTGAAGCAGACGATGTTGTTTGCGTTGATGTCGAGTTTAAGATGAGCTACAGTCGATTTAGAGACATGGCAGGATGTGGGGAAAAATTGGAACGGCGTCGGACGTGGCAAAAAGTTTTGAACTGCTCAAAACTTTAGCCCACGGACAACCATGAGCGGCACACGTGGTAAAGACGTGCAACACACGTGAAACACACGTGATAATCCGTGTTCCAGCAGTGATTAAAACTTGGGGAGATGCAGTAAGACGCGAAAGTTTAGCGGTCTGTCACGGGCAGAGCACGGTCATCGGACAGGTGTTACGCGTTGGTATCACAGGAAATAGCGTGTGTTTAGTGGCTTATCACTGACAAATGGATTTTTCCGCGTACATAGCACTACCTAAGCCCGTTAAATGACGAGTCGAACAAGTTCTAAATATGATTGATCACTGCCTAATCACTTCTGTATCACTTCTGATTTGCGGCATATAAATACTGTAATTTTCTGAGACCTCAGCACTTGCAGTCTAGATGTCAAGGAGTGAACATGAACCCTCAACGCAGTGATGTCCTCATCTTCATGCTCCAGCACCAACAGAACCAACTGATACAGGCCCAACATATCCTTGAGAGAAGAAGAAGAAGAAGAAGGAGGAGGAGGATAGTACTGATCTGGGTGCGTTACTGAATTGCGAGGAGACCTCAGCTGGGGCTTTACGACCATCTCATGGTCAAGCTGCGTAATGAAGATCTAACGTGCAAACCTATTTTTAGCCTTACACATGGCTGGATTTGGTTAGCCGTGATTCGGCAGTGCTTCAGTACTGGAACAGCCACTGACGGCCATACCCCGTACAAAGCACGGCCAAGCCAAAATTGACCAAAAATTACCACTGACGACCACGTCCACCAGATGTTAATAACTTTTTGTATGTGATTTAGACGTGGAGTACTGAGTGACCGGGGCTTAAGAAGATGTCCAGCCCTTACATGGGCTTATAAGAAACTGAAAATAGAAACCAGAGCCCAGACTATAAGCACAATTGTTTTATGTGTTTTTCAGCTTAATGTATGGTATGAGTTCAGCTTTGGTTTAACCAGGATCCCATTCACCCATTTTTCTTCAAAAGCAGACATTAGGTCAGCTGATCGCGTTAATGCTACATGAAAGGTTCTGCAAAGACAGCTCTGTACATTAATAAATTATTCAGATATTTACACTTTAGATGAATATTTACTTTTCAGATGACTTTTCACTGCCATACAGCACAAATTTCTTTTTCTTCTATTTGCAAAACAGATTCATTTGTTGCTGAAGTATTGAAGAGAGGAGAATTAGGCATCACAACATCAACACTGTTTACAATCGAGATGCATGACGCATGGAAAGGACCACAGAGATCATATCATATATCACAACTTCATGCTCAACTTTTAGCCCTTTTGAAAAGAAGTTGGAACTGAACAAGTCTCTTCAATGAGAGACAAAACCTTTTCAAAACGGCTAAACTACTCCAGTTGAACCAAGAAGAACTACCAAGAAGATCATATCACATAAAATAACCAGATAGAGACAGACTGTAGCATATTTTGGCATCAATCCGACTGATGTCATCATGTCTGTGTGCTGATGTCAGCATATCAGTTGCCTCTATGTGCCAAGTTTGATGTAAATTGAAACAAAATGTTGTTTTTAGACATTTGATATTTTGCCCATTATAAGTAAATGGGGAAAAAAGATTTTGAAAAATCATAAAAACATAAACTTTGACCTATTTTTCCCTAAATATAACCACATCTATTCTGGGTCACTGGTAATCTATAAACCCAATTTGGTTTGAATTCTACCAATAGTTTTGCAGCTACAAACATTTGAATTTTCACCTATTATGTAAATAAGGTAAAAAAAAAAAAAAAAAAAGATTTTTAAAAATTCAGAAAAATTTGAACTTTGACCTACTTTTCCCAAAATGTAACCACATCTATTCTGGGTCACTGGTAATCTATAAACCCAATTTGGTATGAATTCAACCAATAGTTTTGCTGCTAGAAAGTAAACAAACAAAGAAACAAACTGAACCAAAAACAATACCCCTTTTCTTTCCTTCGGGGACTGGGTAACAAAAACAAGCAGGCAGAAAAGAGAGCTGAGACTGGACTGTGGACACAAGGTGTCTTGTGTTAATGAAATGTCCAAGACTGACAAATCCAATCCTCACCTGGATGATGTGAGGTTCAGTAGCTTTTTACAGAAACCTCTGATAAAATGACAGAGATACTTTTTTGACTTTCTTTTCAGAGCTTTGTACTTCTACTGGAGGTGTGACCTTTCTCCGCCTCTGGTTCTACACACTAATTACGTTCCTGTATTGCATTACATGTGCAGTAAGTTTAGATAAAATACGCTGCTGGGAATATTTTAATGTTGTTTCTCATTTCTTAGATATCTGAGCCACAACAAGATATCTATCCTGATGCCAGGGGTGTTTCAAGACCTGCACAAGCTGGAGTGGTTGTATGTTTATATGTATATTTTCTTCACTAAAAGAAGGTTTTACAGCAAAAGAACTTTGAGAAAAAGACTTCAGAATGTATAGTGTTACTATAGTGGTGGTATTTCTGTAAACATTGCTTTGAAATAGTGTCTTCTAATGAATAATTCTTTGCAGAGAAGTAATTCAACACAGAGAATATATTATTGTTCAATGGGTATTCTATGAATGATGCAGAACTGTATATCCTGTCTTTTTTTTTTTTGTAGGATCCTGGAAAATAACAACATCCATCAAATGTCATCCATGACCTTTTCAGGACTGAACTCCCTTGTTCTGCTGTGAGTTTTCATTTCTAATTAGACCATTCTCTTGCTGCTTTTGTCGTGTTCAAGCAAATCCTCAAACGTCCAATTCGTACCACATTTTTAGACAAAATTCGTTCCCCTTTTGAACACTGAAAACCACGTGCATGCATTTTGACGTTGCGTTTTGCGTTTGGCAGAGTTCTGCTGAATAACTCTTTGACAAAACTGGATGACATCTGTCGAGAAATGCCCAGACTCAACTGGCTGTAAGTATGGCGTCACAAAATCAAACAGCTTTTATTTTGTCATAAGCATGGCAGCTTTCTTTAAAAGTGTTTTGTGTGTGCCTGTGTGTCTGTCCTTTTTCTGTCTGAATATGTTCTTTCAGGGATTTGGAGGGAAATCTCATTGAGACCATTGGAAATGTTTCGTTTCATTCATGCAACATGCTGACAGTTCTGTAAGTATAAATGTAAATCATTTAACCCGTGACACTTTTGCCTTAAAATCCTCCTATTGCCAGAATTTCAGTGAGAAGCTTGAAAAATGTGATTTGCATCTACTAGCCCATGCATGGAATCAAAGCTGACAGTTTGTAAAATGAGGTTTTGAAGAGTAAACAGTAGATTTAATGTCTTTTTTTCCCCCTTTAATTGCCTTTCTCCAGGGTTCTGCAGCGTAACAGGATCAACTATATTCATGATCAGGCTTTCTCAGTCCTGCAAAAACTTGGGGAACTGTAAGTTTAATTTATTTTAGTCTTGAAACAAGTTAAAAATGGAATCTGAGTTTACTACGTTTTGCCAAAGTGCATCTGTCGCATTTAAATAGGGATAATTTCAGTGACTTGCATGGTAAACCTTGAAATGTCAAAAGGAAAAGTATAGAGACTAATAAAACCACATGTTATTTTGAATATTGCAACATATTTTGCACCTTACACTTGTAGTTTAGCACATTACAGTTATTATCCAGATTCTACCCGGATCTTTTTATACTTTTAGTTTATTATGTATAGTGTTTGCTCTTAAGTTGTGTTTTTATTACTCGTGTTTGCTGTGGTATTCTGTTGTTATTGTATGTGTGTCCTGCTGCTGCTACACTGGAATTACCCAGTTTGGGATAAAATCTGTCTGTCCATCCATCCATACACCTACTTACCTCTCTGGAAAAACCTGATGCTTCTTTCTGACAAATAATCTGGAAGGCATCATTGTAATATTCACATTCGATGCTTTGAAGTATGATGTATCTTTGAAGTTTTAGTAAATTTTCTATCTGCAAACTTTAAACATAGCTGCAAGCAACAACTGACACACTTTACAGTTTTTCCTCAGTCGCTTTGCTACATTTCTCCAATCATCTTTGACATTTGCAAAACAGTAAGTGCATTTCTCACAACAAATCATACAAATAGAAAAACATCACGGATTACTTGCAAAAGCAAGTGTCTTGCTCAAAATCCTTAGTTCATCTGTCAAAAGTAAATATCTGTCAATGAACATGTCAGTGCCATCAGAATGACAAGTCCTTGTGTCATTGTGTTCAGATAAACAGTCCAATAGTTTAGCCCTGTTGTCAGTTTAACAGTGTACTCTATAGGGATGATCTGGTGTAAACTATGGTGAAAGTTTGGACGACAATTATTGAAAATTGTAAGTTACACTATAGTGTGTGGAAGATTGATTGCAAGAGACTGGACAAGATTCACAGTTACGCTCTTATTGTTTATACTGTAATTTGTTGACAGACCATGTCATTTTGATACAGAAAGGACAAGACAGCACTGCATAGCGCAAAGACAAAAACAAAAGTAGAAATGTGAACATATGACAGTCTCCAGGGGAAAGCTGTACATGTAGGAATGACAGTGCAGTCTTCAATTCAGACTACTTTACTTGTGCTAAAGAAAACAAAAATAAAATCCAGTTTGGGTCTCCATCAGGTGACATTGTCCATTTAGCAAATATTTTCTAATAGTTGGATCCAAGATTTCACTGGAAACTGTTATTGGCAAGTAAAGAACTGGGCCAGAAGCAGAGATCGACTAAACCACAGAGTATGAAGGAGTATCAATTTATTTTACACAGAATTATTATGATACTGTTCTTAATATGATTCTGTACGGGGGAAATACAAAGCCGGTGGTCAGTGGGTCAAGCAGGGTTCGGTAGCCGGGGTCAGAGGGAAACAGCAACGGTACACAGAAGCTAAGGAGAATCTAAACTGGAGACAGGCAAGAGGTCAAAACACCGGAGAATCAGAGAGTGAGTAGTCTTTCGTTAAGGACAAGGTAAAATCAGTACCGTTCAGAAATGGGTCCAGGTTCTGTGGGGTCCGTCCGATGGGGCAAAGGTATCCGAAGGAGAAGGCTGGCTCAGTGGTCAAAAACGTTCAACAGGTCTTACGGGATCAGGCAAGGCTCAGAGGTCAGGACAAAAAGGATCAAACACAGAAAAAGCTCACGACTAGACAAGCGTGCAAGTAATCACTCAGACACGGCAAATTACAAACCAGCAAGTCGATCTAAGAAACACAGGGTTTATATACACAAAGAGGAGGGAAGACCTAATCACTGTCAGGTGTGAGACATAGCGCACAGGTGAGAGTGATTTCCACAATGAGAGGGAAAGGGAAGTAAAGACACGGACAACACACGAGGGAAGCCCTATCACAATAAAACAGGAAGTCACTCCACAACATAAAGACAGACTAAGACACGGACATGACAGTTTCAAGTTTTTTATTTCATTTATTCATCCTTTATTGAAGAAGGACAAAAGCAAGACAGGTTAGATGCATGATCCCATGCAGTAGAAGACATATACACATAGACAGTGAGCATTTGTGAGTCATCTCTAGCAGCGTCTATCCATTTACTGAACCCTTTCCTGTTTGGGAGGGTCATGTGGGTTCGTTGCAGGTTATTGTCACATGTATGTACAAAAAAATATATATGTATGAAAGAGAAAAGAAAGATCAGCATATAAGGAGAGGATGAAAAATATATGAATGTATCTACAGCATGTGCATGGATCATTTAATAATAAATATTGTCATTCCAGGGCTGCGATGTAACCCCCCATGGCATTTTCCCCTCCTTCCTTTCCTTCCCTTTGCCCCATTAGAACTGGAGTTCAGTGTCTAAATGAGACATGCATTAAAAAGTAATGATGGCCTGCAAT
>JAQQZY010000002.1:10321287-10333418 GCA_030068375.1 Ostorhinchus rueppellii
CCATGCTGATGCAGATCGTTACTGAAACGTTTCAATTTTTACGTAACATCTTTTTGAGACGGTTTAGAAAAAAATGCTGCATCGTATCAGTGGGGACAGGGCCTTAATGTGTTGGAATGAATGTTTCTCAGTCAAATCACCAGGGGGCGCCGCTCTTAATTAACCGTACTGGACAAACACCACGAAGAAAAGTATTTTGAGAAGAAGAAAGTCAGTAATACCAAACATGGAGACGACAGTGGTAACACTAATGTGGATATTGAGTTGGTGCTACCTCCATGGTTCCCGGTGGTACTCTCTGTCTGGGTACTCATCGCAAACACATGGAAAACAGACAGAGTTACGTACACAGAGGATGGACAGAATGCTCCGTCTGTATCTGTCTGTGTCTTTAACATTACTTCTACCGGCGTTACTTTTGTCACTGTCATTTATTCAGTTAGATCTCCACACTACTGACATCACTCCTCTGCCACGTATCTGCTGCAATTACCTGTGAATGTCACACTGCCATAAGTGGTATTGGTGCAGTTGTAGTGGAGTATTTTTAGGAGTATGAGTACAAGTACACATGCTGAGTATTGGACCGATACCTGATACTGGTATCGGCATTGGTGCATCCCTAGTAATAATGTCATTAAGCCTGGTGTCTGTTTTATTGATACACTTGTCTCTCTTGTCTTTTGTAGGAATATTTCATATAATCCTATCTTGGAGCTACAGGTTGACCACTTTGACAAGCTGCACAAACTGAAATCTCTGTAGGTATTCTGTACTTTGTCACACACTGTGCCAGTAATCAAAAATAAAGAATAAAAGAACAATAAAAAGACAAGAACCACAATAGGCCCTGATACATTAGGTGTGGAGATGAAAAACAAACATCCCAAGATGCCCATGGGTCATGTGGAAAAATAATACAAAAAAACCACCTGAGATGCTTGGGGGAGCATGTTTCTATTAACGTTCTGCTCAGTCAGGATATTTTCTGAATGATTGGTTCTTTGCTCTGTGTTTTTATGTTGGGCATAAGCAGTGAAAATGCATTTATAGTGGTAAATAAATGTGTTTAAAGTCTAGTCTCTGAAAGTCGAGTAAAGGCTAAAAACACTGGTCTATGAATCAAATGCTTCTAGGAAAAAAAGTAGTTCAACTTTACCAAACTTGAGTCACTAATAAAGAAAAATTCAGTCCAAAGTGTTTGTTGGTTGTAGTTTCTAAGATACAACCTTGGACTAAAATGTGAAATTCTGAGAATTTGTGAAAGATTGAGTTTAATTCAAAAGGAAGGTTTGATCAGAGCTACCAGATCTACGAAAAAACAGTCTCTGCAAATATTGAATTTACAGGTTCTGTCGAGTGGAACATTTATAAACCCAGTGTATAAATGTATAAAAACTAACATATACTTGACGTCATTAAAAACATGTGGTCCAAAACATGTGGTGTAATTTCCAGAGAATGATTTGCTCAGGTGCCTCTTAATTATATGTTGCTCATGATGTGTGTAACACAGTTAACAGCTGTCTTTGTTTCATTCCTGATATGTACAATATGGGCGTTTGGCCGAATCCCTTAATGTCGGACATTGCGTCACTGAGTCATGCTTTTCTGGTACCAGTAGGTGTGGTCTGAGGTTGATATAACAGGAGCAAAGAAAATCGCCAAAATGTTTTTGCTCGAAATGCCACGACTTACGATGCAACACAGAGAACGTTCCATTGGCATGTTACAAACAGGTCTGAGCCGCGGTGAAGTCGCTCTCCGTCTGTGCTGTCATCACAATACAATGAGTCGTCTGAGTGATTGGATCCCTCAGGACAGGATCATGAAACTAAGGCTACGTTCAGGCAGCAGGTCTTTATGCACAATTTGGAATTTTTTGTGAAATCCAATTTTTTTGTGTACTCGTTCATATTACCAATTAACTCATTCACTGCCAGGTGTTTTCAGAACAGAAACCCCCATACTGCCAGGCGTTTTAGAGCATGTTGACTGATTTTCAAGACTCACAGAAGATTGAGTTCTAGGACTACATAAACATGGCACCCATCAAAATAAAGTGTAAAGTCTCTTCTTTCATGTGGAAAAAAAAATTGTTTCCAGCTTTTTCGCTTCTCAAGTTATTGACCTTAGAACACAGGGTGGTTTGGCCCAATATGCCTGAACGCTAAATACTTCCTCAAAGTTGCGCCAGGTCGTTTCCTAGCAAACACCCCCCCCCCCCATAAAAGCCGATTGACGCCAAAACACGTCATTGGCAGACCACGTTCGGCTTTGAAATGACACCAAAACACATTAATGGCAGTGAATGAGTTAAATACGACTCTGTAAGTTCTCAGTATGAACTGAATGTGACCCTGAATTGACCCGCATGCACAAAAGAGGTCTTAACATAATACGGGACCACACAGCACGCCCTGTGTTCAAGGATGTAAATACTGTATGGAGGCCTGTCGCATCGGCGTGTGTGGCACTGATAAAGTTTCTCTAAAACTGAAGTCAGCACCAATCAAATATTTTTATGCAGAAGATTAAAAAAGAGCAGGACTATGTTTTTTGCTGCGGCTGCTACGTCTGTACAATGGAGCATTTGAATGTAGAGTCGGAGTCAGGAGTTGTGGGATAGTGAAGTTAGCAGCTTCACTGACACTCACTTTATTCAGAATTTTCCAGTGACAAGAAAAACATTTAAATATATCTGCGACCACCTCTCTGTAACACTCTCATGATAAGATGCTTTAGGACCACATACGAAAGTGGCCTGGATCGGATTTGAAAAAATCAGATTTGTGCTGTCCAGACTGTCTTTAAAAGGTCAGATACTGATCAAATAGGGGCAAAATGTCATGTCTGTGCTGTTTGTCTCCTGTCTTTGTGTTATATTCTCTCTCTCTCTCTCTCTCTCTCTCTCTCCCTGCTGTGAACTCTGACCTAATTCTCTGACCTAATTACCTGACTCAATTCACCTGTTCTCCTCACCTGATCCTCATTACTCTCCCTCTATGTAACTCCTCCTCTCCCAGTCTACCTCTGCCACATTGTATTATGCCCAGCATAGCATTCGAGCACTTCTTCGTTACCTGTCTTCTTGTGTATGTCCAGTTTCTGTCTCCAGTACCTGCTTCTTGTCTCCTGTGTAAAAACCCTGCCTGCCTTGACTACGTCTTCTGCCTGTGTCCTGGAAACCTGATCAGCCCTTCGTCTGACCTCCGAGTACCTGCCTCAGTCCCTGGTTCCGATCTGCCCTTCGTCCCCGACCAAGTCTCCTGCCTGCTCTACGCTGCACACTCTGGTACTGACCCTTGGACCATCCCCGACCAAGCCTCCAGCCTCTTCTACACTGCTCACCCCGGTAACGACCTCTGGACTGGCCCTGACCACGTCCTCAGCTCCCCCCCAGCTTTCATGGTAAATCGACCCCGGACCGAACCCGACCTCCCGCTCAGCGTGCCCTCCACTCTCCCGGAACCTGAATCTGGATCCCTGGATCTGGAATACATTGACTCTGCGCACCTACTGTTGACAAAGAGGACTCCTTTTGGACTCTGTGCACCAATTGGTGACGAAGATTCTGATTATTGTTCTGATTTTCTGTGAAATCCTTAAATACTGTTCAGTAAAGATTTTGAACTATAGACATGAGTGTTTGGTCTGCTTCTGGGTTCTATTCTGGTACATTACAGTACAATCTGGCCAAAACATGAACCCAGCAGACCAACCGATATCTGAGGCTCGGATGAGCCGAGTGGAACAAGGGGTTGCAGCTATAGCAGCTCAGGTGCAACATCTAGCTGATCTGGTTACACAGGGGGCTTCAGCTCCGAAGACAGCTCCAGTTCCTGACCCTCCTCCCCGGGTTGTCTCTGAACCACGGGTTGGAGAACCGGGACGTTCTAACGGAGATCCTGATACCTGTAATGCCTTTTTGACTAACTGTTCGATTCTCTTCTCCCTTCAGCCGCACATCTTCTCTTCTGAAGCAGCCAACATGGCCTACGTTATTAACCATCTCACGGGACGAGCCAGCCTGGGGGGGGAAAGGCTGAATGGGAGAGAGACACACAAGCTTGTTCATCTTTTGATGCTTTTTCTGTGAGCTCAGGAAGGTCTTTGGACCTATTACTCAGGGCACTGACATTTCTGGAGGGTTGAATGGTATTCGAAAGGGTAACAGATCTGTATTGGACTATGCAATTGATTTCAGAATCAGGGCTAGAAGGACTGCTTGGAACATGGCTACTAAATGTGAGACTTTTTTGGCTGGGTTATCACCTCAAATTAAATTCCAACTGGTCTCTTTCGATATTCCCACAGATCTGGATGAGTTAATTGAACTTTGCACTCGTTTAGATCTGTGTATTAGAGCCTGGAGATGAGATCTACAGCACTTTCCCCCATGGTGACACCTGGACCAGCAGATTCACCTAGAACCACTGTTCCTGGTCCATCTGAGGAGGGGGTTGAGCCAATGCAGGTGGGTCGGTCTTGACTTGTTCCAGAGGAACGTGAACGGAGACGCAGAGGGAATCTCTGTTTATACTGCGGTCAAGCTGGTCACTTCACCCCCAAGTGTCAGTTAAAAGGCCGGGCTCAGTGTTAAGTCGGGGCATTAAGCTGAGCCTATCCACCTGCAACACCCCATCCTCGAGACCCCCTATTCCAAATCCAGTTACATTTACCTGATGGAGCCTTCTCCCTCACAGCATTTCTGGATTCTGGGGCCAACTCTAGTTTAATGGATGAAAGGTTAATAAACCAATTAAACCTTTCCACCATAACACTTCCAAGCCCAATTCCTGTTAATGCTATTGATGGACATTTAATTGGCACTATTACTCGTCAGACTGAACCTGTAACCATGAGTATATCTGGAGACCATGTGGAGACTTTGCAGTTTCTGATCCTACCTTCATCTGAGATTCCACTGATTTTTGGGTATCCATGGTTATGCAAACACAACCCTCATGTTGATTGGCAGGCCGGAGTTTTTAAGGGGTGGAGTTCTTTTTGTAAGACTGTCTGTTGTCAACAGATGGTTGGAGACTCGACCCAATCCAGTACCTGTTCGGCTGCAGATTTGGCCAGGGTCCCCACTGAATACCTTAACCTTAAAGAGGTGTTCAGTAAGGCCAGAGCAGTTTCCCTTCCACCGCACAGGGAGTATGACTGCGCCATCGATCTCCTACCAGGTACTGCTCCCCCAAAGGGACGAATTTACTCTTTGTCTGGGCCTGAGCGGGAGGCTATGGATAAATATATTAATGACTCTTTAGCTGCTGGAATCATCAGACCCTCCTCTTCACCGGCAGGAGCCGTTTTTTTCTTTGTGGATAAGAAAGACAAGACTCTCCACCCCTGCATAGACTATCGTGGGTTAAGTGATATAACTGTCAAGAATCGTTATCCTCTCCCATTAATTTCATCTGCTTTTGAGCTTCTTCAGGGGGCCACCATCTTCTCCAAACTGGACCTCAGAAAGGCCTATCCCCTGGTCAGGAGCTGAGAAGGTGATGAGTGGAAAACTGCCTTTAACACTCCAACTGGACGCTACGAATACTTGGTTATGTTGTTTGGGTTAAACAATGCGCCAGCTGTTTTTCAGGCGCTAATAAATGACGTCCTTAGGGACATGCTAAATAAGTATGTTTTTGTCTACTTAGATGATATTTTGATCTTCTCAAAGTCCAAACAGGAACACGTCCATTATGTGCAGACGGTCCTTCAATGCCTTCTGGAGAATTCACTATACGTGAAAGCTGAGAGGTGTGAATTCCACGCCCCTTCAGTCTCCTTCCTGGGATATATCATGGGTCAGGACCATCTGGAGATGGATCCGGAGAAGGTTTCTGCTGTTTCCAAATAGCCAACACCAGAAAACCGTAAGCAACTGCAGAGGTTTTTAGGCTTTGCAAACTTCTATAGAAGGTTTATTCAGGGATACAGCACTATCGTTGCCCCCTTGACAGCATTAACATCTTCAAAGATCTCTTTCAGTTGGTAATCCGAGGCTGAGAAGGCTTTCCAGACCTTAAAGGACCGGTTTAGTACCGCCCCCATCCTCCAGATTCCGGAACCCAACCGACAGTTCATTATGGAGCTAGATGCCTCCGATGTAGGGGTTGGGGCGGTGTTATCACAAAGGTCAGATGTTGATCATAAGATGCACCCATTTGCATTCTTCTCCAGCAGATTATCTCCCGGTGAACGAAATTATGATATCGGTAATCGAGAACTCCTGGCAGGAAAACTCGCCTTAGAAGAGTGGCGACACTGGTTACAGGGAACCAAGGCCCCATTTTTAGTGTGGACAGACCACAAAAATTTAGAATATGTGCAATCAGTAAAAACATTAAACTCACGGCAGGCAAGATGGTCACTTTTTTTCACTCTGTTTAACTTCACCCTCTCCTATAGGCCCAGATCTAGAAATATTAAGCCTGATGCCCTCTCTCAGCAATTTTGTTGCAAAGATAAACACTATTCTCCCCAAGACTCAGCGGGTAGCTGTGGTCACATGGGAAATAGAGGAGAGGGTGAAGACCGCTCTAGTTCATCAACCGGGACCAAGTGCTTGTCCCACTAATTGTCTGTTTGTTCCTCAGAATCTGAGATCAGAAGTTCTACAGTGGATTCACGGTTCCCAACTTACTTGCCATCCGGGTATCCAAAGGACCCTAGAGTACAGTCGCCTTTGTTAATGCCTGTCGTGTGTTGCCAAAATAAACCTTCTCACCGAGCTCCACCTGGTTTGTTACATCCTCTGCCCATTCTCCGCAGACCTTGGTCACACATCTCCTTAGATTTTGTAACAGGTCTCCCAGTCTCGAATAACTGCTATTATGACTGTCGTAGACCGTTTCAGTAAAATGGCTCATTTTACTCCACTCCCAAAACTCCCTACCACAAAAGAGACTGTAGAACAAATGGTTAATCATGTTTTCCATTTACATGGGTTCCCCACAGATATGGTGTCGGACCGGGGTCCCCAATTCACTTCTGTCTTTTGGAGGGAGTTTTGTAAAGCCATTGGAGCTACTCCTAGTTTGTCATCCGGCTTTCATCCTCAGTCCAATGGACAAACAGAACGGATGAATCAGGAGATGGAAACCACTCTGCAATGCATGGTGTCCAAACATCCTACAGACTGGGCTAAACAATTGGTCTGGGTGGAATATGCCCATAATACTCTCACCTGCTTTGCTACTGGTTTGTCTCCGTTTCAGTGTGTGAATGGCTATCAACCTCCGTTGTTTCCTGATCTGGATGAGGAGACTGAGTGTCCTGCAGTTGACACCCACCTGCGTCATTGTCAGCGAACTTGGAGGTCCATCAGAACCTCATTTAAAGAGGCCAGAGACAGGTACGCCTCTTCTGCTAACCGACATCGTTCCCAGAACCCCACCTATCAAGAAGGACAAATGGTATGGCTTTCCACTCACGACCTACCTCTCAGAACTGAATCCAAGAAACTTGCACCTAAGTTCATTGGACCATTTAAGATTTTAAAAGTCATTAATCTGGTAGCGGTGAAGCTGTCATTACCTCGGTCCATGAGAATTCACCCTACTTTTCATGTTTCTAAAATAAAGCTAGTTAAAGAAAGTCCTTTAATGCCTGTCTCTGAGTCTCCACCTCCTCCCAGGATCATAGACTGTGCGCCTGCCTACACTGTGTGCCGTTTGCTGCGCTCTCGGCGTTGGGGTCGAGGGTTGCGGTACCTCATAGATTGGGAAGGTTATGGTCCAGAGGAGAGGTCCTGGGTTCCTGCCACACAAATCCTGGATAAACAATTGACCTGTGAGTTTCATGCTTCACACCCAGATCAACCCTCTAACTCTGTGCACCATGCTTCTCGTTCCAGTCATCTGTCTGATGACAACCATGAGGTCTCTCCTCCTCAGTCCTCCAATGCTCCAGGCGAGGAGGAGGAGTTTTTCTCTGAAGAGGATGAAGGTGGGTCAGAAGAGGATGCTTTTTCTGAGGAGTTTAGTTCCATGTGTCGTTGCTGCACTGCTTGTTTGGATCCAGAAGTGGACACACCTGATAGAGAATGATGACGCTTTCTATTTCTGTATTCAGTGACTGAATAAAGTTAAGTTAATCACAATTTGTCCACAGTTCATTCTCTAACGACCAACGGTATTTATTTATACCGTGGTTTTAATCTATTTCCCCTCATGGTTTTATTTTATTACTTCTTATGGTTTTAATTTAATGCCTTCTATGCTTTTATTGTCTTACTGACTTGTGTAGTAATTTCTGGTTGCTAAGGTGCTTATATATTTCTTGCGTTCATTAAATAAGCCGATGAAATGCAATTTCATTCTACACTACTGTGTTGGTATTGTGCCTGAATGACAATAAAGTGAATCTTGAACGCTTCCATTTTTAATCTGAAGATAACCCCAAACCAAATAATTTAATATATCTCCAAATAAGCAAATTATTCTGACCTGTGCGTTTCTAAGGGCGCCAAGGATATGCATATATATTGAAAACATGAGCTAACTGGCACTTTTGTCATTTGTTTTCCCATTCCTTTTATTGAAGTATGTAAGATTTAGCACATTTAATGTCTGAAGCAGATGTTTTCTGAGAAATTGTAGAGCAGTGAAATGAAAACAATGAATAACCAATTCATTTCATTAACAAATATATAATCTGACTTCCTTCTTTTTTTCCTTCAGGAGTGTAGAGGGGATAGAAATTGGAAACATTCAGCGGAGGATGTTTGAGCCTCTGAAGTACTTGACTCATATGTGAGTGCACATTGTCATCCATGTTTCTATTGTCAGATCCTATCATTTGTTTGTTGTGGAGCTGTGTGGAAGACCTGTGAAATTAAGTAAACAGGAATAAATGATATCTCATTAGACAGTAAAAACAAATGAATAAACATGAAGAGAGTAAATAGGGAAGCTAAATTAACAGTAAGAGTATTAGTCTGATTAAAAACTATGTTGTTAATTTATTCATGAATTCAGCTATTTATTTCTATTATAAAAGTCCTTGTTCAAATACAATAGTCAAAATGAATGCCACATAAAAAAAAATATTTAATTTATTGTCCGCATTATGTTGGGGTTATATAAACAAATCCCTGTTTTATTTGCCATTAAAATTCCAACTAATTAAATATTATTTAACCCATAAAAGCGGAGATAATGAATATTGGACACTATAAAATAACTGCTGAACCTTTAATCATATTAATGCATAATTTCTCTGCTTCTTGTCTCATTTTGACAATGAAAGGTTCCATAATTTCTGCAAATATGAGTTTGACTATAGGCATTAGTATAGAAGATAATTGTTTTTGGAAATATGCACATGGTCAATTAAGTAAATATAAATAAATGTCCATGAAAAATATAAAAATAATCCATAAAACATCCATGACATTAAAATGACCACCATAATTTGTTTATTTAAAGATTAAATGTGGAGAAAAAAATCATCTAGAAGCTAAAACCAGCGGCTTTCTTTAGTGTTCACAGTCAAAACATCATTTATTGCAGTTCATTTGTTTCAATTTCAGTACAATGGCATATTGTCAGACAAAGAAAATGTAAAATCTGGACTTAGAAAGACTGATTTGACTGATAGAAAATGGTAAAAAAAAAAAAAAAAACAGAAGAAATCCAGAAGTTGAGATCTGAAACACTGTTGTGGGCCTTTGAGGTTAAATGTAGTACAATGATGTAGAAGTATAACATAAAATGTAAAAACACTGTGAAATTATTTCTCATATATTTCTGCTACGTTTTCATTTCTTCTTAGATATTTTTTCTTTGTATTTATTATCTCAGTCTTTTTGTAATCATTGATATTTCTTGGTATTGCATCTTTTACCTGGAACCGAATACCTAATTTCATTCCCCGTATGTTTAATGTACCTATACAGAATGGAAATAACGTCTCCATGAATCTTTGAATCCTAGTGATTTTAATTATTTTCGTGGAATTCAAATTTCAGCATCAATACTTGGTGCCAATAATAACGTGACGAGCCATTTATTCGATTCTGTTTATAATTCTTTCAGTTATTTTGCTTTTTTTGTTTGTTTAATTCCGCTTTGGACAAAGTGTCAAAGTAATTTCTTGGTAACTCAAAAAGATTTGTGAGGAATTATCGCTTTAAAAACGTTTCAGTCTGCTTAACATGGCGCTGAATTGTCATTGTCACTTGACCTTTTCTTGTATTCATTTCTTTTAATAATCCTGCTGTTCCTGAATCTCTAAAAAAGACCGTGTGTGAGTCTTGAAGCTGAGTTTTCAGAAGGTAGAGCTTTGGATAAACGGAGCGCCTTATTCCTGACGTCACCCTCTTCTTTCATCTGTCAGCTACTTTAAGAAGTTCCAGTACTGTGGCTACGCTCCTCATGTGCGCAGCTGTAAACCCAACACCGACGGCATCTCGTCCTTTGAGGATCTTCTGGCCAACATCGTGCTGAGGGTGTTTGTGTGGGTGGTCTCTGCCACCACCTGCTTTGGAAACATCTTTGTCATCTGCATGCGCTCGTACATCCGCTCAGAAAACAAACTCCATGCTATGTGCATCATTTCCCTCTGCTGTAAGTACATTTCGAAAAATACAACTTTCTGTCAAAAAAGAAAGTCAGTTGGGCGCTTTCAGGTCAACTCCAGGCACTTTTTTATTCTCAATCTTTGTCTCGGTGTGAGTGTGCCTGAAGAACACCAAGTGGCTTCCATGTTTTTGGATAAAATTTTGTTTTCTAAACTTTTTGCTATTATGAAACAGAAGTTTAGATGTTTATAGTGTAATACAGTGTACATCATTGTTTAAAAAAACTGAAAAAATAGTCATGAATGTATGTATCCCTGTAGATATGTATTTTACCACAGCGATAAAGCAGTGTGCAGGAAAAATATGAAAATGACCCTTAAAGGTGCTTGAATTTGACCTTGAATAATGTGTAGCATTGCAGCATGAATGTCCTGAATGGATTCTTATGTACAATGAAATGATTCTGTTCAGACAAAACAAACAAAACAAGTGGTTCTAGGCACAACAAACCACGCCCTGCCCCTCGCACAAATGCTGCATCTTATTTCAGCATCAATCCTGATGATGTCATCGTGTTTATGTATATGCTGATGTCAGTGTATCATCTGCCTCTATAGATATGCCGAGTTTGAAGTAAATTGTAACAAAATTGATGTTTTTATAGACATTTGAAATTCCACCCATTATAAGTAAATAGGAGAAGAAAGATTTTTTAAAAATTTGACCTTTGATCTACTTCTCCCAAAATGTAATCACATCTATTCTGGGTCACTGGCATGAACTATAAACTCAAATTGGTGTGAATTCAACCAGTATTTTTGCTGCTACAGACATCTGAAATTCCACCCATTATAAGTGAATGTGGAAAAAAGATTTTAAAAATTCTTAAAAAAACAAAAGTTTAAGTTTGTCCAGCTTTTCCCAAAATGTAATCACATCTATTCTGGGTCACTGGCTATATATAAACCAAATTTGGTATGAATTCAACTTGGGTTGCTCGATTATGGAAAAAATCAATATCATGATCATATATTTTGGTCAATATTGAAATCACGATTATTCAAACTATTCATTTTGAGTTTAACAATGCATTTATTCAGCATTTCTCTCTCAGCTGTTTTACAATGGAATGGAATGTATTGCGCATGTGCATGTCTCAGAATTTGTGTAAAGAAAAACGGAAAATAAACCGTTTCTACTCGATGATGTGAGTTTTGAGATCGTTTGGCAACAAAATCAAAATCATGATCAAAATTCGATTAATTGCACAGCCCTAAATTCAACCAATATTTCTGCTGCAAAAGACATTATAATTTTCAGCCATTATAAGTACATGGGGAAAAAAAGATTTTAAAAATTTATAAAAAATGTGAGCTTTGAGGTTTCGTTCACTTTTATTCACTATGGGCCCCAAGAAAGTGATGAAGAAAAGCGGAGAGAAGAAGAAGAGACTTGTTTTGTCCATACAGACGAAGCAAGAGATGATTGAAAAGTACAAAAAAGGGATGTATTTGGGTGATCTCGTGAAATTTTGGGGGGCTTGGAACAGATTAGGGCATTTACATGGAAAACACGTCTCTACTAACGAAATTATCTACTT
>JAQQZY010000002.1:10347150-10358646 GCA_030068375.1 Ostorhinchus rueppellii
GCTCTGCAGAAGCCTGATAATGACTGTCAGGTGTGCTGGAAAATGGAAACATCTAAAACATGCAGGATAGTAGCTCTCGAGGACCAGGGTTGGGCATTAGGGTTTAACCACACTACGACTACAATAATGTCATCCTTTATGGGTAACAGCAAAACATCACCCGGTTATGGTAGGACATGTCTTCTTCCACTGCCTATCATTGTTCTCGTTCTTATGGTTCTCTTACTTGCATGTTCTCGGTGCCACTGCCTCCATGTTTGCGTGTTTCTCATAGAAGAGGTGAGCTCAGACCACTTCATAACACTCTGATTCACTTAGAAAATGACTGCACTTCTATTAGTGCAGAAATGTTTTCAAATGTCTCGAGTATGCTTTCATTGATGAATAGATGTGTTTTCTCAGTGACTGCTGGGGTTTCAAGTGCCAGTATCCAGTGTGTTACAGAAAATTGCGACTCCTACTTCTGGTGCAGTTACGCAAGATACATTTACTAGTTGTACAGGGTTTTTTTTCCATTTGTGGAAGTGTTCCGGAACCAAAGGAGTGGTGACACAGGGCAGCGTATAGTGTGATATATATAACTTGCATGTCAGAATTATCCAGAACATAATGGTGTTGTTACTGTAGCTTTGCTGTTCCACAAATGTTAGCATGGATAGAGTCCTCCACCCGAAGTGACGATAACTGGCAGATTTCAGCGTCTCCCCAGTTTGGCATCTTTCTGGTCGTGTTGATATGTTTGTTTACTGTACACAGTCCGCACTCATTTTTAAATCCCCCCCAGCACGGGGGTGGCACACTCAAAATGACACCTTGGTTGTGGAACAAGAGGTGTTCCTTTTACATAACGTTGCGGAATCATGGTTCCACTTTATTACGTCTGTGTTACTACACCCAGAGCCGTGACAGAGGTGGGACCAAATCATCCCACTATTTTCTTTACACAGACTTTGTTCTGGAATAAAGGTGAAATATAGGGTCTTTGCCACCTCCTTCTTCCTTTTTCTCCCTCCTTCTTTCCTCCCCCTCTCTTCTCCACCCCCTTTCTCTTCATGTCAGGTCCTGCATCAAAATGTGGTTCAACAAAACTCATAATAAAGACAGTCAAATATCAGGAGGAGCATCATATACTTGATGAAATTTCCTTTGGCAAAGCTCCAGAAGGCAGCCAGACTACCATTGTGTTGACATGATGCTGGACAAGACAAGTTTAAAAAAAAAAAAAAAAAAGGTGAAATATTCCCATAACAGAAGTGCTGTGTAAAAGGTGCTTAAGATGGTCATTAACTTAGAGGTTTGTGAACATCAACAGGTAATACCAGGCTCTAATGTAAAGTGCTACCAAAATATGAACCTACTTCAACTTTATTTCAGGTTTACAATTTTGTAGATAATTTTACTTTGTTTAACCAAATCAAATCATTTAATCTAAGAATAAGTCAACCGTTGAAAACCTGTGAATCCAATCGATGAATTTCATTGAACTGACTGAATCTTTCTGGTCACATAAAGGCCACTTGTGACAATGCAGAGGTTTGATGTATGAAACGTATAAATATGTCTGTTTTCCTATACGAGGCAAATGTAGGAGGTGTTCAGACTGATGCTGTTCTTGTCTCTAATACCCTACAGGTTTAGACCAACAACCTGTGTGGAACTATATCGTTCTGTCACTTCCTCATTCATCAGTTCATCAGCATTTTAACTTCTTTTCGTGCACTTCCTGATGTACTTTTACCCCATTAATGGAAACACTGTTTGGTTTTTGGGTTTAATCTTTACAGCAATAGTACATTTGGTTGATTTGTAAATAACAGAGAAGAAAAGTGTATTGGATATGAGCAGAAACAGCCAGTGTGGCTTAACAGACATTGATGAAAGCAGAAATTCAAATCACAGCAGCAGAAAATTTAAGTAACAAAGAGCATACTGTGTCTCTGATGAGAAACTCCTTAAAGCAGGCACAGCACATATCATCCCACTGTAGATGAACAATGACAGCAGCTGCACTCCCTCTGCCACTCTTTGGCAAGAAAAATAATCACAGCTCCTGTTTAACAGGTGTACTACCCGCAGGCAAAAAGGGTGACAGATGCACCTGCTTCATTTATTTTTGTTTGTTGGCTGTTGTGATTTTAAGGATTGTATTTGACATCCTCAAAAATAAGAAATGTACTCTACATTTTCACTTCCTTGGATGTTTTGAACCCTCGAATCCAACATGTTGAATGGATTGACAGCCAATGTAAAACAGAAATGTATGCTATCAAACACTAAAACTCATGACAGCTTTAATAAGAATGTGGCTGAAGCTGTAAAAATCCTTGCCTTCAGTTGGTTTAAGTGTAAGATATGCATCAGTTTTTCATTTTTGGTAGTTGTTTCATTGAAGATGTAGCCATGGGATGATTGTTTCTCTGAGTCTGAGCTGCTGCTGCACTCATCTCCTGTAGTTTTAATGTAGGTTGAAAGCATCAGTCTCATCCACCAGTACCTGAACAGCTCCTTCTAGTGGATAATCGGTTCACTTACCCCCTGAGGGGTGCCACATCTGAAAATAGACTGGACGTGTAACTGAAAATTAACATTGGCAGGATTTTTTTTAAAGTAGGTAACTTCTCAGAGTGCTTAATCTTCCTTTTAATAGAGGTTAAACTTGTTTACTTGGTTGTAATTAGAAACAGAGCCATGCTATTTATGTTTAGTTGAACCTGTTCAGTTGCTTCTGTGAGGACTTTTTTTGTGGTTACGATCGATAAAATATGTATTTCATAAATGTTGTCACCTAATTGTATTTAACATTCATTGTGTCTGTTGGCAGTGCAGACAGTTTAAGTCTGTAGCTGCTTTCTATCCACAGTCACATGATGTGAGCCAGGATGTTCAAGTACTGCTGACATCTCCTCAACAGGATTTGTGGGAACCGTAGAGCTTCACACAACAGCACTGACCTCAAGGACTTGTTAATTAGCAGATTTTCACTAGTGAGAACCAGTATAGGCATCATTATATGGCTCACTTTGGATCTAAATTACATGAAACACATTAATTACTCACCAGCCTTACGAATTATTTCCCTTTTGTAATCCTGACCCACAGATAAAAAGTGAAGTAACAAAAAAAATGAGAGGGAGAAGATGTAGCCAATGTTTTCAAAGGATCATCAGTCAAATAATCCGAATCGTTTTGGGGAAAAAACATACATGAAGATTGGAAGGAAGTTTTTTGGCTTCTTTGTTTGTTTTATTAATTTTTCACCGAGTCGATCTCAGCTTGTGCCTTTCTGCATCTAAGCGTGAAATGGCACATCAGAATTCATTTCATGCTGTACTTTGCTTGTTTAATGATGAAATGCAATCATAGCGTCTGAAAAGAACACATTTCTCATCAAGGTCACCACAGGGTTTTAGGATTTATCCAGGAATTTTTATTAAAAATAAAACACATTCTTGTGTTTTTTTTTCTTTGTTTGTTTGGCTTGTAACCCACCAAAGGACACTGTTCTTTATCTGAGGCTTTACATTAAATTTAAGAAATATCAATGTTGCAATGTTGATATACGATCAAGAATGTATTTGTGATTAGAGCAAGTGTAACTGGGCATTTGGATGGGTTGCAGCTTAAATAGTCAGACAAAGCTAACATAACAGTTTTTAAGGCTTAAAGGCGTTACATTTTCCATACATCCTGTCTAAAATTTCCCAGCTGGCCTGGGAAATGGAACTTGTCACACCAATGTTTGCACCCACCAAAAACTTTGATTCAATGATTTCTACAGTGAAGACATTTGTCATTAATCTCCACTGTGAATCCTTAATCAGCAAAGCCCCAATTCATGTGGAAAATGATGATTTCAGATGTTGTTGTATGTATAATTGTAAGATTTTATCGAAAATACCACATGAAAATAAGTTATTATAATTTGTAAATACATATGTGCCATTATATACATAGGTGTATTGTTTACATTTCCATTGATGCTATAGAGACATGAAGTTGTTAGTTTTTTCGATACATGCATAAGGTGTGCATAA
This sequence comes from Ostorhinchus rueppellii, assembly GCA_030068375.1. Lineage (NCBI taxonomy): Eukaryota > Metazoa > Chordata > Actinopteri > Kurtiformes > Apogonidae > Ostorhinchus > Ostorhinchus rueppellii. Next base: position 10,351,185 of record JAQQZY010000002.1, read on the forward strand.
TGTACATTAAATGTTTTCAGTGTTTTATTGTTTAAATTGTTGTTCTGACTTTGTCCTACAGTAAAATTCATTTTGAGTAAGACTGTTTTTGTGCTTTTTTCCCTTTAATTAAATATTAGGCATAAATCCTAATTTTTTTTTTCCATTAATTTTACTTGCAACTGTTATCACTGTTATGGAAATTTCATACTTTTGGAGATTTTCAACAAACAAAAGACCAAAGTATCATTAAAAGTTAGTTATCTAGGTCAAAAGAATCCTGGCCAGGTCTCGAATTGGGTTGAATCTAAACACTGATACTTCAATGAAAAAAAATCTTATTGCAATTTAATGTTCCACAGAAGTAACCCACTGCCTGAAATATTAAACAGGCTGTCCTTGATTTTGTGTGAATCTTAATTACTGAAGTAACTTCAGGGATTTGAATGCCAAAACTAATTTTGGAGAAAAAAATCTATATGATTAGATTTCATTAAAAATTGTGATAGTTTGTTAATGCCTTGTGAATCTGAATTAATTCAGTACATTGGTAGTCAGTACATGTAATAAGGGTTTTTGACACTAATAATATGATGCAACAGTACTTTTAATGTCAGGTGATTTGAAGTGATTAGACATGTTCAGTTGGTACTTTTTCTGCATATAATAGTTTCATCTACTTGGATCATACAGTTTCAACGTGAACAAATAAATGTAGGGACTTGTTTTATAACTACATAAAATACGATCTCCAATCCAACTTTATTTATAAAGCACTTTAAAAAAACCATAGTGGACCAAAGTATTGTACAGAAACTAGAAACGCAATACAATTTAATAAAAGCATTAAAAATTTAAATCAAAAGCATTAAACAATTTAAATCAAGTAAAATCAAATAAATAAAACAAGATTAAAATACAAAATAGACTAAAATATCAACATTCTATATTCAACATTCAAGATCTGATGGTAAACATGTATTTTAATGTTCATTTAGAGGGAACAGACTCTTTATCTTTCATGTGTCACTCACAAATGACACAAATTATAGTTTATGTTAAAAAAAAAATCCATTGTCAAGAAGATGCAAATATTATATACAGCTGGAATACAGTGTCCTTCACAAACAGTCCTGTAAGTTATATATATAAAAAAAAAAACAAGAACAAAACTTTAACAAGTAGAAAGACTCCTGTGTGTGTGTGTTTTTTTTTTTTTTTTTTTTTTTTTAGTGTAGTGGCCTGAAATGACGTCCACGTCGACCGTTGGACATTGTCTGATCTACATAAGCTGTTATGTATATTTTCGTACGGCGTGGGCAGGACATCCAATGAATAGATCTACTTTTACGCAGTTATCATACACGAGCGCCGCAGCTGCGCAACTTTTTGACGCTGTCAACTGCAGGTGTTATGAGACGGGTTTTGTAAGGTTTTATTTGGGCTTGTGTGCAGAGCGGGAGGTTACACAAGCTTAGCCTGGCGACGAACTGACGACACTGCAGCAACCTTCAATTTTGCCAATTTTGGCAGAAATTTGCTAGTGAAATTCACTAGCAGATCCATAATGCTTCCAGCTAGCAGATATTCTACTAAGGGTATGTAAGCTAGCAGCTCATTAGCATGCTAGCACACTTCAGCTTGACTATACAGGACTGTTGGCAGTTACTTTTACTTTGTCATCGGTATCACCAGCTATTACTAAATTATTGTCCGTCCACATTAAACTCTTTTAGTGCCACTCAGTTTATGTGCCTTGTTAAGTTTTTCACGATGACAGACGCTAGTCTTCGTGCTAGCCTTGCTCATAACAGTGCAGCATGCTGTTAGCATCGAGCTAAAATATAGGGCAAAGTTGAATCAATATATATCGGTCACTTGAACAGCGTCCTTGTCTTGGTTTATAGACGATTTAACACCTCTTCAGAAACAGACCAGTCTCAGTAACTAGCAATGGTTATCACAGTTATATATGTTTTTGTGTTTACGTGGTAGCTTAAGTTAATCGAATCTGTTGGTGTGTAACTCAACTTGTGTAACTCAACTAGCCTGGTGCTACAACCTTGTAGCGGGACAGCTGCTTCTTATTCTTACATAAATAGTTATTCATTTGTTGATTCAAGTGTTTTCATGAGTTTCTTTGTGTTTTCTCACTTTGATGAGTTTGTTAAAGTTGTGTTTGTAGGGGATTTGTGCTGAACCTGACCAGTCTTTTTTTAAGTAGGATAAACTATCTATTCCTGAGGGCACAGTAACATGCCCACTAGATTAGGCAGGTCCTGACTGGAAGCTGTTTTGTGTTCTTGCAGCCCACAGGTGTCTCAGGGCACTGAAAACGGCACAGACGGACCATGTGTCCCCTCAACTGTACACAACACTACACAGACGGACTTGTTCCTCAGTGTCAACTCCCCGAATCACAACACACTACACCATCCATCCCCGAGAGAAAGATCCACGATGGGAAGGTATGACTACAATCCATTTTTAATTGTGTTATAGAGGGAGGTGACAGCCCAAATATTTCATTGAGCAATAAACTTGTTTTAACCTCTACACTGAGCAAAGTCATCAATGAGTAATCTGAAAAAACATCTTCACATGAACATTACTATAACTGACATGAGTATAAGTAAGTAAAATGTATTTATAGAGCACACAGGAAAGCCTCCCTTTACAGATTAAAAACATACAAGACAGCAACACAGAAAAAGAATACGAAGTGCAAAAATATAAAATTGAAATTCTAAAATAACCAATAAAATCAAGTAATACCGATAAAGCAGTAAATGTGCGTCTTAAGATGCCTTTATAAAATGTCCACAGAGGCCACTACTTGAAGCTCAGATGGAAGGACGTTCCACCATCTGGGAGAAACTAAAAAGGCTCTGTGCTTTGGTTCACATTTAGGATATGAAGCTCTTGTGGAACATCATGAGCCTGTGTATTTACCTGTTTCTAACTTGTTCAAGCTTTTTTTGACATTAGGACATGTTCACACATAAAATTAACACACATTTTGAAGTCAATCTCAAATGGACAGCTCTAAGTACAGCTGTGCGTGTACTTAAAAATTCATTAGACACTGTAACATGTATATATTTTATTACATAAGAGTATATTGTGAAAAAAGCCCAAATTCTTAAGCTGTTTACTTGGACAATTCTGCTGACTTTGCGAATTGCACACACCCATGCAACCCTTTGTTTGTGTTTTTGTTTTTAAGTTTTACACTGAAGATTTTCCACTGTGTGAGCACAACCTCCCTCTTTTTGTCTTCAAACATGGAAAAAGGCAGCTTTTTTTTTGTTGTTGTTGTTGTTGTTGTTGTTGTTTTTTTAAACTTTATTTTGCAGTTTTTATCAACAAACATGTAACACAGACGTATACACATAAAATATTAAAGTCTCTCTCCCCCCCGCCCCCCCAAGGCTCACAAACAAAAACTAAATAAACACAAAAATACAGGAGCAGATACAAAAATGGTCAGGCATAGTTAAACAGGGACCCTTCGTTACATGTTGGGTGAACCGGTAACCCGAGTATGACCCAGGCAGTTGCGACTGTCCAATATAGCCAGCGGCAAGATCCATCATTGGTAGTGAAAAGTTTCTACAAATTCTATGAAGGGGCTCCACGTCAGAGTGAAGTTTTTGCAGGCCCTACATATCTTGTGTCTCAGTTTTTCTAGAAGTAGAGAAGATAATACATCCCTCAGCCACTGCAGAAATGACGGGGTTGAGTTTGATTTCTAGCTAAAAAGTATGAGTCTGCATCCAAGCAGGAGGCGAATGCCAAAGCATTTTTTTGTAGATTTGAGATTTTGCAGCCTGGGGGTGGTACACCAAAGATGGCTATATGATAGTCAGGTGCTATGGTCTGCCCACAGATATCTGAAAATACATCAAATATCTCTCCAATAGTCGTTAAGAGAAGTGCATGACCAGAACATATGCCCTATTGTAGCAGGTGCATAGCTGTACCTTGGACAGCCAGGATCTACAGTAGGAAATAGTTTAGACAGTTTATCCCTTGAATAGTACAGGCGATGGAGTACCTTTTAAATTGAATTAAACCAGGGCGTATACATAATAATGAGGTATGAATACGAGCAAGGCTACCTTGCCACATATCTAAGGAAAACTCAACCCCCAAGTCCCTTTCGCATGCCAATTGGGTTCTATCCCATGATATTGGTTTCAAGCCCCTTATCATATTGTAAATCACAGATACTCGTTTCTTCTTATAGCGATCCAGTTCTAAAATTGCATCTAAGTGATTCTTTGGTGGCATGAAAGGGAAAGAGGGAAACCTTTCCCTGGTAAAGCTACGTATCTGAAGCTTTTTGATATTTGAGCATATCTTAAAATCCTCTTTAACTAGTGGTACCAGGCACAACAAACCCCGCCCCTCGCACATATTGTAAATTAGTTTGGCAACGATCCAGCTGATGTCAACATGTTTGTGTGTGCTGATGTCAGCACATCATTTGCATTTATACATGTGCCATGTTTGAAGTAAATTGAAACAAAATTGATGTTTTTATAGACATTTGTAATTTTGCCCTCAAGTAAATGGGAGAAGGAAAAAATAATTTAACAATTCCTAAAAAAATGTTTAAACTTTTACCTACTTTCCCAAAATGTAATGGCATGTATTCTGGTTTACTGGCAGTCCATAAAATTCATTAAAAAATTATGAATTTTGACCCACTGTCCCGAAAATGTCATGAGATCAATTCTCGGTCACTGGTGATCTATAATCCCAGTTTAGTATGAACTCCAATAGTTTTGCTGCTAGAGTGTTAAAGAAACAAACTGAAGCAAAAACAACACCCCTTGCCTCCCCTTGGGAGGACAGAGTAATAATCAAAGTAGGTATATATATCCTTCCAATCAGAAAAGTAGACTTTTTCTATCGAGCATCGCCACTAGAGAGAATATTTGTCTCTCGCTGACCTTAAACAGCAGCTGTCACAACGTGGACACAAAGTAGCTTATTAAATCACTGATGTGATTTTATTTTGTATTCTGTCCCTCATGGTCAGTAAGTCGAAATCTTATCATAGAGAAAACTAGAGCAGCTGTATGAATATCACTTACATAATTATCTTTAAATATGGACTCTAGATGCACAACTGTGAAGTTGGTAGAGGCTGTTGGATGCTTATTGAAGTTCCAACAGTACTGAAGGTATTTTTATCTTTAACAGATATCAAAACTAGAAATGATTTGATTGTTTGTTGTACAAAATGTACTGACCAGTTTTGTCTCCTTGTTTGTACTTAATCTTGGTAGGAGATGCAGACAAACTTTATAAATCTATTTGTGGAAACGCAATACTGCTGAAACTGTTCCAAACACTGCTGAGTTTATACAGCTTCCACAGTTTAAAAGATGATGACATTGCTTATTTCCTGCTGTTTTCATGTCCCCCTTCTTATCCAATGCCATATAATTCTTCCTGAACCCTTGTTCCATTCTCAGGGATTGAAATGGAAAGGTTTGCTGATGAGGCTGATGTGGTCATAGTAGGTGGAGGTCCTGCTGGTCTTTCAGCAGCTATTCGTCTAAAGCAGCTCGCCAACGAACAGGAGAAGGAGTTGCGAGTGTGCCTGGTTGAAAAAGCCTCTCAGATTGGAGCCCATACGCTGTCAGGAGCCTGTTTGGAGCCCAGCTCCCTCAATGAACTCATCCCTGATTGGAAGGAGCGAGGGGTAAGATTCTTTACTTTCACCCTCATATTTAAATTGGTTTTTCCAAAATTACTTTTACCAGATGGAATAATATCTGGTATTATTTTGCCTCTATGTTGTATTAAGAGTAAAACTATGCAGTACAGTTTTAATAAATAATATTAGCATAAATCTACTCAGGATATTGTCTTCGTATCAAAATTGCAGATTTTAGTGTTAATCCAAGATAATATAACTTAAATCTTAAATATTTTTTATTCATACAAATGAGTCATTAAAGTCAGACAGTTTATTGGAGAATAACACATTGTGCTCCTTTAGGCACCTCTGAACACCCCAGTGACTGAAGATGTTTTCAGCATTTTAACAGAAAAATACAGAATTCCTGTGCCCATATTGCCAGGTAAAATGTCTTTTATTCTATTTTCCACTAAGAAAGTTTACTGCTATCTTAGAAAATGTTGAATATGTAAAAAAAAATAAAAATAAAAAAATAAATCTGAATTGCACTTACATTATAAGTGAATTTCTGACATTATAGCAGATGTATCCTTGTGGCACTCTGTTTTTTCCTCTTACATGCAGATCTCTTATGTCATAATTACTTGCAATTTGAAAAAATTGTTCAATACACTGGCAAATGATGCGGTGCTTAAGCATGCATCAAGTGTCTGGGTTTGGATTGAGGTCATCCACTTAACACATGGTTCTGTGTTTTCAGACCAATTTTGTCACAGCTAAACACTAGAAAGTAGGTGCTGCATGATGCCTGCATGATTTTTCACACTGCCTGTTGCATAAATTGACTTAACTTTCTTTGACCAGGTCTCCCCATGGTAAATCACGGTAACTATATTGTGAGGCTCGGGAACTTTGTACGCTGGCTGGGGGAGCAGGCGGAGGAGCTTGGGGTGGAACTGTATCCAGGTTATGCTGCTTCTGAAGTAAGAACACCTTAAAATTCAGAATAATGTATTAATTCCAGAAGAAATTGTGTAAATAACCCGTTGTTAGTCCTCCATGCACTATACTCCAGCTACTTATAGACTATAGTTTTATACACTGATATGCTACATTATGTAGACGTTTGCATTAGTGCTGTCAAAATTAATGTCATGATGATTAATTTGATTAAAAATGTTAATGCAATTAACCCATCTGCTGCGCAGACTGACTTTGAACGTCTCTGCCAATGCATTTGGGGCAGTTTGTCCAAATAGAGTTCCCGTTGTGTATGAACAAATGGGTAGTTGATCCAGTAGTGACAGACAGAAGAACCAACCCATAAAGATGGAAGATGCTAAACAGCACATTGGTCCTCTGGATGGAAATATGAGGACAAAAAAAATCAAGACGGAACAGTCGACTGACATTAAGTATTATGCACACTCTGCAGGAAGGAGTTTTCTTTTCACCGGAGCACTTCCAGCTTCAAATACCTCATTACATGAAGCATATGTTAGCCATGGATTCTGCTAGCGCTTTGGCTAACACATCACCCAGCTTACGTCAAAAACGTTAAGTCCATGCTGTATATATTCCCTTCTTTCTTAAGTCTGTTTGCTCATGCAAAATGAGACACGATTAATATAGATTAAAAATGAATATTTAATCATGATTAATCAATTAATGGGAGACATGGTGGTGCAGTGGTTAGCACTCGTGCCTCACAGCAAGAAGGGTGAGGAATCCTGGGTTCGATTCCCGGCCAGGACCTTGGGACCTTTCTGTGTGGAGTTTGCATGTTCTCCCCGTGTCTGCGTGGGTTTTCTCCAGGTACTCCAGTTT
>JAQQZY010000002.1:10358746-10371430 GCA_030068375.1 Ostorhinchus rueppellii
AATGTGAGAGTGATTGTTTGTCTCTATATGTCAGCCCTGTGATGAACTGGCAACTTGTCCAGGGTGTACCCTGCCTTTGCCCTTAAGTAGCTGGGATAGGCCCCATGTGACCCCCATGACCCTAGTGAGGATAAAGCGGGTATAGAAAATTAATGAATGAATAATCAATTAATCCACAGCAACCTTGTGATTAATCTGATTAAAAAAATGTTTTGTTTGACAGCACTTGTTTGCATATATTTCTTTCTTTTAAAATAGTTAAACAGTTTTAGTGCCAAGTTTTAACTTGGTTATAACTTCATCAGAAAATGAGAACAGAAGTAGAAGTGGGCCCTTTGTCTACAGGTAGTTGTTCATTTAAACTTTCCAATCAGATGTGAGTCCCTGGTCTCATATGGATTGTACAGCGGATATTCTAATGTACAAGTGCTATTCTTGAAAGCAACTCGATGCATCCTCCAGACAAATGTATAAAAATTGTGGCAACAAAACGGGGTACATACTGTTTGGGCATGAAACATGAAAATTTAAAGGCTGAGAAGGTATTCAAGTACAAAATGTCCTCACTTGTGTGAGCTGCTGTATGTTGTACATGTGGATTATAATATGGTCCTTGAATCTTTAACATGAGTCAACACTTGATTCGTTGTGTGTCTCTACTTGAACACGTTGATTCTTCTTTTCTTTCCAAAAACAATGTCTTCCACAGATTAAGCTTTCAGTATTCCTGTTAAACCCTTAAAGATGCAACATAACTGCTGTTCATTCCCTCTCACTTTCTTAAGTGTATATTACTTTATTGCCTCTAGGTTTTGTTTCATGAAGATGGAAGTGTGAAAGGAGTTGCTACTAATGACGTGGGCATTGCTAAGGATGGCTCGCCCAAGGTACTGTATTGGCACACGTATATTAATTGTTATAGTAGTTTTGTTTGATCATACCTTTATAAAAGCAATAACTGTTGTTTTTTTGCTGTAAAATGCTGCCATGCTAAATGTCCCCTTGTTCAGTCAGTTGTCATATGTATTAACACATCTTTCTTCTGCTTCAGGATGTTTTTGAAAGGGGAATGGAGCTTCATGCCAAAGTCACCATTTTCGGAGAGGGCTGTCATGGCCATTTGGCCAAGCAGCTTTACAAACATTTCAACTTGCGGGAGAACTGTGAACCCCAGACCTACGCCATTGGCCTGAAGGAGGTAGATAACACGCACACCAGGCAGAACGCTTCTGACCTACATTCAGTCTATAATCTGGTTTGACACAAATGTTACGTCTTTTGGTTTTCAGTCTTGTTTATTTAGTTTGTGTTGCAGTGGTGTTTCTTAAATAAGTGATGTTTTTGTTTTTTTAAATGGAATTATCCATTTTCAAACATTTCCCTGTGGTCTACGTAAACTGTAAATTCTCTGCATGGATCTGAATTCTTCATTAATTCAACTCCACAGGTCCATTTTCAACCCTATTTTTGAGTAATGAGTTTTGAGCACTGGGCCTTTAAATGCACATGACCCCACCCCTTCCAGGTTGTTGACCGCGCTTTCTGTCTCATTCAGCCACTTGTATTCATTAATACAACCAAAAACTGAACATTTTAGGTAATCGGCTCAAAGTTTGGACATATTTTCAGTTTTTACAACAACCGCTCCTGCTGATGAACAATTATGTTGCACTTGGAGAAATGTTCATCTGAAGTCTTGACCTTTATATCTGCAAATGTCGTGACGTAACTAATAATAAACTCAACAAATTAAGCCAGTATTAAAACGGGTTGTAGAAATCCACTTAATTTTTGCTCCAATGAATATAAAGATAGCTTTGCAGCACCTGGAGGGTTCAAATTCAAACTTTATGAACTATTCGGGTCCAAATACACAAATAAAGAAACCAAAGACTAATAAAAGTGGGTTTAGGTAAATGTGAGCCTTTTAAGATTCTGGTGGTTTCATATTATATAATGAGTTTGGCTGTTGTTTTTCTGATTTATTTTGAACTGATTCTTTACATGGGTTTGTGATTTGCACTGTCAGGAATTTGCTTCAGTTTCATCATGTTTTATGAAGGCTTACGTTTGCTTGGCCCCACAAAATAATACTACATCTGAAGTATGCATTGATCAGTCTGCATCAATAGGACATTTTACAAAGCATTTGTATGAGCATAACTTATTTCTGTTTGTGGCCAATGGATGATATTAATTTTTCTCAACTTGAGTTACTGATTTTTGGAGGAAAATAATCGCTAAAAAAAGGCACCTCGAATCACACAGGATGTGTTTACAGTTGGCTTGATGTTAATTTCAGGATTTATTCTTTCGCTACTTTGAATTTTTTGATTATTCATTTGGTGTTTATTATTTTTAACTTTATTAGAGAATAAATGACTCGACTGAACATCCATGTCAAAAATAGAAAATTTCAAACCATGATCAAAATTTTACCAGGGTGTGGTGATATTCAGCATTTAATCTGTCATCGTTTTCTTTCATGCATTGTCAGCCCTTTAACGGTGTCTGAAGAGCCTTAGTCTTAAATGTGATTTTTTTTGTTTTTTTTAGAAATTGATGTTGAATCCTTAAATCTGTTACTGAACAGTCTAAAAAAATTCCACAGACACAATAAGTGATATTTCTGTCATTTCTTTGGAAATAATGTATCAAATTTGCAATAAGTGTTGAACATTTTATCTTAATGGTGATGGGAATGAGTGGAGCGTCAAACAATCATTCATGGTGGAGGGGTTCAGGTATGAGCTTTAGCAGCTCGAACATCAGTAACAGAAGCATTAGTCACAGACAAATGGAAATGTAACCTTAGCTTGACTTACACATGGTTAAGCTTGGTTGAAGGAAATGTTGAAAAATGCCTTAATGTCAAAATGTTGGCTTCCTCAAACCTGCAGATGCACTGTATAAACGTCCAGTACTGTTCAACCTTTTTATATTAAGCAATATATGAAACGTAGTTCTTGACATTTATAAAATGGAACAGGTGACTGCATTTGTAAATAAAAAAAAAAAAAAACAAGACCAGTTTCAAACGTGTTGGGGAAAATGGGTTGTGTTTATAAAAAATAAGAAGCCTGATTTAATTTTGAATTGGAACAATTATAGACAGTGTACTGGTCAGTCTCTAAACTGCTTTAATGTTGTTATGATTGCTCCCTTTTACCCTTTTTTGTCATTTGTTTTGTTGTTGTTTTTGATGGGAAATGTTTCTTTAAAAAAGAACAATACTTTGCACATGTTGACACAAGTAAATTGTACCCATCACTGAAAATTGTTAAAACTGAAAAAGAATTTTATTTGTTTATTTTTTAAAAATGGAAATATGAAGCATGAAAGTTTTCGTGCACAAACTGCAGCATAGTAAAAACAAATGGATAATACAACAATTTTGGTTTGATTTTTTATTTGTTCTTGATCTGAAGTTGGAGTTTGTTCTTGTGTGGGTGGATCATTACTGCGTTTGTAATGACAAACTGTGGACTTATGAAGAAATGTGTGCAGTATGGAGAATAATAACTGATATACTGTTCTACTACTATTTGATAACAGGCACAATCTTGTTATATTTCCTCTTATTATAGTAATTTTTCTACAGAGATTCCAGGTTGTTCACAGATAATTCCCATTTTTTGTGAAAGGATGGTGTGTAAATGTAAACCTCTGCATCGTGTAATTTAGCTTTTTTTGTAAACACTAAAACAAAAAGAAAAATTTGGAGTTGCATGTTCGAGCTGTATGAAACACATTCTAACATGAGTCTTCTGTGCGTTGTCCAAGTAAATAAAAACATCTTTATCTCAAAAATCACAAAATTACTTGATCATCACATCGTGCAGCTGTAGTAAACGGAGCTGAACCTACTGTCACAGAACTCATCCTTCCTGTTAAGAGCTTCGAATCTGAGACTGAAATAATGTATAATGATTAGATATTTATTAAGGCAAAGCATTTCCATACCAACTAAAAACAAGCTCAGTGTCGTAATACTGAACGCAGTCGTCGTGTATGAAAATGAGTTTGCCGATCATTTTGTTTCCGCTCTGTTTTGTAGGTGTGGACAATCGATGAGAAGAAGTGGCGTCCTGGTCGAGTGGAGCATTCTGTTGGCTGGCCGCTGAACAGGAACACTTACGGAGGCTCCTTCCTGTATCACCTGAATGAGGGCGAGCCATTGGTGGCCTTGGGTTTGGTGGTAAACATCTTTGTGTATATTCTGACAGTGATGGGAATACATTTGACAGCAGTGTTTCATATGGGTGGTAAATAACCCGAGGACAGCCTTGGGCAGTTTTCTGTTCAATATTCTGTATCCTGCAGAGGAAATGCAATACAACTTGAATATATTAAAGGCATTTATTTATTTAATATTGTTTTGCACATTCATAAAAAGCATCTTTAGATTTATCTGTAGGATTACTAAAGTGTAGGGTGAGTTCAGTTCAGTCTAGTTTTTGAATATGCAACATAACAAACCAATAACCCTACCTACCTTGAAAAAATATAACCATACAGTACATGCAGAATTATTTGGTACCCCCATGTTTTTGCATTTTACCTTGTTGTGACCCCTTACTTAAACCTTTTGGGTAGTCTAACATGCTTGTGGATACGATGTAACATTTTTGGCGGCAAAACCTCATCAGTAGACACTTGCAGGTGTAGTAACTACACAAGCTGCCACAATTGCCTGTACAGAATTATTAGGTACCAAGCTTGAAACACAACTATTTCAACAAAATTTTATTCAAAACAAGAGGATGCCATGGCAATTGAAAATAAACATTCAGTTTATGCTCTTATAACAAGAATACAAAAACAAAAAGTAGTTCAATCTTATCCACGTCACTTTTTCACATATCCTCCCTTCTTTTCAACCACGGTCATGAGCCTAATGTCCCCTGAATTGGTTAAATTTTTCACCTGCTGAGGATCAACAGACTTTGCTGCTGAGAAGACTGCATCACAGACTACATCCAAACTGGTGTACTGTTTTCCTTCAGCATATACAACACGTTTGAGGATAGCCCAGAAATTCTCGATGGGGTTTAAATCCGGAGAGTTTGGTGGCCAACACACCAGGCGGTCATCTTTAATACCTTTTTGTGCTAGCCATGCAGTTGTGTAGTGAGAGGCATGTGACAGAGCGTTGTCCTGCATGAAAATCATCTTTTCCTTGAAAGCTGCAGGCTTCTTCTTGTACCACTGTTTGAACAGGCTGTTATCAAGGAACTCGCAGTAATTCTCAGTTGATTTTTCACACACTGCTCTACTCTGAAGGGGCTAACAACCTCGTTGTTGAGGATTCCCGCCCATACCATGAGTCCTCCACCACCCTGCTGCCTTCTGAATCTCCTTGGGGCATCCTGTCCATGAGCTGTCCAGCCTCGAGTCCATCTCATCTGTCCATAATACTGTGCTAAAATCTGTCTTCAGGTTCTTTTGGGCCCACTGCAGACGTTTTTCTTTGTTCCTTCTTCAGAGGGGGCCTGGTTTGTGCTTTTTTCACTTTGGAAACCTCACAAAGCACAGAGCATCTAGTACTACGAGGTACATCTTGCAAGCTACAGTTGGTGAAAATGGCAGAATTGGTTTGTAGAGGGTTTCTCTTAACTTCTCTCTTTATTCTGCGTAGATCCTTCACTCAGCTTCGATCTCTTCTTCTGCCCCTCTTGTGAGTTGTTAATAAAACGCCTTACAGTTCTCCAATTTCTGTTCAAATCTTTAGCAATTTATCTCATACTCAGTCCATCAGCCAACAGTTTCACTATTTTATCCTTTTCAGCAGAAGTTAAGTATTTTTTTCCGACCCATCTTTGGTGTTCAGTCATGGGTACCTAATAATTCTGCACATGCAATGGTTAGTTTTCTCACCTGCTAGGAGTCTAACAGGTCTTGCAGCCAAAAATGTTTAATTGCATCCAGGTTACACCTGTAGGCTATCTGCCTGATTTAAATTGGTGGCTAAAACAAGGCAGAAGCTCAAGACATGAGGGTACCTAATAATTCTGCACGCAGTGTATATAGTGGTTTCATTGAATAGAAGTGTTTAGATACCAGTGTTTCCCACAGGACAGGAATCTATTTATGGGGGTGGGACCAAGAAAAACACACGAGTTTTAACACTTGAACACTTTCGTTGCATACAGTTGCATCATTACTAATGAGCAGAACCACCTTACTTCCACCCCCAGCTAAGCGGCAGCAGCTAAACAAGTGTGACGTGGCTAGCCTGTTGGATAACGTTAACGCTACTAACAGTGTGAGTTAATGTAGCTGGAAGCTCAACATGTGCAGAGACACAGGCTGATATAACATGAGTGATAGCTGTTGGGACCACTGTTTTTACTTACCTTGGTCTTTCATGCTCTTCTCCTTCTTTCTCCTCCTTTCTTTTTTTTCCTTCTTCCTTCTTTCTTTCTCCTTTCTTCTTCCTTCTTTCTCCTTCCTTCTTTCTTCTTCTTTCTTCCTTTCTTCTTCTTTCTTCTCCTCCTCCTCCTGACAGACGAGGTGTGTTAAGTGTGTCTTCTTTGGTTTTATTGGCGAAGTGACGATTTATACCACTACCTACTGCACTGGAATTGTAGTGACTACCTACATTACAATGCTTTTGAGTGAGGTCTAGCCAAAAGAAACAAATATTTGTGGCAGAAATTATTTATTTGCGGCGGGCTTCCATGAATAAATGAATGTATGGGAAACACTGGATACAATCTGTGTGGAGTCTACATGGTCTCTCTAGCTGAGTTTACATTACAGTTTTCCACAAAATAACAGCAATATTTCTACAATTCCGACAAAGTATAAGGTATTTCCATTGAAGAGTGTTTGAGAGTGTTTCTTCTGATGGGTGATTCTAGTAAAATCCCATCTACCCGTCTTACAGTATATTGTAGTTTTTGCAGAGATGGCGGTAGGGGCATGTGTACTTCACAACTTGAAGTACACACACCCCTAAGGCAAAGACCTTATTTATCCATGCATAATGGATTTCTGGTTTAGACTCGTGCAGAATTCATCAACTTGTGGATCCAGAATTTCTGAATGAGCCACGCAACAACTGGACTTGTCATGCCCGTGATTAGTGAAAACGTGCAAAATGTGTTTCCCTTACACTTTGCAATAGTGCCATGATGAAGCGTCTCAAAAACCACCTCATAAGAGCGTAAAAACTTTTTTTCCGATCTTTGACAACATTTCTGTGTTTCTGTTGCCAATTTTCAATTGCGTAATTTACAGTATACATATTTCTGAGGGTAATAGAAAGCCACCTACTGTGTCTGAGTGTTTTTATTTTTTTTAATCAATCTATTTATATAGCACTTCATACAGTAAGAACGTAGCACAAAGTGTTTTACATGTAACTTAAGAATTGAAAAATTAGTACACCCTACACACACAAACGCACTTAAAAGGACTGACTTAGCATGAGAGGACCAGGAGGTAAGAGGAGGCACTGCCCTTTTGTTGCTAGGAAAACAAAAAATCTCCATGATTTGGAAGAGACGGGAAAAAAAAAAAAAGCTGTACAAGTGTTTGATACCGCCATAACTGAAGATAAGATAATACAATTGTTTTAGTCCCACATTAGGGAGGCTTGTTGTATAAGGGATAGCAAGAATAAAAGATAAATCAAAGTAGTAGAGTGTAGAAAATAAAAAAATACATGGTGTAATTATTAATAAGTACAGGAAAATATGTCAAATTGCATCCCCGATATCCGGAAGTATCAACAGGTCTGACCAAAGGGTTTCTTACCTGAGGAGTCCTGTTGGTTCCCATTTTGACATTCCATCTCCTAACAGTGCTTTATGAAGTAACACTAGCACTGGCTTTCACTGTGGCATTATCAGTCCCAGAAGGAAGTCTCTCCCTAGCATATGTCTACAGCCTGTGGTGTTTAATGAAATAAACGCAATAGTGAGAAGCCCTTGTTTCTGCAGTATAGAAAGCCACATTTATCCTTTTCATGTTTGACCTTCAAGACATTCTCTAGAGAGCAAAGATGTTATTTACTATTGTTCACCAAAATGTGTATAGAGGTCAAATGAACAGACCAAGGACTATTTCCAAACCCAATCGTTACATCTATATTTTCCAGTGTGTTAACCGTTTGATGCTCTGCTGAAGGCCTTGTATTGGGACCATCAGTGGGACGAGGTCTTGGCTGATGTCCTCATGACATGAGGTCATGACACCAATGACGAGGTCATGACACCAATCTGCAGAAACTGCCAGGATGTTGAATGACAGAAAACATGACAAAAATTAAATCAAAACTGAATCCTGTGTATTCTGAAAATTGAGATGTAAATCCACATGTTGAGGGGAAGGTGAAAATAGAGCTTTTTAAAGTCATAGTGGCTTCAAAGAATTGCACACAGCAGTGCTTTTTTTCCACTTCACTGCAAAAGTTTTGGGCCAAATCGGTTCATCCTTTCACTCTCTCTCCAGGTTGGTCTCGACTACACCAACCCTTATCTGAGCCCGTTCAGAGAGTTTCAGCGTTGGAAGCACCATCCCTTTGTAGCTCCCACCCTGGAGGGAGGCCACCGGATTGCATACGGAGCCAGAGCCTTGAATGAAGGAGGACTTCAGGTATGTGTGAAGCAACCGCAAAGCCCTGTGGGAACATTTACACTCCAAACATCAGGTGTTTTAATAATTAACTTTTAACCTAATTCAAGCTTCTCAGATGTATGGTACATATACAATATTAAGAGTCAGCCAGTAGGGATTTGTTTCCCCAGAACTGACACTTATTAATATTCAAGGTAGAGTAGCCAGTATGAGGACCTGAATATTTGTAGTAAAAAAACACTTATTGAAACACCTTCAAGAATATATTACTTGCAGCATTTGTAGGGAGCTCACAGTCGCATTTCTGATAAAATAAACTCGAAATTTTAATGAATATACAAAATGTCTCCCAGAGGATTCATAAAGGAACACTAAAACTACAACTAAAACTTGATCTTACAGATTTTATTTTATTTTTGCGGAATTAAAGTTTTTTTTTTTTTTGTTTTTTTGTTTTTTTTCCCTGTATAATTTTCCTTGTTATCTAACCCCTATTTTACACCAGAAGCGTCTGCAGTACGTTTGCATTGTCGCAGTAAAACGCGGCCGTTAAAGTCAATGAGCAAGTGCACACCAGGTGCCGAGCGGCTACGTTTCAGCTGCATCCCAGATCCAGTAAAACATACTGCTCCCGCAAAGAATGGCAGAAGTTATTTTTTGACGTGTGATGTGACTCTCCTGCGTCAATCGCAGCAGATAGAATCAGTCAGACAGGAAGTAAATAGTGTAAAAACAAGGTGGATCAGGTTGGTTTTTATTAACTGCTATATTTTACTTTTAAAATGAAAACGTGGCACTTTAGCTTGAGGAAAAAAATCAAAGCTTTTTAAAACCTTGTATAAGAGAAAAAAAAATTCATTGAAACATTTGACTTTGAAAATACATTTTAAAATCCTTCTTTGTCATAGTAATTTTTTTTTGTCTCTTTTTATTTAGCACAGGACTTGTAAAAACATTATTTTAACACTCACTCTTTAAATACCTGCTACTCTCGCGCGATCTTGCAATCCTCGCGTGAACCGATTGAGCCGCTCCGCAGACGCTCTGCTCGTAAAACGCGCCCTGTGTGGGAGGGGGTTGGAGCGTCTGCAGAGCGTTGACGCAGACGCTTCTGGTGTAAAATAGGGGTAAGTCTTGTTCATTCACTGTTTGGTTACTTAATAACGCTGTTGCACGTAGTTTTCTGATTATCCCGTCTGTTGTCAAAGCACTTTGTAAACTGTTGTTTTATTATAGAACGATTCATCACACAAAAGAAAAGAAAAACCATTAATTGCCTAAATATCAGAAGAGTCGTAATCAGAGTGCAGCTGCTGCTCATACATGCCAGTCACTCTGAAAACATTGTCACTGCATAAAACCTGACTGGATAAATACCAAATAAAATGCAATTGTAATCATATAATTACTGCAGTATACAGCTGAGTCACCCACCTGATTTCTAGTGATAATCCACATTTTTACAGCAGGAGGGTTTATGTTAAAATACATAAACCTGTTGTTTTTGAGAATATGAAGTGACTTTGAACACGATACAGCAATAACAGTTCAGTTTTATATTCTGAGGCTTTCCCATTAAATGCCTTAAATATGACATTTTAAAAGCTACATAGTACTTAAAAGGAATCCAGTGATCAGCAGCTACAACTGGACTGATGTTATACATTCAGTGTCTGTTGGAAGGTGAGCAGCTACATTTGGACGTAACTGTGCAATGGAACCTCGGCCCAGACATTTATGCTGTACATCCGAGAAAATACAAAGCCATTGACTAGGACTCTGCATAATATTCCTCCCTGAATAATGTATGGTGCAGCAGAACATCACCTCTCCTCCTAAATGTAAGGTGTCAGGTGTTCCAAAAGCATCGCATTGCTTCGAGGCGACTGCCCTGCTTAGAAAAACCGACAATAACATGGAAACAGGACGAGACAGGGGTCATTATTCTGGGATTGGAAGCAGACTGGATGTTTTTTTTTTTTTGTTTGTTTTTTTTTTATGCCTGATGGGATAGGGACAGGGTAGGGGTGTTTTTTTGTGGGAGTGGGATGGGACAGGAGTGGTTTGTCACGCTCTAATTGTGGTGCAGAGAAGAGTTTCAGAGTTACTGCAGGCAGAAAGGATCGTCTGATTCACCCCCAGAATAGAACATGTTAAAATTAAAATATTGGATGAAAACTTTAACTATCTGTTCGTAAGAAGGCTGAATATCAATCCAATAAGTGTTATAAAGTAATCAGTAAAACAACCCTGGAGCATTTCATGTCACGGACCTGGAATGACACAAAATAAATCCCTCTTTAAATTAAGACAGTTAGACTGTAGTCATGTCGCAGGGGATGTAACGTGACGTTCTCCTAAATTCTGCATAATACGGATCAGGCTGCTGTGCCTCACTGCCTGTGGGGACACTGGCCTTTTTAAATGCAAAGTATTAATTTATTCCAACTCCTATGATTAATTAAAGTTATCAGCTTTACTCTATATTTAGCGTCTGTTTTACTCGGCGAACACATCAGTACCATTACATGAAATGAGCTGCTATTTAGCCACATTTAAACCAGTTCGTTCAGTTCTTTCGGTGCTGCTGATGCATAACGGTATGCTGTAATTTCTTTCCTGAAGGAAAGATAACGGCAGATCTGTCCATAGACGGACAAAATGGAACATGACAAAAATGTACAGAATCCAACATATTAAAACAGACAAGCAAGGACTTAAACTCGCATGGATATATATTTTTAATTGGGGTTTTGAATTGACTGAGAACAAAAATATTAAATTATGTGCTCTGGAGATTAAGATATAAGGCAAGATGTACTTCATTGATCCCCCAAGAAGGAAATTCAAATGTAGAGCAGCACAGGACAGTAAATATCGAATACGACAGACAAATAAAGAGAAGAAGATAAGCAAATGTATATAAAATGTAAAACAAATTTGTGAAAGTGACAAATTTGTTAAAGGAACTGAATGACATAAATGGTAATGATGGTGAATAAAGTAACAAGTGTGCAGTAGGTGAGTCTGTTGAGTTGTTGGAGTTTGGCTGGGCATCAGGCTTTATCAGTTGGTTGTAGGGGTGTTAGAAAATATCGGTTCTGCAATATATCGCGATATTTAATTTTGCAATACTGTATCAATATTAAAAAGTAATGTATCAATATTTTTAGGCGTTTATTCAAATGCAGATATAGCAGAAGTTCATTTTTGTTTTTATTATCTCCGCCAAGGAGGCTACATTTGTCTGTCTGTTAGCAACATAACTCAAAAAGTTATGGATGGATTTTTATTGAAATTTTCAGGATATGTCCGCTCTGTGTCAAGGAAGAGATGATTAGATTTTGGAGGCAATCCAGATCACTGTCTGGATCCAGGAAGTTTTTAAAGGGATTCTTTATGATGGGGCATGGTGGACCAGAGTTTATCATGAGGTCATTCAGCACCATCTAGTGGAGGAAAGTACAAACACTACCTTAAAAAAAAAAAAATACAAACACTATCTTGGCGGAGGTCTGCGCTCTGAGTGCTTTTCTAGTTATTTTATTGCTTCTATTTTATCATTTAACACTTTTTTTTTTTTTTTTTTTAAATGATGGTTACTTGAAGCATCCTAAAAGCACTTTTTACTGTTCCTCTGTTGGATCGCACCAAAATGATGTTATGAACTAATAGAATATGAACATTTGAGCAGGATCTTTAAACTGTAATGTCTTTCCTGTTGTGATGAAATGAAAATGAGTTTAGTATTTGTGCACATTTCTGGTGTAGTTCAATTCTTAAAGGAAATAATCATTTTTAAAACAGAAACAAAAAATTGCCTTTTTAACAGTATCGTGATTTATCGTATCGTCATCCTAGTATTGTGATCTGTATCGTATCACCAGATTCTTGCTCATACACAGTCCTAGCTGGTCGCACATTTAGGCCGAATCCCAATTTCCCTCTTAACCCTCAATCTCAACCCTCAGTCTTAAAAATGCGCGCTCCCGTGAAGGGCAAGTGCTGTCCTGATTCTAAGAACGTTAAGTTGAGGGAGAAGTTTAAGGGCTGAATCGCCCTCAATATTGAGATTTTCCAGCACCACCCTTGTGAGTAAGG
>JAQQZY010000002.1:10373123-10391457 GCA_030068375.1 Ostorhinchus rueppellii
CAAATGGACATGGGATGGCAGTGTTATAAAACGTTCACAGGTTAGTTTTGTGTCCTCTTTTTGTTCACTTTTCACTTGGATTGTCTGTTACTATAGTTTAGATCGGAACATAGCGGTCACCAGAGTTGAGGGGGCTTGCATAGTCGACGCATTCCCAACGTACTCGTGGCCACAAGGCTATGTATAGCAACGTTTCGGTTCGAGAGGAATTCTACATCTCCAATGCAGTTGAAATGCCATTTGTTTTTCCTTTCGCTAAATAAAGCAACACATCACAGATTACAACTTAACATGAGAGCAAATATAAGACTTTAGGACACTGAAATGTAAGAATTGAAGCCTTACCTGTAGGCTATCTCTGCTGACTCATGAAACGTTGCGTCGCATTCTAAGTAGCTGTCCGCAGATGTGCCTGACTTTAAATTGGCACGACAAAATAAGAAAATTGGCCAATGCCGATTGATTTAAAAATGGCAAAAATCGGCTGACTAAATCGGCCGGCCGATCAATCGGTCGACCTCTACGACAGGGCATATGTCACATTAAAAAAGTACGACTGTTGGAGGGGAGTCACAATAAGCTTGGCGGAGGTCTGCGCTCTTGGAGTACTTTTCTAGTTTCATTATGGAATTTTGTTGGGGGTTTTTTTTCACTCAAAAGTTCTTAACCTATTTATAAGATTTCACTGGTCCGGCCCACTTTATACCATATTAGGCTGTATGTGGAACTGAACTAAAATGAGTTTGACAGCCCTGTTCTAGATTATCTGCTCAAGATTGAAGAAGTTTAATGTCATATACAATAGAAAAACAGTGGTTACACAGAGTAATGGATGTCTTACTTTGCAGTCTCCTTCCACAAAACTGGATAACAACTCGCTGAGACTAAAGTAGGAAACGTGTCTCTAAATTAAATAAATTAGAAATGGCATGATGCCGTCCACAATTTTGACAGATTAAAATGATGAGGGTAATCTACCAAAGAAAGTTTTCACACAACTGAACAGAACCTGCTCACAGGATCACTGGTCTGTCTCTCTTAACATGGCATCAAACAGTCCATAACTGTATCCTACCTGTATAGAACCCCACAGTGCCATAACTATGCTGAATATAACGCCGCAGAGTCCTGCACCGTGTTGGATACCTGGCGAGCAAAAATATGCAGGGGCAGGTTTAAAAAAAATTGGGGGGTGGAGGGGGTTACAGGGACGGGTAAAATTAAATGAAATGCGGGCAGGTAGTTGGCAAGGAAATGAAAAAATATATAAAAAAAATAAGATTCATGGATGAAAATAATTTGCAGGACATTTGATGATGATAATCAGCTATTTTGACCGTAGTTGATCCACAGCCAGTTGGTTTTTTTTTTTGGTTTTTTTTTAAAGTGAGTTTCGCATCCGCCGACAGATGTCACTGAACAGCACATATTACAGAGTTACTGATGGTGTACGTTTTCGCCAATAATAAAGCTGTTAAAAGTGAGTTCCTGTGTTGAGGATGTGTGTAATCACGGGTCTAATGTACGCTGTTACTTCTGTCAAATGACTCCCCGTTAGTTCAGCTGTAGTACGCACCCTGTTCAGTTGATGGCAAGTGTGTGTATTAATCGCTCATCATTAAGTCTTGTCTCGTTGTTTAGCGGACTTTGGCCAAAGTTATATGCTCTTTTGCTAGTCCAAAATGCTGAGTCTCCTCACTTACTTATTTTCAAAAGCCCAGTAAATGTGATGGTCACTGATAAACGTGTGGTGCAGGATGAAGGATAAGTACGCATGACAGTTGCTGCATCATCGAGATGTTTTTGAACATTAAATACTCCTAAATAAGCCTCATTAAAAGTAAAATTTGACATGACGGATAATGATGTTGTGAAAGAATTTTTACAACCTTGTTTGTCAAAATGAGACAGTAAAAATGTCTAACGTAACCTCTGGATGACAGAAAAGACAACACGATATTAATAGATCATTCACCAACAAAACTTCTGTGTTAAACCTCAAATCTGTTGTAGCTGAAGTTAAATTACAATCTGTTTTATTGTCACTGCAAAGTACAACAGTGAAATGCATCCGAGTGTTCAAAACAGAAAGTTGAGGTTAAACCATTTTATTAATGGATTATCCAAGTCAGATCAGATTTCGAAGTTTCTTTTCCAGCACTTTCAATACTGCATTCAACAATGTCAACTTTGGAGTGATGGGGCAGATGAATAGAGTCCAAACTGCTACTAACTAAAGTGCTTAACAGTCACGGACAGATGCTGCATTTAATCGTCCTCCAGCACTTTGGAGCAAGGCACAAAAAAACAGAACTACGACTATCCTGTAAATCTGCATCACTATCCTACACCTGTGATCTTACCACAGCAGCCGATAAATTGGCAAAGCCTGTTCATCTGAATCCAGTCTGATTGTGCAGATTGGATGTTTGTCTGTCTCAAAAGGTCTGATTTGAGAAAACGGAAATAATAAAAGCAATTTGTCTGCAGCCTGAAGATAACTGTAGTCGTACTGACATGATGCCGTGTACATATCGGAACATTTTCCTTTAAAAAGTCTGGCCTAATTCCACTCTCGTGCAATTCAGTTTAATCAGGAGAAATATTGAAGCCACTAAGGCTAGTCCCCAGACTTTTCAGTACACCAATTTTATAAAGAGGTTCTGCAGAAAACAGTTCCTTTTAATCCTCTTAAATATTCTTTTTAAATAAATTACATAAAATTGCTTGGACAAACCCCTTTGGATGATGTGAACAGCAAATCAAATGTGTAGGAAATTAAACATAACAGCATGGCAGGAAAGATTCACCCGTTTTCTCTGTTAATCCTCCCAGGGCTTCATGTACCTGAATATGCTGAGGCCTTGAAGAGTTCATGGGTGTGGAAAGAGCTGCACTCCGTGAGGAACATCCGGCCATCCTTCCACAACTACTTTGGCTTGTACGGAGGAATGATCTACACCGGCATTTTCTACTGGATCTTCAGAGGAAAGGAGCCGTGGACACTTAAACACTGTGGTGAGTAACGGTGTGTGTGGCGTTCAGACGACAGTGGTATAAAGCACAGGACGAGGTGTGACCAGGCCTGTTTGCATTAGCCTCTCACATTCTGCATTAAGAGATGGACTTTACTGTCTTGTTATTTCCATACAATGAAATTTGGGTGCACCCTCTAACCCAGTGATTTTCAACCTTGGGGTTGCCTGGAATTCAAATGAGGTCACCTGAAATTTCCAGTAATTGATAAAAATTAAAAAGAAAAAAAAAAACGTACCAATAAAAAATATATGGGGAGTTGAGAAAGACAATCACAATCCATAAAAGACATGACAAACTGTGAAACTGAAGCACTGTGGTACTGTTTATCTGTCAAATGTTCACTGTGGTCAGTTCCAGATGCTGCAGCTCTTTCATAATTCATAGTTTGAGTTATCGTTTGTTCAGTATTCAGGGTTCTCCCCAGAAATGTATAGTATCCTGGCGTGACTATAGATCCGTCGGATGGGGGGGTACGTATGCGCCTGGCACACGAAGTCGTTTTCCTCGCCACTCCTCCTCAGGCCATGGTCACCGCCAAAGACGCGTCAAAAAATGCAGAGGTCGTTCTCTGATCATCAGGCTTTGTATAACACTTGCATTTTGTCATGGTTCGTGTCTGGATGTAAACAGGAAGTGAGTTTATGTGCGGTCAGAGCCGGACCAATAAGAGTGCTTGATTTATTGTGCTAAAACCTCACAATAGATGCAACTCCATGAGATTTCAAAGGAAAAATATCATGGCGCTGGTAAATAGTGTGTGCCTGCAAACCTGATGGATTTCAGTAGATTTTAGCAAAAGTATCAGGGGAAAATAGAAAAAAAAAACACCCTAAATTTGAAAATGAGTATAGCGGTGCTGAGCTAGCAGTATACTGGTGCAGTGCCGTTGTTCCATCGTCTGAGGAGAACCCTGAGTATTCATCGTCAGGAAAATCAAATTCTCACTTTGTGCAGTAATCCAACCCTGGCTTTTCTACCTCTGTCCATAATAGTATACATTATACAGACTAAATGTGTCTGAAATTAACATTTATATGCAACATTGTAAAGCAAACTATTACATGATCAAAAAAATTAATTTTAGTAAAAAAAATGCTAACATAAGCTCCTTGGATTCCTACTCCCATCCCTTTTTTGTTCAGGACTGAAGTGTATTCTGTTGGGTTTTTGGTCAGTTTTTATCAGTACTGTGGTTTGACAAGGAATATACAAGTCAGGAAAACAGAATTTTAAAGAGACTTAAAATTAGATGCACGTTGATTGTTATTTGTGCTCCTTTTAATTCATAATCTCTGCTGAAGCATATCATTCATACAAATAAAGAAAACTTGCTTTTAAGTGATAAAATAGAAATCTAGAACTAGTTCTTGCTCTAAATCTAAGTTAGGTGGAGGAGGCTGGTGTTGGATAAAACTGGCATGTACTTACACTACTTGATTATTATTACAGTACATTAGTTATTGTGATATTCTCAGATGTGTAAAGTTCATAAAGTAGGGTTTTCCATATATCTTCCAGCAGAGTGGAAGAAAGTCGGGGGGGGGGGGGGGGAACCCCCCCCCCCCACCACACCAACCACTTCAGAGTCTTTTTAATAATCCAGACACACTGATCTTTCCTGTTTCATCTTCAAAGAAACTGAGCTAATTCCCATTCCCAGAATCATTTTGTGTGATAGTCATCCACCTAAGTCCACCTGTGTTAATATCAGAGGACAGTTACTTTATCTATAGATGAACCCTGCCACAGCTGTGTGTCACCTTAGACAGGTTTACATTTGTACAGTCTAATGGCTCTGTGTATAAGACTATTTGATATGGAGTGAGGCAGTGTGGGTGGTTAATGCAGGACGCCAATCACACAATGCCAGAGGTTTTACTTTAGGTGAGCTCATCTTATCTCTGGACAGAAAAATCAATATTCAATAACTGCTTTTTTCTCTGTCTGCCCGTCTATCTGTCCGTCCGTCGCAGGCCTTGATGCACACCAGCTGAAACCGGCTAAAGATTGTACACCTATAGAATATCCCAAGCCTGACGGGAAGATAAGCTTTGACCTGCTCTCCTCTGTGGCCCTGAGCGGCACCAACCATGAGGGAGACCAGCCCCCACATCTGACCCTCAGAGATGACAGCGTCCCTGTCAACAGGAACCTGGCTGTGTTCGATGGCCCCGAACAGCGCTTCTGCCCCGCAGGTAACGCCATGAGGCTCTCAGCAGAGCTCAAAACACGCCATCCATCAGATAACGACCAATCATTTCTCTCCATTCTACTGTGAGAAAGAGATTATAGAGAGCACGGGTGTCAAACTTGCGGTCCAAGGGCCAAATCTGGCCGCCAAAGGGTCCAATCTGGCCTGTTCGATGAATTTGGGAAATGTGAATATTACACTGACAAAATTAACAACCAGTGGTGTAAAAATCATTTAAATTCAGGTTCCACATACAGACCAATGAGATCTAAAGTGGCTCAAACCAGTACAATGTTATCAGAATGACAACTGCAGATTTGATCTTTGTTTTAGTGCAAAAAAAGTAAAATTACATGAAAAATAATAAATTAAAAAACTATCCATTTACACAAAATGTGAATAACCTGAAATGTCTTAACAGAAGTACCCTCTGCTGTGGATAGTTTGGAGTACTTTGGCTCTTATCTGGAGAAATCTATTCTAATTGTACCTGTGTTTCAGAAACTACAGTAAAATAGTGTTTCTCTGACATGATTTAATACTACTTCAGTGGAGATGCAAATCATTTATTATCAACAATTTTCCAGTTATATAAATAGCAAAATGATAGTTATGTGAAAAACCTCATTGATAGCAAAAGAAATCTTTTAAATAATTGAATATCATTTTTTTCTGTTCAGTCAATTTTGCACTAAAATTATAGACACAAGTAAGAAATGTCTGACATCAAGGTATTTGTTCAAACTAAATTGTTGTAAATCAGCAGATCAATGCCAATTATGAAGTTATTCCTAACATGAAAGTCATACTGCAATTTTTTTTATTTTTTTTTATTTTAGACCGATATTGGCATTAAAACCGTCTCATATTAGAAAAGCAATGTTTGTTTTTAATTTCACTGCCACTCCAAAAATATAGAAATTATGGCTTACGTGTTAACATGTCATTTGTCTTTCCATCCGGACAATTGGTCCCATTTTACTTTTCTCAACTGTGGCCCAGATGTTGCACTCAGCCATAAAGAGATTTGAGTAATATTTGGATTGGAAACTCTAATCCTATTTGTGTGTTTTCAGACCCGGGCCAAGTAACAGATGTGTTAACACACACACACTTATCACGGTCTATCAAAATAAAACACAGTGCTTTGAGGACAGCGTAAATGATAGATATTGCAGCGTGTATCCCATAGCCTTAAATTACCAGATGGATCAGCTTTAGATTCTGCACAGGAAACTGGGTGTGTGTTTGAAGCTGCTGATTTGAATAGATGCCACAACGTTTGTTTGAAACGGACAATTTCTTGCAGTTTTAAAAAAAGGTGGCGACTCTTTGATCAGCACTGTGTTTATGACATTACACGGACTGCTGAACTCAAAGTCCTGCGACTGAATTCTCTGGGGTCTTCATAAATTGATGTATTCTCGCTGGATGAGCTGCCATCGGTGGGGAAACGGTGACAGATGACCACAAAGGTTGAATGAAACGGGACTGCAATTAGACTAGAAACTCTTCCTACACAGCAGCTCTGGGTTAGAAGGTTAATCACTTTTATAATTTGTTACGGGGTTGGCGTCGTCGGCCGAAACGGTTTATTTTCTAACATTTTAGAAGGGATTCCAGAGGCAGCCATGCAGCTGGTTGTGGCAGTTGGGACCTGATAAATCTTTAAGACGTTTTATTAACCCCGGCCCCCCTAACCTGCTGTACTCTGATGAAAAGGCTAATCCACAGAGTCGGTGCGAGCAACCAAGATTACCAGGCTTTTCCTTTTACGAATCACTCTGCAACACTGAATAGAAATGACTTTTCAAAAGCTTACTGGCAAAATAACTACTCGATCCTTTAGAAGCACCCATTAGTCTTTTCATAAGTGGCTTTACCATTAAAAAAAACAAACTAAGCAGAAAACAACCTGACAAACACAGAATGGGTATTCAGAGAAGGAGCTAATGCAAAATATGAAAGCAGTGCTTTTACACAAACTGCTAATTGCTCTGAAACTATGTGAAGGGAAACATTCTTTTAGAGCATCCAGTTAATTAAACTGATAAAATGTTTGTTTATTTTAATACACTTTACCTTACGCAGACAGTGAGTTTGTGTATAGAAGAATGAAATGTTGCAAAAATCTGTCGAATTAAATGCTCACAATGCCATTAGTGGGCGTTTGTTCCAAAAATGTTGAGAAACACTGCTGTAATTATAGGCCATGATACACTGTCCTACTATCCATTAAACAGAAATACTCCACAACTGGTCCATGAATTTAAAAAACCTCACCAAGCTTGAGTTGCTAATAAAGAAAAATTAAGTCAAAATATTGTAATTGATAATGGGATTTCCTCCAAAGGAATGTTTGTCTCAGAGCTACCAGATGTACTTCACTGTCTCCACATGACAATACGTCCACTTTACAGGATGTTTGTAGTAAAACATCATAAAGCAGTATATATGTGTTTCTAGATCTACTTTATCATAAATGTTGACCACATCATCTAAACGGCACTTTTGTCATTTCTGTTCCAGGTCATCTCATTAGTGCATGTAAGATTAAGCAGATTTAATCACTGAAGCAGATAATGTCTAAAAAAAAAAAAAAAAAAATGTAGACCAGTGATATTAATGACCATATTTGGTAGTTTTGAGCAAAGCTGAAGTGATTTATACAGAAACTAGAAAAGCACTCCAAGAGCGCAGACCTCCGCCAAGATAGTTTTTTTTTTTTTTTTTAAAGTAGTGTTTGTACTTTCCTCCACTAGATGGTGCTGAATGATCTCGTAAACAACTCTGGTCCACCATGCCCTATCGCATTGATAAAGAATCCCCTTAAAAAAATTCCTGGATCCAGATGGTGATCCGGATCGCCTCCAGAGTGGACATATCCTGAAAATTAAACCAAAATCTGCCCATAACTTTTTGCGTTATCTTGCTAACAGACAAACCAACGCCGATGGAAAACATAACCTCCTTGGCAGAGATGAGGGGGAAAAAAACAAAAAACATAATGTATGATTATTTTACAGCCGGTTTTTGTGCATGCATTTCTGGGTCAAGGATTCCCAGACGGTAATAAATTAGGATTCACTTAAAGCCAATGCCTCAAACCTAGCTTTAGCTCTAGATCTTGGGTCAGCAACCTCTACAATCTAAAGAGCCATTTTAGGGAAATAGGGAAAAAAAAAATCTGTCTGACCCAAAAGACATTCTTATGTGTGTTACTGAAATGAAAATGACAGTGCATTTACAGAACTACAAATAAATGACAGAACTAAAGAAAAGTGTGGAAGGTATCAGTGTACAGATGAATACCTTCAGTATCAGAGTAAGTAGTCTGGTTTTACTGTTAGATTCATTTGGAGTGTAGTAGGGGTGCACCGATAGCACTTTTTTGAAAACCGATACGAGTACAATCATTTCAGTACTTGCCGATACCGATACTCCATATTGAGGCTATTCAGGGCTGTTTTGTGTTTTTATTGATAACTAGCTAGTAACAAGGTGAATATTTGTTGAAATAGGCCACCTAATTAATAATTTGTGAAATAACAATATCAATAGGTCTAGTAATTTTTTTATCACATCATACACAACTGTCATTCAATGTGCTTGAGAAAGAAGAAAAATATAAACTATAGAAAGTAAGACTGTAGATAACTAACCCTAATAATAAATACTACTGGCAATAAAACTGGTATTTCTGATTATTTGGTTGATAGAAACAACTCACTGGAACATATGGGGCTGTGAATTCTGCGGTGTCTCCTGTTTGTGCATTCTCGGAGGGACTTTTTTTTTTTTTTTTCTCCCGACGGATGTTGGTGGTATCGGTGCATGGTATCGGCAACTGTTTGAGTACAAGTATATTAGTGAAGTATCGGGGCCGATACCAGTATTGGTGCATCCCTGGAGTATAGTCTACATTTTTACAACTGCGTAACATCAGAGTAACTTTATCGTTGCAAAAATATCAAAATGTGTTTTGTTTTTTTTGTTTTTTTAAATTGCTTCCGTGCTTTCTGACAAAGCGACATGGGGCCAAGAGCCAAATTTGGTCCGGGAGCCATAGGTTGCCCACCCCTTATCTAGATCAGTGGTTCAACTCTGGTCCTCGTGACTCACTGTTCTGCATGTCTTAGATCTGTCCCCCTTCCAGCACACGTGGAAACCATTACATCCTTATCAGGCTTCTGCAGAGCTTGGTGATGAGCTGATCAATAATTGATTCAGGTGTGCTGGAAGAGGGACAGATCCAAGACATGCAGGACACTGGGTCACGAGGACCGCAGTTGAGAACCAGCGATCTCGATCACGGGACTCGTCAAAGCCTTTTTCTGGTGTTTATTTCTACACCTCATCCACTTTAAGCTTTAAATTTGAACATCAGCACACATCTAACACTCATTGCTCAAATCCTTTTCAGTGTCTTTTTTTTTTTTTTCTTACCAACAGGTGTGTACGAGTACGTTCCTCTGGAAAGTGGGGATGGGATGCGGTTACAGATCAACGCTCAGAACTGTGTCCACTGCAAGACGTGCGATATCAAGGACCCGAGCCAGAATATCAACTGGGTCGTACCCGAGGGCGGCGGCGGACCAGCGTACAATGGAATGTAAATGTCTGACTTTGGTTTTTTTAATGTAAAAAGATGAATTCAGGGTTTAAAATATCTGCCGGCGAGTGGTAGTGTGCCTAAATGTGGAACTGAAAATAAGTTGTGGAGTCTATGAAAAAACATTTAATCTGCTTCAAGTGAAGATTTTATAAATAAGCCAACGCACACATAATCTTGGACCATGTACGAGTTGAGATTAAGCAGGAGGCGGTACTTCCTGTTCAGTAGTTTATACATTACTGCCTTATTATCAACGGGCATTCGACACAGACTTTAGTACTTGACAAACTGTAATAGTTAATATATTTCTTTCAAAAAATCTGTAACCGAACAAAGAAAAAAAGCTGATCTCATGTCGAAGTTTGTTTCATGTGTTTATTGCAGGTAAACATTTTTTATCTGCACAGTTTTGTACATAATGTCATTCGAGGATAACTTTTTTTTTTAACGTGGTATATTTCTAACAAGTGCGGCTCTACCTCTGTAAAGGCTGTGACTTCACGTAAAACATCTGGCTGATATGCACATCTCTGGTCTCAACCTTAAGAGCCATAAAAGCTACATTTAAGGGAAATACTCTGTTAAAAAAAAAAAAAATCCTCTTTCAAGTAATATCACAGTATTGAGTAAATTACAGTTGACTTTTTTTTGATTTGGTGACCTCTGTAAAAAAAAATAAAATAAAAACAAACGGATCTACTGAATGTTTTCTAGGCAACTGTATCAAAATCCCTAAGATAAGACAGGATGTGATAAGACAGAACTCCACAACAAACAGCCAAGTGTTCATTTCACTGAAAACAGGTCACGGCATGTAAATACAGGAAAATGAGGTGTGACGTGTGCCCGACTAAAACGACTGAACTGTGCAGCTTTACCTGGTTACAAACTCCCAACGAATACAGCTTCATACGCAGAGACGTGTATTTGATGTCATTAACCGTTCACTTTCATGCAAACATTTTGGCATAGATTTTCTTCTCTTTCTCCTTCTCCTCCTGGATTTTAAGCTGGACCCTCTTCATCTCGTTGCTGATCGCTGTCGACAGAAAACGGTTTCATTTAGTTACTTATATAATCATCTGTAGGGCTTAGAGCCTCTTGTCTGTGGTGCCATATTGAAATTTTAACATCGTTTTGGATCCCCGTGTGTCCACTCGGGGATGCATTTTGTGTCTTTCTGTAAACTGTTGATAAAGCTTAAAGACACCACAGTCCTGGAGGCACAGGCAGAGCGTGAGGCGCACCGATAGCCGTTATCTTCTAGCCTCCAGCCAATAAACTGCAGCTTAAAATATCAAAAGCGCAGTCAAATCCTGTCAGGAGTTCCAGATTTGCAGAAAGGCCAACTCGCACGGCGCCAGCTTTTACTCACTGGGGGTTGCATCGATCCAACAGTCAGACACTGAACTTCTAATACTGATGTTATGACACAAAGACGTAAGGAAAAAAACCACGTGGAAGTCGGGTTTTCAAGAAGTGTTCATCCTTCAATTTAAACTTTCTAATTCGAGCTCCTGTAGTTTTACAGTAAAAATTTCAGAACTTTCCAAAAACCATTAATACAGTATGTCCATGACTTGTCTGGAGAAATAAAATTAGTCATATTCGTATAATATAGTCTGTAATTACAAAAAATACAAAGTTTTTTTGGTCAAATAACACCAGGGGACCTTGAAGGAACGCTGTGGCCATCTGCATGTTTGAATCGCCTTTTTTGTGAATTTTATTCGACAAAATAGCAGCTTTAAAATGTGGATTTACAGTCAAAAGCTGTGAAATTTCACAACTTAAAATATTTTCAATCTTTTTAAAGCTAAACTCTGTCTCCTGCAATTAAACAAATTAATACTGGATTGATTTATTGTCCTGCAATTGTTTTTATCAAATGACCAAAGAAAAATTCCAAACACATTTTCCTTTTGCACCTTTGGAAATAATTGGATCACCTTTGATTTACTGTTTGACATTACATGTTTTCTAGTCATTTTTATTTCAACATTACTACTTATTTACAAACCTGGGTTTTTGTTGTTAATTTTAATCAAGCTTATTTCTTCATTAAAGTAGCAAAGTAAATATTTCATCTGCCTTTTGTCAGATTTCTGACTCAAATACATGAAACCTTAATGTTACAAATCACAGCGGTCCAGTAATTATTTACAAGCCGTATCCTGATGTGTTCCTTCAGATAAATGTGTGAATTATAAAATGAAATAATTAATATATGCAAATATGGAACAGTAGATGTTATTTGCTGAATTTGTGCCATGATTCCAAATCATATGGCAGGTCTGAGTGAACGCTGAATAGATGAATGTCTCACCTTTGTCTTCCGGAGTTATTTCTTGAGCTTTCTTTAGATCAGCCTGTAAATAAAAAAAAAATATCTGGGTTCAGTAAAACTGACCAGAGCCGTCAGTACAAGTTGATGTCCTCTGCTGAAAAACAGGTGACCTTAAGATTTAAATACATTTCCATCTTCTACACTCAAAGTCCATTCAAAAGACAAAACTGCAGAGAAGGAAATGGTAAATAAAGCACAAGGTCCTTGTTCACTGGACGTGTTGTATGTTGTGACATTTCAAAGCTGTTTTTCTGGATGTTACCATTGCTTTGCTGTACTCCTTCATCCCCTGCCACGCCTGAGCCCGACGGAAAAGTGCCTTAGTGTTCGTCTGATTCAACTCTAGAGCCTAGAAGACACGAGGCAAGTTGGACTTCGATTACACCAGAAAAAAAAAATGTTAAAGATACTGAATGAAAACACAAAATGTATACTAGCATATTTTTATATATTTTCACACTCTATACTACGATAATGGGATCTCTGTAAAAAGTTGAAATTTAATGTTAAGAGTGTATAATTCATTTCCATCCATAAAGCAGTGTTTCCCAACCTGTGTGCTGTGAAGTCATCAGGTGTGCCGTGGAAGATTATCCAGTTTCACCTAATTGGTACTGTGAGCCAGCAATAGATCCATACGACTGCACACACCAGTGATCCACTCTGACAACAGTCTGCTGCTTCCCTTTGCAAAATAAAAGTGAACTGGCCCTGATGTGGTGCGTTCTGCTGATAAAGCCCTGTGAGTAGTGATGCGCGGGTTAACGCGTTACCCACAAACCACAGGTATCAGGGTTGGGGTGGGAGGGATATGCCTCAACAGACTTCAATCTGGGAGGTCCGTCTGAGGGATCACTGGTGCATCCATCTGAGCTTTCTTGTTCCAAACACCCCACAACAATGTCACCTGTGCACCCCCGATGTCCCTGCCAATGCCCCCACCTAAAAAAGGTTGGGAAACACTGCCATAAAGGACCATCTGACTAACGGTATACAATGTGACAGTGGACTCGTTACCTCGCTGCAGCTTTCAAGAGCATCCTGCCACAGCTGCATCTTCAGGTTGCAGGCTGCCGTGTTGAGGAAGCAGCTCAGGGCTGTGGGCTCCAGCTTCTTCTGCTGTTCCTCCTCCACCACCTCTCCACTCACCTGCAAGTACCTGTACAAGTAGAAAGCAGGGTCAGTGGTGAATGATGCCAAAACATGGTCATTCCCTGCACAGGTGGATTGAACGATCTCAGTAACAGGATTATGACCAATCTGTATAATAAAAGCCAAGTGGCTTGTGGATGTGTATGTGTGTCCAGGGATTCACACAAAGTCCAGAAAGAGCTGACTGCTGTAGTTTGGCAAACTTATTTTTGGTCAGGGAATAGACTAGTGAAAACGGTGAATTGATAGGACCAATATTTTAGGAGATGATGGTAATTCTGGAACACAATAGCCATACAATCACATTGCTATGGCCAGAACACTTTGGTGGTGACTGCTGGACAGATAAACGGCATAAAAACCACTGGATCCCCATCGGTCAATGCACTAGTATCTTTTGGCACCAAATGTGCCTTTCTTGGTCGTGGTACTGGCTAAAAAATTATTTCTTCTCAAAATTGTATGAAGACATACAGATTTTCAAACAGCCACACTGTAATTCATCATGTTATTTTAAATCTATTATTTGGAAACTCGTACAAAGAATTCACCCGTTCTGTATCAGTTCAATATTATTCGATGATAATCCAACCATAGTTATTTGATTTGCCTTTGAGCAACTTTTCTACCTACAACTGAACCATGTGAAGCATCAGCTGCTAAAATATGAACATCTAAAGATATAAATGAACATAATATGAAATCACACATATTTCTGTTATCACAATAATTACATCATTAACCTTCCTGATCTCCAACTGTTATTGTCTGTCAACGGTCTGGACTGCAGTTACACACATCTAGCATAACAAGCCTGATGATTTAATTGGATTGTTTTACGCTGTCATTCTATGCCTTTTTTTTTTTTTTTAAATCTATTTCTGTCAGAAGCACAAACAAAGGTTAAAGTTTGCGTCGCTTTATAATGCCTGTAGAGAAGTTTGGTTCCTGCATTTTACTCACGGTACCTAGCATTAGCACGTAGCACATTAGGGGCAGTGAGCTGACATCAGAGGCTCTCTGGATCAAACTCCAGATCTTCATCAGGACCGTGAGTAAGGAACTGACGGAAGAAATGACCTATATGTACATGTTTTTTATATTCCAATCATTACTGATCAAATCCATGTCAAAGTACAACATTAAAGTGCTGCCATGTATCCAAAGCCAGAGGAGATATGATGCTGTTTCTGTCAAAGCGTGCTCTAATTCAAACCTACTGTAGCTGATAAATGCACAGACTAAATGCTTACCTGAGGGCTTTGCTGTACTTCTTGACTGCAGCATTCCAGTCTTGTCCCTTGAAAAGGTTGTTTCCAATATTCTTCACATCCTCAGCAACAGCCAGAACTTTGTCAACCTGAAACCATGTACAGACGGAAAAAAAAGAAAATCACACTGGAGTCCTCAGTACAACTTCTCATTCTGAAACCATGAAGGTCAGTCAGTCATTTTAGAAACAAGTCCTTGAATTAATTGTATTTATTTATTTTATACTTAGAAAATCACAAGTCACCAGAAAGAAACGGGGAAAAACAAAAATAAGACAAGAGCCACGAGGGAAAAGCAGAAAAAGAAACCCAAAAATAGATGACAAAAATCATGAGGAAAAAAAGACAAAATATACACGCAAACATACAATAAACAAAACATCAAAAAAGACTAAACCAAACAACAAAAGCACCTTGGAGTCCTAAAAATACCCTCACATCATTTTACATAAAAATAAAGTCATGGACTTGTTGAATGTATTTAATAGCTGCTTTACCCTTGGACCCAATGTTTGCAAGGCTCAACACATCCCCCACAACTTTATCGATTGCCTTTTCCCAAAATGCCAGAGTGGCTACTTTAGCCAAGCCCAGCAGTGCAGTCTGATGTTATCTGACAAACTTCACCCGTGTCCTTGACGATCAAAGTGTTTGCTGATACTTGCATCTTTGAAGTCAATGTCAGAGTCCTCGGGAAATTCTGGGTGGGTATCCCCTGATCCGTCGATTGGTGCAGGCCCCCAGCTGTCCCCGTCCTTATGCTCACCACAGTCTGCGATGAGACATGGCTGCAATGGGAGGCATTAGAGGACAGATTAAATGAGAAACTGAGCACACACTATGTTATGATGGAAGGAGCGAGGGGGGAGGGGGGGGGCTTCAACTGCTTCCCAAGATAAGATGAGGAGTCAAATCTTCTCTTACACATACATAAAAACATGGCGAGAGTCTCTAGATTCTGGAAGGCTGCTGTACTTTACTCCTAATTTTACTGTGAAGCCAATACATCTTGTACAAATTAAGTATCTTGACCAGTTCAAATGTTCCCTGTGGACTGACTGTATGTAAACACAGACACAACATGGAAAACACTGTTTAACCCTTCTGTGGTGCAGGGTTCTCCCCAGATGATGGAACAGTGCAATGCTATACTCATTTTCAAATTTAGGGTGTTTTTGTTCTATTTTCTCCTGATAATTTTACAAAAAATCTACTGAAATCCGTTTGCAGGCACGCGCTCATTTTTCCAGCACCATGATGTTTTTCCTTTGAAATCTTGCAGAATTGCATTTATCACGAGGTTTTAGCCAAAGACTTTCTTCCCATTGGTTGGATATGATGTAATGCATTAAATCAAGCACTCTTATTGGTCGGGATCTGACCGCACGTAAACATTTTAAAGGGTCATTTTCATGGGGAAATTTCATTAACAGCTCCTGCTCACTTCCTGTTTACACAGGATTTCTGTGGAGAATGTGACCGTTTCCCTGTATTTTTAATTTTCACTGATTCATGTCTGTATTTTCATTTGTAGTAGATTGTAAATTGTAGACTTCAGATTGCAGTGTAGCTTGTAATGTAGGGAGTGCATGCATCCTCGTACGACAAAAATAACTTGGTGTAACTGTTGGAGCTTTGTAGTTGTAGATATTGAGAATGTAAGAGGCTCATTATACTAAACTGATTATACTGTATATTGTAGTTAAAGTTTTTACAACTGTATATTGTAGAGAAGCTTGCAGAGTAGAGTGCTACTGCAGGTTGTAATGTGGGAGAATATGATTGACTGTAGTATGCATTGTGCAATAAATAACATTTCTATTCTATTATGAGAACTTTGTGTTGGAGTCTCTTAAATTGTTGTACATTTAGAAAAGACTAAAGGCTGAAGTTGCAGGAAATGGCCTCCATTTACATTTGTAATAGTCAAAATGCTATAGCTGCCTTCTCTGACCCGCCGACGCATGTTTTGCACCGCTACAACAGCAAAACTCCAAGATGCTCCAGGATACTATACATTTCTGGGGAGAACCCAGGTGGCGGTCATATTTTTGTTCTTCAGCCAGTGTTCATGGGTCTGGTGGACCTGCTGCATTTGTGGGTTTTTAATTCAACATAAACAATTTTATGTTAAAATACTCAACAGATGTTTACTTCACCACAATTACAAGCAATCTAAAAAGCGTACGTTTAATATTAGCCTTTTGCATTTGTTAGATCACATTTATGAATTAAAGTGCTCCTCGTTTTTAATTGCTTTTTTAAAAGAATTGCTAAACATCATTTTCCAAAACTATTCACCACTCCAAATATTTTACTGTGCTTTCACTAAAATGTTCTGCATCACCAGTTAGTTTGCACTGCTACTGGCTCAGAAAAACACCGTTTAAACGGCCAGTAAACTGTTCCGGAGAAGGTCACAAAGTATGGACTGCATCCACAAGAACAGAATGAACAATAGAGGAAATAGCATTGTGGGTGGCTCCAGACAGGATGGCATCTTGTTTCCAGTTGTTCTCCTCCGTTCACTAAAATAGACCCTTATTTTCCTTTTGCTTTTTTAGAGGCCACTAAGCTGAATGCATGAAGGATATCCAGCAAGTCTGTATCATACAAGTATCTATAAAAGCAACATTATGAAGAGTTTTATGAATGTTCAACAAACCAATTTCACAACGGGGTCACATAGTTTCAAGCATTTTAGTCTTCTTTCATATCAGACTATTATTTTCATGTACATAAAAACAGAAGAATCATTTTGCCTATCAGATCGTGGCTAATCCGTGGTAATTATTTAATATCCGAACCCTGACCGATACCTGCCTATTACAGCTATATCAGTATTTATCTATGTTCCATTTGTTTATGTTGAATATAACATTAAAACCAAACAACAAAAAGATTAATATAAAAAGTAAGGAAAACATTCAAAAAGGAGCAGGATGAAGGGATGCTGTCATTCCTGAACTGACATTAAAGCAACTTTACAAAGCATATGATGCAGAAAAAGATGATTTTCTTAATTCAGGTTACATCTTTTGCTGTGTTTTCACATAGCTGTGTTTAAAAAGTGAAGTTTAATGTTGAGTTTACAGATGTCAGTATGGTTCTGGATAATAATTAAATTGTTAAATCTCCTGCATCTCTTATTTATTTGTCATGCAGGGTATAAATCAGCAGGAACCTTTCACTTGCTCAAATCAGAATTGCTTTTTCCAATTAAATCATTCCTCATCATAGAAGGAAATGGTTAAATTTAAACTGTATTTAAAACATTATTTACCTCTACAGGTGCATCCTCTTTCGTGTCAATGGACTCTAGCATTTTTACGACTCCCATCCCTTTCAGCACTTGTCCAAACACCACATGTTTGCCATCTAAATGCGGCGTAGGGACGGTGGTGATGAAGAATTGTGAACCGTTGGTGTTTGGCCCAGCGTTGGCCATGCTCAGCAGACCCACCCTGTCATGCTGCACAAAAACGAATACAAAAATACTGTATTAGTCTGTGGAAGTTCTCATTTGTCAATCACTAGAATCACGTCAAGTTAGGTTGAAGCTCGTGCCTACCACAATACTAATACACACAAACCATGCAGCCGTAAAACTGAAAATGAAACTTAGGACACTTATATGGTGGAGTCAATAAGTCTTAAGATGAGGGCTGGGGGGAGACGAATAAAACAGGGGAATAATACGTAACAGCAGGGCGGGGGGG
>JAQQZY010000002.1:10407000-10417148 GCA_030068375.1 Ostorhinchus rueppellii
CTAAGTAGCTGGGATAGGCTCCATGCAACCCCCGTGACCCTAGTGAGGATAAAGCGGGTATAGAAGATGAATGAATATATTTAAGGATTCTTATATTTCTTATTTTAATGTTTACTTTTGATATTCTTAGTCACATGCTGCTGTAATACTGAACATTTCTTCTTTAAAAAAATTTTTAAAAAATTTTTTTTAATCTATAGCATAGTTCGATATACAGTATTCTGAGTTTTTCAATTTTGTTGCACTGCTTACACAACAACAATGAATTCTATTCTATTCTATTCTATTCTATTCTATTCTATTCTAGTCTATTCTAGTCTATTCTTCAGTATTTTTGCATATTTATTTTTGTATATTGTGTTAAGTGTTAGACATTGGTTTCCTCAGACCTTTATTTATTATTTATCCATATTACACATATGTATTGGGATGTCCAGTTAATTTATTTTTGTATTTAGGTATTTTAATATTTCTGGCGTATTTTTACGATTTTGTGTCTGTTTCACTGTCTGTGACTGATTTCTTTCTTTCTTTTTTTTTTTTTTAATTTTTTTTTTTACTTCTGTTAAACCAAGTCTCACCCATTTGAACGTCATTATAGTGCTTGTATCTTATTGTGAAAGTGTGTACCGGAAATACTGGTCGTGTCGCGTGCGTCTGACCGTGGCGTGTCAGTCACCATGGTGGCATACAACAGAGTACAGCAGCGGACCTCTCTTCACTGTTAAACCCGTTAAAAAATGATAATTTAAGGCGTTTTCTGAGTGAGCGGACCGGGGTCTGCCTCAGGTAATGGGCTCCAGGCTGCCGTGGACTGGTTAACCATTAGCTGCTAGCTTACTTTCTGTGTTCGGCGGTTCTACATGGGATTTCTTTTCGTCGCTAGCAGAATGCTGAAGAGACAAGGAATAGCTTTGATGAACGCTGTCTTGAATAGAGGGACAGTTTTATATTTAAGAGAATAATTCTAACAGAGTGTTTGTGGGACGTTTTTTGACAGAAGTTGGGACCGGTGCTCGCGGCGGTGGCACTCCCGTCTCGGGTCGGGCGTTAAGAAACAGACACCCCGAGTAGACTCCTCGGCTGTCGGGCTCAAGTCGTGGCCTGGCTCCGGGCACTCCCAGCTCATCCGCTAGCCTCGGAACACAGCCAACAACAAAACACCAAGACAGCAGAGGACTTCTTTTGTATTTATCTCCACTTGTGGATATTTATAACTGAGTATTTTTTAGGTTAACGGATCCAGTATCCCTTCAGGCAGCGTCTTCCAAAACAATGGCGTCTTATGTGGATAACAGCTTTCGACAGGCTGTGATGATGAATCCGGCTGAGAGGACGCAACAGGTCAGAGAACATCATTTATTCTGTTTAACTGCCCATTGCATCCTCTTGTTGGGGTTTTTCTGTGCACTCAGTTGCTGCCTTTGATACTTGCAGGGTTGCAACATCCCCTGGAAGTATTTATGTGCAACTGTTGCCATTGAGCTTGTTTCCAGTGTACGTGTGGCTACATCTCGCTAAGCCTCTATCAGCACAGATAATCATGAACACTTAACATAACAGGACCTACGGCAGTGGTGGGAGCAGAAACACGGCGAAATCTGTGCGTTGTGGGTTCTCATTTAGAGCCCGTTCAGTCAGGACAAACCAGGGAGAAGCATCATTTCAGTTTTATGCAGCTAGAATCTGGAATGGTCTCTGTGATGACAATGTTAAAATCTAAGCTGAAAGCCACTTGAAATGGTTTTATCTGCACTCTTCTGTTTTTATCTTAGCCGTTATATATACACATATATTCTAATAGTCGATTAAAAATCTCCATTTTATTGTTTTTAATCTTTACTAGTGTGTATGTATTTAGAACTGGTCTTATTTTTGCGAAGCACTTTGTGTATAAATTTCGCTATAGCTACAGATAAAATGGAAAAAAACAGCCTACAAGATATCCCATATACTTCTGAGGGCCAGCAATGCATTTTTGGACTGTAAGTCGAGAAGAGTGTTACAGCTTTATATATAAAAAATGAAACAAAACATTGTTTTCCAAGCAAAGTACATTCCATAAAAAATTTAAAATGCATCTGAAAAAAATGTTGCATCATGCTGTTTCCAATCAATGCAGTTATTTATTGTTTAAGAAAAAAGGGACTTTTCTGTGTCTCAGGAGGATATGAGGCTAATTTCCACATTAACACACACCTTTTCTGACTGGCAAATGCTTCCTGGTGTTGCTCTTTTATCTATGGCATCACCCATTGTCTTAGCACATGCAAGCTCATCTGATCAATGCAGTAGCTTCCTCCAGTTAGATAGCTTCTCATCATGCAAATCCAATGGGCTGTGGTTATTACGCTTGCTGTACAAACAAACCAAATCTTGCATGCATGG
Source organism: Ostorhinchus rueppellii (assembly GCA_030068375.1). Taxonomy (NCBI): domain Eukaryota; kingdom Metazoa; phylum Chordata; class Actinopteri; order Kurtiformes; family Apogonidae; genus Ostorhinchus; species Ostorhinchus rueppellii. Next base: position 10,409,389 of record JAQQZY010000002.1, read on the forward strand.
GTTTAGTAGCCATGCTTTGCAAATGTACATACAAAATCCATTCTGGTTGCAAAAATGCTATCAATCATTTGAGCAGTGCTTCCTCTTTGGGTGGATGCTGCTGCTCTACCAGAGGCTGTGCACACAATGGAGGATCAATAGACCACTTAAATCTATGGGCTACAGTTGGTGGCATGGTAGTCCACTAGTCTATATGGGATTGAGTTAACAATTATTCTGTCACTGACTGCTTGTTAGGCTCATGGTCTTTGCAGCTTTGTACTAGCTGTAATTTCTATGGATGACAGGTGGCTTCATAGCTGTGGCAACAAATACCAGGATCTGTCTGGCAGCTGTAAGCAGCAGTCCTCCATCCAAGACAGGGCTAAGCATTAACAGGGACTTTTAATAGTCAGTGAACAAGTCAGATTGCTTTTGCTGATTTAACCTGTAGACTCGTCTCCCAAAGCACTCTTTGTTCTCCTCAAATTTGCTTGTCATTACATCCATGAGGAGGTAATGTGATGACTCCCGTTTGTCTATCAGTCTTTCTGCAGGATGTAGCAATTTCCATGAAACTCGTAGGAAGGGGAGGGCATGGGAAAAACACAAGCCCCTTAAGTTTTGGAGCCGATCCATAAAAAGGGGTGGAGGCTGGGTTTGTTTTTCAGTTGCTTTAACACTCAAGAGTCCCAGGCAAATGTAGAACGGTATTTAAAAAAAAAAAAAAAAAAAAAATCATGGCCAGGGTCTATTACTGACAAATTACAGCATCTGTTACCATGGTTACAGTCAGTTAAAATAACCAGTGGCGCCAACTGACAAAAATGAGGAAAACTGGGGTCATAATTTGTGGTTTGTTTGGACATGAGTAATATTGTGGAATGAGAGAGTGGACCCTGATTTGTAAGCGTTAGTAGTAAGTGGAGAATCATATGTATTGGTGCTAATTGCAGCTTCTGAGGTTCTTAAAAGCTTACAGAATTGCAAAATGAAAAAATAAATACATGGAATTCATGAGCTGCAAACCAGTCAGATAAAAAGATACTGAGGTTTGGATGAGACGTAGTAAAATGTAATCGCTGGCATGATTGTGGTCCCTCAAAAGACTGGAGCAGTGGTATGAATCCATGCTGTGTACGTATGCAAACATGGCTTTTAGGAGTCATTTAAAATTAAAAAGAAACAATAAATGGAGTAGAGGGAAATGTAGGTGTCACTGTGACTAAATGAAATGTTTAACAATTGATTTATCATGTGACTGTGTGCTTCAATTGGCCTTTTCTCTGAATAACAGCACCTTTCCCAGTCTTCCTTTCAAATGTCTTAAGACTGCAGAGGCTGACACAGTTTATCCTAATGGTGTTGGCATGGCCTCTCTGTCAGGATTAGCTAGCGGTTAAAGGGATCTGTCTCTATCGCTCAAGACTGACCAGAGTGGGATTTGACCCTCTGCCTCACCCTATTGTCACATGACAGGTTAAATAACTGACCACTTGACAGCTTCTGACCTTACTGCCTTTGTCAGCCTCCTTTGCATGATTTTTTTATTTACATTTTTTTTTTTTTTTTTTTTTTTTTAACAGTATCAAGCAGAGTACCGGGTAACTGAACATAGACAAAAGACATTCACTGCTTGCAGATGCGGTAGGAGGAGGATAGAGTTTTGTCTGTAAAACGCTGCTCCACATTATTGCAGTTGTGATAAGAATTAAGATGACATGGCTATTTTTCATTTGCAGTTAAAATTCTTATATTCCAGAAAAAATGTTGCAGTGTTAGTCATGATATAATCAGTTTGATTGGAAAAAAGCATAGTTTCAATATCTTTCAGTAGTTTGCAATAGCAGCAGGATGCAAATACCCTCTATTTCACATGCTGAATCTGAATTTACACTGAAAACTGGTTGATGGGTTTTATCTTTTTACCTTCATGAAGGTTGATGGACTTTTAACTGAGAGGAGCTTCTCCTCTGCTGTCTCCTCTCAGTGATGTCCTTTTATTTTCTGTACAGTTAACTGCAGGGGACAGCCATATTATCAGTTTTGCAGATGACATGGTGACAGTGAGCCTCCCTCAGGAGGGATGACTTGTGGTTGTATTCAGCCCAATGAAATGTTGCAGAATCCATTTCAGGGTTTTAGGTGCTATGATAGCTATTTGTTGTTGCTGTTATTTGTGAAAAACAGTGCATTTTTGCATTTGCACTTGTATTATTACAGTATTTAGAGATTCGCTCAAAGTAATGCAAGCAGTCTTGTAATTGATGAAACCAATTTCACCCTCCCAATTTAAAAAACAATAGATAGCCCATAAAACAGTCTCTTTTGTGCTCATACTTCTGTTGCTTCAGTTTTGGCACTATACCAAAATACTTAAATACACTACTGTAAATTTCTGATGGACTACTTAGATGATTTTTTTTGCATTATGAATAGGTGTTATCTTTTTTTGTCTAATATCAATGCCTCTTGGTCAAACTAAAGTCTTTATATTGTGACTTTAAAATCAGGCATTTGACACAGTTTTTCAACATTTTATTCCTATATATTATCGGAACTACCAGTTTAAATGCAGTCTTTATTTTTAGGATTATAGTATTGGCGTCTGACATCCAATTTGAAAATTTAGGTGTTGAGTGTGTATTAACATTGTTGTTTCAGCTGATGCTTGTGAATATTCTTTCTTTTCTTTGTGCCATAAAGTTCATACACCAGGCTTTCTGTACCTTTTTGTGCAGATATCAATACTAGGGACTGCATTAAGGAAGACATATGACACCAACTGACAGGATTTAATGTGTGAAATCACCCAGAGAAACAAAAATCTGACTCCCTGGCCATCCAGCTTAATAAGTCTGGTTTCTCTTGCACTGCCATTTTTCTGCAGCAAGCAGCTGGAACCAAGATGAACATGCCATCTTCTTTAGCCAGGTGGCAAAGCTAAAGTTCACAAACACCAGCCCTTCAGTGTTATGACCCTGCCTCATAGTCACATAACTGGAAGGACAAATGGTCCACTTTGTTTCAGCATATCCTAGATTAGACCCAGTACTCCCTTGTTGTTAAAGTTCGCAGAAACTAGGGAGAAATAAGTGCATTTTGGGCATTTGTTGGACTTGAATGAGATAAGAAAATAGTAAGAGTCCAACTAAAATACTAAAACCAAAAAATGCAAACACATATTCCTTTGTCTGCAGAATGACCATGGCATTGCAGAGAAGAAATGGGGTAAAGAAAATCACTGAAATGCCAACACAGCAGGCCTGTGCCCTTTTATTGTATAATAATAATACAATCAGAGATGCATTAGCTCTTAAAATTAGTTTAAAAAGAACAACATTTACTTGCAAATGAAGTGGAAACTGGACATCCAATTAGCATAGATGCATGTGATAGAAAAAAAGAGCTCTGTAAAAGTCATTGTTTTACTCACTACATTAAAACATCAAGAAAAATATTCTGATGATTAATTCAGCAAGCATGTGTGCATTCCAAACAATGCAGCAGTAAATCTGAAGGGGAAATGGTTTAAGTGAATGATGAGCACAAAGCTGCCCGGTCTCTCAGCATCCTGCTGTATCCAAGCAGGAAGAGGAAAGGCGTCAAGATGCTTTTTGAACTGAAGCAGGAAGAATGGCTTGACAACAGCACCCCTTTCCCCTCCAAAGTGATGTTTTTATTTTCTGAAGCTGGGTGTTGTTTTGTAACTGCCTTCCTATTTTTGTCATGGCGTCAGGAGCATGTGGGCATCTATTTAAAAGCTTTGCGAATCACTGGCTCAAAAAGTAGGACGGACTTTTGCAGCAAGTGTCTTCTGGAATTGTAATGGTGTAATTTTCCCAGGAAACGCAGGGTTTTGTAATTGTCCAAAACTCCCATGCATCTTGTAAATATAGGCGCTGGTTGCCTTTTCCTTGCAAACTGCAGCTCTTGCTCCTGGAGAAGTGATGTCACATGTTATTCTTGTATTGAAAGTAGAGGCTAAAGTGGTTACACACACCGTGGTCACAGTGACGTAGTCCTCCTGGTTTAAATACAGGGAATGATTTCAGGAGGGAAAAAAGAAACAAATGCACCAGTGTAAGATGCCTACACAAGCGGTGTCTCTTCACAACAGTCCTGAACAGTACTCTTAATTCCACATCGGCTTTTTTATTCACAGACCTTCCAAAAGATCTTGACTCTCATATTGAACTTTGTCAGTGCTATGGGTGCAAAATCTGAAGAAACGGGTTAATCTCAAATATGTGACCTGAGTGCAGGAATATGACATTTATAACTGATTTATGGTTAAATTATTCTGCTAAATGCCTGATATCATTATCATTGTTGACTGGAAGCCAAAAAAACATTTACATTCCAGACACTGTTGCGTACTACAAAAACAAGGATATTTTTGTAGCCCAAGCGCCTGGTAGCTCCTGAAAATCTAATAACAAAAAGACCAATCCAGTGTAGTTTGTGTTTAAATGCACCACTTAGATTGTAGAAAGTTAAATGCACAGTGGCCTTTTCACTGTGTGAATCATGAAGGGCAACACTAGTGGAGCGCAGAACCAAGCTAAAGCTCTTGATTTGGGACTAATGTTGATGCATTTCTACTTTTCTCATCAGCTGGTTTTCTCTATTTTCAAGCCCGTGACCATGGTAGGTGCTTATTTGCATTACTTCGCGTTATGTTTTGTAGATTTGTGTAGATATAAATATTTAATAAAATGAGCATCCTCTTTTATCAGATAGATCTTTTGTCTTGTCAATTTTTTGAACCATGTAGACTTATATTGAACTTCTCTCCAAAACTACTAAGTGAAGAGTTGTTTTTTTGCAGGAGTCATTCTGGACTCATCTGTTTTAAATGAAACCTCTAAGTGATCTAGTGGTCTGTGTTTATAATTTTCCTCCATTAATTAAATCTCTGGGCAAATAGTAGCATTGATATGTCGATATGACTGCTCATCTGTCAAGTTGGACTTTTGCAGTTTTGGTTTATTTAATAACGCGTTTTTTTTTTCTCGACCAACAACTTGACTGTAATTGTTTTTAATAGGCTGAACTAATAAGATGATACAGTGATTCTCAAACAGTGCATGATGTAAATTTACTGCTTAACCACCTTGTTAAACTAGCATTAGCATTAGCTCCCCTCTGACCCCTTGCACACCCATAGTTAGTGTGTGTGTGTGTGACAAGCCCTTCGTGTCTGCATATGGTAATTTCCGACTTCTGGTAAAATCACAAACTACGGACTTGAAAACTGTAGGTCAGAAACTAATGTGTGATGTCATATTTGCGTCATTCACTAATTACATTCAGTCTGTGGTAAAGGCAGACTAGATTTCTCATGTTATTGTCCTATGAATGGGCCTATATATAGGAGTATACAGACTGACCGTTAAACCACATTGAATGTTTTGTCTCAGACTTCACGGATTATTTATAAATATTTTCCCTCCATTACGATGGCGATGTGCTGCAAAAAAGCTGAAAGAAAATACAAGAATGTATGAATATTTGTGCTCACTTCTTTCAGTCAAACTTTTATTTTTATTTTTGATGTTGTTTATTGCCTATCTGTTCTTGTTTTTCCTCAATGTTTCACAAGTATGGTAAAAGTAAGACCCCAGAAACTATGGAAAACCCAGATAGTTATTGTTGTCGCTCTAAAATGTTTGTGTGCAGTGTTTCGAACAAAGACAAAAAACATTACCAGTACTACATTACCAGTACGACGTTTGTCCTTAGGAGGTACGTGAAAAAACTGTACATTTTGCTAAGTGTGCAGAAGTATCCTAGATATCCTTTAGCAGAATCACACCAGTGTTCCTTTTACAGCATCAGAGGGTGAAGAGAAGTTGAACTAGCACAATTTCTAAAATGTTTATCAAGAGACCACATGCTGAGGTGCTTATTTTGCAGTTTTTTCTCTCTACTGTACATTCCTATTCTGGTCTTTTTAGTTGAAAGCATACTGAGGACTCACTCCAGGTCATGCCATTCATTCAGTACTTGCTTTGATGTGTTCTGTTATTTAGAAAATCTTCAGAAAAATAACAGAATCTGTTACCCTCTTTTGTTTCCATGCCCATAGCTCAGTGGACCCCTCAGTGTTTCTCTTTGTAGTTTTAATTATCATACGTCTTGCTGAGGTTGCATCGCTGCTCGCCTTTTGTCTTGTCAGATGGCCTGTTACGTTGCAGTCAGGGTCATAATGTACATTACTTGCTGCTGAATGACACACAGTATAATGCAGAAGACATGTTTCTTCTCCTTATGTTCGCATTCCATGTGATATTTTTAAGACAAAGAAAAACAACTCCGGAGTCAAGGCTCCACAAATTCCATTGGCCTTCACAGCAGAACGCAACAGACCTCATGCCACTGAGAGACCACAATCTTTACATAACTGAGCCGGAGACCCACTTGGCTGCACAGCAAGCTTAGAGAATAAACCATTCCTGACGTGCACTATTTACATGACTGCTATTGAGTTACGCTTCTTGCTACGTCTGTCATTAAGAGCTTCATTCCAGAAGGAGATTTTGGAAATTTCAGCATGTGGAAAAAGTGACACCTCTATTAACAGGAGAGACTGAAACAAATGATGGTACTTTTTGAAGGAAACCTCTAAATCCCTCAGTGACATAACCACAGCCGCAACAGCTAAATTATTAGTTGAGTAAAAAAATGGGCAGCTACATTTATAATTGAGATAATTCACTGGGGTTTCAAGCAAAAATGACAAACATTTGCTTCTGAAATGTGATGATTTTACCAGTTTCCTGCCCTTTTTTTGACTTGGGTAACACAAGAGCAAGGTAGAAAAAAATACATTGAAGTCAATGTGGATGTAAAGAAAATTATTAATGAATGGTCATTGTTATTGGCGGGTTAAGATTTTATTTTTGCATAGTTAATAAATTTGCATAAGTGCACATAAAACATTAGTTTCTGTTGCAAGTGCAAGGTAAAAAACTGTAATTTTGCTTATTTGAAGCGACGATAATGTAATACTAAATTAACATCTAGAACTTCAACCTAAAGCAACCTAAAAGTATTAATCCCATGACACTATCATTATTAATACAAATGAAGAATTCTCATCTTAATTAGCCTTTTTATGTGTTACTGTTATAGTAAGGTCATCTGGATTATCATCCACCAGAGCACTTTGAGTGAATTTTGTGTTTCAGTCTCAGTCCTATAGTACAAGCTCAGTGTGGTGTATAATCTGGTGCATAATCCTCCCTCTTGGTGAACAGCTCAGACATGACGTGGATCAGATGGAGAGCTGATTAATTTGTGTGATTAGAGATCTCTAAATCTAAGTATACGGGTTCACCATGCAGCTTATGCTTGTTTACACTGCTCATAACAATGGCACTTAAAGATGGCTACTGTTATGTGAAAAGGGTCAAGATCAGGGCAAAGGTTTTTTGGCAGAGCTGGATATAAACAAAATCAAAATGTTATTGTTCCTGAATGTCCTTATTTGGAGATTATTATATAAACTGTGTTACATAAGGGTTAGTGGTTACATTTTAGTAATTTAAATTCTCTTTTTCACTTAATTCATTTTCATTGACTTAAATGTTGCTGCATTACATGCATTTCAGCTGAAGACAGAAATCATTAGGTACCGATACCACTTTTTTGAAAATCGATACGAGGACAATCATTTCAGTACTTGCCGATACTGAGTACTTCCGATACTGATACTCCATATTTAGGCTATTCAGGGCTGTTTTGGGTTTTGATTGAAAATTAGCTAGTAACAAGGT
>JAQQZY010000002.1:10423999-10435251 GCA_030068375.1 Ostorhinchus rueppellii
TATATAAAAATATAAAAATCAGGTAGGGTTGGGCACTGTGGGAAAAGTCACTTCATTGTAAAGACAGATGTATTGTTAGGTATTTAATCAAAGCAAAATAAGAAAAAATATGTACAGTTTGATCTTGAAAATGTGTACAGTTTGATCTTGGAAAGTTTACAGTAACACAAGTAGAGGTTTCTGAATTCATGGTGTACTTGAATGCAACATCACATCTGTTTTACTGTACAAAGCAATGGAGATTTCAGACTTCACATGATGCAATGAATGCGGCATTAAAATTTTTTCCCAAATAAAAATTTCCAAAGGTGAAATAGATTACATAAAGGTTATTGTGATCCTATTTTTTTGTGTCATTGCCCAACCCTTGTTTCAAGGCGGCTGCAGAATAGTGCTAAATTGGATCAGTGTAATGTTCAAGATTGCACTCAGAGTTATTAGATGTGATCTTCACAAAGGACGTCTTAGTTGGCTTTATACACCTAAGTGGCTCTCATTGTACCGCTATGTCTTTGTAGCTGTTGTGATCTTACTTGGCAGCCCACCAAAAACATCATTTGGGAACAACGGTGTCATTGTCTACTTTGGAAGGTTTACAGTGTGACTATCACAGCCTTTGAGAGGAAAAGGTGAGGAGTCACACCTAACACAGGCAGGCGCTAGACCTTGTCACATTGTGATGGCAAACCATGAAAAGCATAAATTACAACGTCATTTAGCTGCTAACAAAGACAATACTGCTGGCTTGCTCCCAGCTCCCAGAGAACATGCTGTTCATGTGCTGATACTGCATCACTGAGAGCCTCTGGAAACACTCCAGACGTGCGACCAGCCGACCACTGGATTGTGCTTGAAATTAATATAGGAATTTAGTGGACCAGATTTTCAGATTTAGAGCAAATCACATTTACTGAAGCCAGTTTGGTTTTAGCTTCATGAAGAGTCATGCATGCCATGTATGCACCGTTTAGATTTTATTACTTTACAGGCTCTCTAATCTGTTGTGTCTGACTGGAATTCTTTTTGTGCCATTTATAGCAGCTAATAATTTTTAATACAAGTATTGGCTGTTTATGGCTTTTCTGCTTAAAAGGTTGGGTGCACTTCCTTTTTTATCATTATTTGCTTCAAGCTTTGGTCAGTGGTTACTCTTGTTCTCACACTAAAAGTGAAAAACAAAACAGGTTAAGCACAAGAGGGGAAAATGCAGTTTATTTGATTAAAAGTCTGTTTTTTGAAATATTAAAAGATTTGGCAAGAGTATTATTAATAGTTCTTTAAATAAATCGCATGAAGTTTTACAGGTTGAGGTTTTACATAAGATTTCTCACAAACAAATTCCAAACTCCCTCTGATGATGACCGAGGACTGTTTGTGGCCTTGGGTCCAAAAAAGAAAATTCTGGCTTGTGTGAAAGCTTTTCTCATCGTGAAAGAGTTTCTTGGGTTGTTTCCTAGCAACCGGCAGTCAGAGTAGCATTGTAATGCAGGAATTACTTTATGCACAAGGCCATAGGAGATGCAGCAGCGATTTCAAAGATTGATTACTGAATTCAATAAATATTTCAAATGCACCAGGAGGAGGTTTGGGATTAATGGCTGTACAGTCTCAGAAACGAACCAAAGGGATATGGTCACAATATTGAACCAAGGCAGTGGGGATTCAGTGTTATTTTTCTCCCATTGTGGATCTCGGGGGGATTTCATTAGTAACTCTTCTCAAGCTTTTGGCTTCTATTTGTGTCAAGTTAATTGAACAGAATAAAGCTGGAACCAAATGTTTTTGGATCATTTAGGCCACCAAGCAAGCCATTTGCTACGGGAAGATTAAAGCATACCCTCACCCCTATTTTATCCAGCCCACCCCTTTCTCCTTGTTGTTGCTTTGAGCTCTCCCATGAATTGATCTTTATATGTTGCGTAACGTTGTGATGATTGCACTGCACCTCTTTGAGGCCTTTGTTTGAGCGAGATGGAGCGGGTTTCATTTGGCCGGACAGTTGGCTTTGTTCCCGGGTACGGACCTGCGACGATGGGGTTCAATGACAGAGCAGAGAGATCCCTTTGTGTCCAGTATTGGTCAAAGTCCATCACTGAATCCACCGGGCTATTGTTGTGGTTAGCGCTGCATGTATTTAAAGCAACAGGATTAATAGTAACACAATGATTTTGATTCTGCACTAATGGTTTTATTATCAGTATTTGTAGCTGAAAAGTGACAGTGATTATACAAACAAGACTTGACAACCATGTGTGATACAGTACGGCTGACAAATCTATATAATGTTCCTCTCATTAAATTGAGGTTTCCCTAAATTAAAACACTATTAATTGTGTAGTTGTTGATGCAGTTGATGTACTAAGCTGTATGTAGTGGTTGACTCTGACTGAGGTTGTGGTCTGTCATTGTGGTTACATGGAGGCAGTGCATTGGTGGTGGTTACTTAAATGCAGTCTACATTAATGCAGATGGCTCAGATTTCACTGGAGAATCATGAAGTGTCAGTGTAAGTATGAAGTTATCAGTCATATCAGGTCTAACAGTGGTAAAAGATAAAACCAGACTATATTAGGTGGTAAGAAGCTGCTGGGGAAAACACATTCAAACGCGAGAGACATATTAAAAAGAAACACAATAGCTGAACTGTTTACTTCATGACGTCAGGAAGGTGGATCCGGAAAGTCTCCATATTCTGATAGAGGTTTTCCTTAAGTTTTTAGAGGTTCTGTCTGGGTTCCAGTAATTTTCAATAGAAAATATAAACAAAGACGTCAGACCTCCTTTTATCATATACACCATACTGACTTCCAGGATTTGGATTCATGTTTCTGTGATCCATTGTTCTGAAGTTACTTTGGGTGGAGTGGATGCGATTTCATTGTCAGTTCTATTTAGGGCTGAGTATGAACAGGCCCGGTTCAATGACAAAAAAATGAAGAAACTTTGTGAGCTTATATAATAAATCTAAAGTTCACGTGTTAAAAACTGAGGTCAGGAAAGCCAGATTAAGACATAAAATGGAACTTCTGGATCAGGATTCCTGTAATACTTTGTTTGGTTTTTTTTTTTTTTTTTTTTTTTTGCAGAGGAGTAAGTGCCTTAACATGGGAGAGTATCTCAGAAAAATCTCCCATTGATGAAAAATTATTCAATAAAATTCTCCAGTATCTTCTGGGGGAGACTGAGATATGTAAATGGGGCAATTTTAAAGGAAAATTGTTTCAAGTTGGCTGCAGAATAGTGTTATTCAGTTTTTGAGTTACAAGTGCAGGCAGACCTGATTGCAATAACCCGATGGGGATAAGGGAAATAAGTTTAATTTAACGTCACTTTTACAGCATTATTAATCCATCTGTGTATAGAAATGTTGAAAAACAAACAAAATAAATAACAAACACCTAAAAGGCTTAAAAACTAAACTTGCATAAGTCCATCAGGGACCAACTGCAACCATTAGACTTGGGTAAAGCCATTTAGTACATTTTGATGCACTCCCCATTGATTTTTACATTCATTTGGCTTAGGTGGTGCTTAGGGAAAACCCTGACTGTTGACTCAGATTTATTAATCAGCGGCACTGCTCCATTAAATGTAGTGGCAGTTAGATTGTTTATCTGGAGTATTAATAGGTGGTAAAGTCCAATCTGAGGTCTTTAATTTACTTCCAATTTATGATGTTGGCTGTTCGGCGACAGCTTTAACTCCTCACCCCGTGTGACAGTTACAGGGCATTATGGGGCGAAACTGAATCAGCAGTTAACATTCAGTGCTAATTAGCTAGCTGCAAGTTCCTGCATCAGTATCTGTGTGGATGAGTAATGCTGAGTGGGAGATATAAATAAAGCAGCATCACTTTGATGCAGACAAGTTTATAAATACTTTGTAAAACTTCAGTGTGAACAATGCAGTTGGTACCTAAATGCTGAACATAGGTTTCCTTTTGTTTTTCTCAAACTATTTCATACCTAAAGTTTGAGACTGATTCTTGCAAAAGTTTCTTAAGTGTCATTTATAGAAGTGGTTCCAGGTCCTCTAATTACAGCAGGAAGAGAACTGTCAGTCAATACAGGCAGGTCAGGATTTTATCACAAATTCTACTTTTATTCATGAGAAGCATATATTACAAGAGGTGAAACAGCTACATCTTATGTTTGATATATTCTGCAGTAAATCAGAATATATCAAAATCCAATTTTGCTAAAAGCAAAAAGGTAGTGAAGTTTTCTCTCGGAAGGGTTTTATTCTCACAGTGCACTCACACAGCCATCAAGCTGAAGTTCTAACATTTCTTGGAGCCATTTGTCATTTCGTAAGCTACATTTTGACATGGCATAAATGAGGCTCTTTATTTAACATGATCTTTCGCTGTAGAAGAGGTTGATGAAGGTTTGGCTGCAGTCTTCTATTTTGAGAAATGCTTGGCTAAAGATGCATGCACACACTTCCAAACTTTCAAACATCTGTGTCAGCTGGCTTTAGTACTGATCAAAGCCGATTGGTTGGAGAGATTAGTTACCCTTAAGCATTCATATATTGCATGCTGAAACCAAGACAGATCTGCTGCTTTTAGTGAAACGTGCACATACTATTTATTTATTTATTTATTTATGTTCTTACAAATATATTGTTTGAGTTTTTCCAGTCTCTCAAAACCTCACTGATTTGTCGCTGTTGATAGTTGGGCAGGCATCTTGATTTGCATGCCATAAGAGACCGAGTGCTTTTTAGTTCTTGGAGGGTTTATACTGGCAGCTCAAGTAGGTGCTGTTAAGCTCATTCACATGCCTCCCTGATTCCTGTTCCAGCCAGTCACCATGTCCACCAGCTGCCCAACCACGGTGGGAAATAAACAGCAGCTCCCAAGCACTTTTAAATTGTGTCTGTGACTGCTTTCCCTTCCACTTCAGCCACCCACCGTCGTTCAGAGGTTTAAGTCTATTCAATAAATGCCAGCAAACTGATGTAGTAGTGAAAGTGGTTGATAGTAACAAATATTAAATGCCTTTGAGCCTAGTAGAAAAAGTATTTGCCGTCTTCTTACACGTCTGAACAGGTGGCAGCAGAACTGGAAGTGTTTGTCTGGCACTTAATGCAGCATCAAAAGGCAGAGAGCATGGGGAAGGCCATGTGCTTTGCTAGCTTAACCTGTTGAGTTAACACCAAGTGCTTAATGTTAATCAGACTGTTAATTAGCTTTGTGTAGTATGTGCCAACTTCATTCAGGTGGCAAATGGTTTTAATGTAGGACTAAAACATGAAGGACATTCTCATGAATTTACAGTGTCCCACCCCTTATCCATTAAGTCTTAATTTGGAAAATATATGGTAAGTTGCATAAAATAGATTAAAAGAAGCTCAGTTACATGGTGGAAATCTTAAACCCTATCCGGCTCTTTTTGTTTTCAGAGGTTCTTTACATGACTAAGCTTGCCGTATCCTCAGTTCTCCCAGTGTCGCCCCTTGCAGTCCCTGCATGCTGTGTCTTTGTAACACAGACACTCAGATCTCAGCATTTGTCCAAAGCGGCCACAGATAGCAGTGCAGCGTTGCTTGTTGCTGTGTGACCTTGTTGTAGCCCACAAAGCCTCCACCTGCTCTCTCACACAGACTAATGGATAAAAATACCCAGCAGATCCCACACTCTCTGTCAATAGAGATTCAAGGACAGCTGCTGGCCACCCTGTTAACACGGGGAATGTACAAACAAAGGCAAGGGAGTATACACATACACACACACACACACACACACACACACACACTAAGACAAACAGAGACAGACATGTTCACAGTGGCACCCACTGAAGCATCGTAGTGCAGCCCCAGAGGCGCACGATGAACATGGAGCACATTTTAAAATAAACTGCCGTCGCTGCTGTTTTGTCTGCTTCAGGGGGGCGGTCCTCCTCAGTCCCACTTGGCATACTGACACAGACATGCTGCGGCATTTGTGCTGCGCCGACAATATAATGCAATATATTGCCATTAGCAGATACTGCACCGTAGGCAACATGACCTTCCAACCTTCAGCACTGGCTGTCTGACTCCCAGTGGTCTGTTTACCTCGTTACACTGCTACAGGCTGTTTATCTCCTCATACACCCACTCCGTCTGCCTCATTATGCTCAAACACTTGCCTTAAATTGTTATTCAGGGATATATCACTGATGGGTAGGCATATGCTCTTTATTAGACAGCCTGACTGCCTAAATGCTTTGACCGCCTTTGTGTTGTTTGTAAAGAATATGACATTTAGCTCTTACACTAATGAATCTTTTCTGTAATGAGGTGGTGTGTAAGCTCCATAATATCCAAGCCTATGTCTGTCTTTTGTCTTGAGCATTATGAAGGAATGCATTGTATAGCCATTTGTTTATCTATTTATTATTTCACTTTATTAGATAAAAGAAAGTGAGTAAGTTTTAATGTCTATTTAAAGCATATTCAGATATTTATAAATGTTATATGTAATGGTTGGAAATATATCACTTTACCCAGACCCAAACAACCACTGGCGAACAAAATCATCTACCAATATAAAATGTTTGATAACTTTTGATCCATTAATCCTATCAATCCATGTAAATAATTGGTGTAAAATACAGTTTATCCTCTTTTCATGGTAATCAGATTGACCCATTTGAATGTTCAGAGACTCTGTAGTGGCCGTAGAAACAGTCATCTTCTACAACATTAATTCACGAGTAAAACCCATGGAGTTTGATCATTGACAACAGATGAACATACTTGGTTTATGGTCAGTTAACGATAAATTTTGTTGAAAAAGTCACATTTTTGTAATTTATTGGTGTTTCTGGTATTATGACAGTTAACTTTAATTTGAGCTTTTATGAATATCTATATAAGCAGTAAATTAAATATTGGAAAATAGCAGATTTTTAAGAAACACAAAATACAGAGGATAATATTATAAAAAATGGTGATAAATTACTTAAGAAAGGTTAAATAGAGAGAAAAATTCATTTGGGAAGTGCTGGAAAAGTAAGACTGGGTCTCCAGGGGTTAAAACACTTTTTCCATTACTTTGGAGGTTAATATTTTTTAGGCTGCCAAGATATCATGGCTTGACACACTGGAGTCATATTTTTCATGACTCCTCACCTCGTAGTGTAACATGATGAAAACTAAAGTATGTCAGTGTGACGTAAAATGCCATCAGTGGTTCTCCTGTTAGATTACAAATCCCTACAGCTACTACAGCTCAGTTTGGTTATACTACTCTGTAATATATACTGCCAACATTCATAAATTGGTTGATTTTCTTAAAGGCCAGTGTCCTCTGGGTTTTGCCTGTACAAGTCCTATAAAGCATCTACAGACAGAGCATCCATTTTTCAGGTTGTAGTGGTATTTGACACCTGAGAGAGACTGCACGCTCCCTGTGACTGGGCATGGTTTCAGCACCTTTAGTGAACATGTGCCCAGCATTTCAGACCTGCAGGCCATTTCAGGCCCAGCTTTTCAGACCTAGAGAATACTAGATGATTTTGAAAACTGAATTTTATATACTTGGCATTTTTCTTGTTGTGCTCCAGTTTGTCTGGGTGGTGCTGTGACAAATCCAGAACACATTTATTACAGCTTTACATGGATTTTAAATAACCTTGCAGACGTGAAGCAGTCGTTGGGTGCAGAAGGTTCCCCTAATAGATGACCCAGATGGTTCTTGTGTTCGGTATGCTATATAGTACCTCACATAGGTTAACAAGCAGCAGGGGGTGCAAGGCATGACTAAGATGGCCTCTTTAGGCTTCATGTCAGTGTGTGTCTGCTGGCAGCGTGGACACTGAGACATTATCTAGCCAGTGTCATCTGAGGAATGCAAGCCTCACCCCTGCCTGACACACAAGACGGCCCGCTGCTGTCACAGTAACGGGATCCAGGAATACCGATGCATCACTGAGTGAGGGGTCGCAGGCAATAAGGGGCTAACCTGGAAAAGGTCACAGCGTCAAAGCAGTTTTTTGTCTAATTATGTGTAACTGCACAAAAATGTGAAGTAAATAATGAATATGAATAATTCAATGAAAATGTGATATGGTTTTCTACAAATATCAAGTAATCTCATTATGACAACAGAAGACCATTGCAGTTTGCTTTGGAAATTTGTAAAATGGGCTGACATTGGCATTTCTAACCTGAAAAGCAAGCAACAATTTATTTTCACAGCACTTTTCTAAAACGAACAAAAGGCCTTTACATAATTTAAAAAATACAGAATTTCTTAAAACAGCTTGCATCACAGAAATCACAATATTACAAAAGAAAAAGAAGACTTAATGAATAAAAGTCGGTAGAGTCATAATAAAATCAAGTCACTCTTAGAAAAGAGGATTTTACCTAGTTAATAAATATATAATTTTAAAAAATGCACTCGGGCCACATGAAAATGACAACAAATAAAATGCAGTCATGTACACACAAGATACCTGATTTAGAAACAACATCTTAAAAATTTGATTATATAAAAGCATATTTTGAGATGATTCTATTGATCTGATGTCCACGTGTGTGTTCTAAACTTGGATTTTTCAGTGAGTTTGCTCAAGTTAAATGTTTTAAGCAACTCCATCCTATTTGATTCCAACCTTGTCACAGCCACAGGACGGTTCAGAGGGTGAAGGTTTGGAGTGAAAGCTCACCCCACAGTGACAAGTGAGCAATTGTTATTAAAGTAGGTCGTCCTCTCTCCTGAGTCGCGGGGGATTAATTTGTGCTTTTCGCAGCTATTTTCTGAAACAGAACGACAACAAATCCTCCGTTGCACAAAGTGCTGTGATTAGAACGGCCATTCCCTTCTTTGGCTGCCAAGGATCAAGGTCGTAAGCATCTTAGACGGGGATGGTGTAATGAGCAGGCTGGGAGAAAGATGCAGCTTGTCTACTGAATGCAAACTCCACTACATGAGTCAGTACTGAGGGGTTTAATTGCATCACTGTTTTTTGATTCAAAGGCCATGAATTCACTGAAGTTTGATGTGCTTTGTCAGCAACACTCCTCACACTCATGTACTTGTTGACCTGGAAAAACTTTCAGGTTGTCTTCTTTTCATTGCCTCAGGAGGATCCAAAGTGGAGCTGATGATAGAGAGGCTTCTGTGCTCTACAGTTAGTTCCAGATCGTTAGATTGTAACCTGCAGCCCTCTGAGCCCATGGCTGCTCATCTGACTGCCACCACGGACAGAAGGAGTGATTATGATTTGCCAAATTTCAAGATTTACCAGTGAGATGTTATTCAGTGTGAAAGCTCACTCAGACAATGTCTTTACAAATTTCCTGGCATTGCCGATAGAAGTACATATGCCTCACAGTAGGCGGTTGCTTTCTCTTTCACTCTGCTTCTGTCTGTTCCTGTCTCTGCTGGCGTGATAAGAATAGCTGTCTTCTCATCCACTGCTGGCAGAGACTCTGTGGTTTTGGGAGAAAAAGTTCTTCATCTTAGGAATTTCATACTCATTTCTCACATTAAAGTCTGAAGATTAATTACTGCAAAAAAGAGAACTCGGTGCTAAAAATAATAGACTGAATTTAATTAAATCAGCCATTTATTGCTGAGGGCTATATAGTATTCTCACTGAAACTGCAGAGAAACAACACAATCTGATCTGTGAGGCAAAGAACAAACAATTCTTCCAACTTCACTTTTGAAAACTAGAGAAGGCAGTTGCATTCATTATGAGTAACATTCGATGATACAACACTGCAGGGTGATACCACAAATACACGCCAGCACCTGAAACCTCACCACAAGAATGCCTTATGAGGAAGCAATCAAAGCCACAAAAAATTCTCTATCCTGGAACTAAATTCAAGTTGTACACAGAACTGAAATCTCAAGAAACCATTTATTCTGTACCTGTAACCACTGTGCCATTTAAAAAAAAAAAAAAAAAAAAAAAAAAAAAAAAAAAAAAAAAACATCAGCAATACTCAGAATAGTCCAGATGGGGATACATGCTGATGAATAAATTTAGGGCGTGTCAGGTGAATGTCAGAAAATGCTTTGCAGATTGACCAGAATGCACCAAACACTGAAACACTTGGTGGAGGGATTTCTTCAGTGGCAGTGAGATAACACGCAGGCTTGCTCCCACAAAGGCAGACCGACTGGAGATGTTAATGTTGTCAACAAAGGAGACACGATCATTGATTTACTCTGCCGGGTGAGCCAGTAAGGACAGCCTATCGCTGAAACAGCCATCATGTGTCTGGTTTTATGAGGCCATATCACTTAATTGGTCGTTTGGACATGATATGAAAACATAACATCACCACTCCTAGTTTGCAGTATCGGTCCCTTGACACGGATTAACAGGTCTGCCTTTCTTTGAAATACTGCCCTGGTGTCTGTTTGTATTATACAGAATGTGGAGCTTAATTAAATAGGACTAGACCTGTCATAATTACACATAATGGTCTTATTATTTTAGCTAACCGCAATTTGTTTTTATAGTAATGAGAATCATCTCCATTTACCTATAAAAACACTGAGAAGTACATGTCACATTTTCACATATTTTTTCAATTATATGAGATTCAAGTGGCATTTAATGTCATCATTGTGATGTACATTTATTACTTTGTATCAGAAACAGAACCTGATTGTTTAAATTACTTGCATTTATGCTTACAAAACCTAAAGACATAAAAAAGCTATTTCTATTTATGCTTTTCAGTGGTTAATGCCACTTGGACCTGCTGATTTATCAGTTAATTGACCGACTGATGATTAAGTAATTAAAAACATGTAAAAAAAAAAATGTCTTTGGTTCCACACTCTTTAATAGCAATATTTCATATCTTATCACTTGTTTTACAACTGCATGTCTTTGGCCTTTTGACCAAACTATGACACTAAAAACCGAAGCATGTAATTATCTCCGCCAAGGAGGTTATGTTTTTGCCGTTGTTTATTTCTTTGTCTGTGTGTGTTTGTTTGTTAGCAACTTTACAGAAAAACTAGTGGATGGATTTTCTTGAAATTTTCACCAATGATAGAGAATCATCCAAGGGTGTTCCCATTAACTTTTGGTCACGATCCAGATAAATCTCTGGATCCAGGATTTTTTGAAAAATCTGAAAAATCCCTATCTCTCATCATTGTGCAGAATTTTAAAAAATCATATCTCTGTCAATATTCGGCCAATTGAGTCATGTCTTTGTGGGATGATAGAGGGTCACACCTGCTATCATGTGGTACATCATGACGTCAATATCTAGCGGTTTTGACGTCA
>JAQQZY010000002.1:10449936-10461722 GCA_030068375.1 Ostorhinchus rueppellii
CCCCCTGGGCTGCCCCCCCCCCCCCCCCCCCCCCAGGGGGACCTGCCCCACTGTTTGAGAAACACTACATTAACTTGAAGGTTTATTTTTCATGACTTTATCCAATTGAATCATTCCAAGATAATTGGGTCTCCTACCTATAAGCACTCCTGCTTCTTTGGGTTCTTTGGGGTTCTCCTTCATGTACATCTATATACTCATGCTCATATATAATATATTTTTCTTTCTCAGTACATGAATAAAAATATCTGAATCTGATAATGTAATGAAAGACTTAAATAAGTTACTATATTTTTTTCCCCTTTTAAATGGTAAAGATTTCTTTGATTTTCTGGCACAAAAGAGGGGTAACATAATGAATAAAGAAACTGAAGAAAAAGAAATAACATTGGAATCTGCTTTTGGCCCAGAAATGGTGCATCCCTACTTAACATGCTTCCATATTATCTTCTTATCAATGAAAGTATCTTCTGCAACATTGAACTGATTGTGTGATTACCCCTAGCTTTTGAACTGATGTATTTTAACAGAATAAATTTGAGAAGCATCACCGTTTAACCTTGGAAATCGTACTGTTTTTGATCAATTGTTGAATTCAGAAAAGAATCAAGTTATAATGATGACAATGTTGTTTGCAGCACATTTTATGTTGCTTCTCATTTAATTTTAACTTTTGTGTGTTGATTGTAGTTAGCTTATTTTCTGTATTAACTGAATGTAAAAACAGGTACATATTTTCTCTATTTGCTGAAAGTTTAGTTTTTCCAAGGGCAATACATGGAATTAATTTAATCAATCAAGGTTTTGCTCTCTGAAAGTTATGAAAAATTACTAAACCACAAAATCGACATTGCTCTCCTGGAATCCTTTTGTGTTCAACAAAATTCTAAACATTGCCTGTTTCCTTCTTGTAGTATATGAACTGTGTGTGTTTTCCCAGTTATGTATGGCATAGGTTTAGTAAAATAAGTAGCTTGGAATCAGGTCATGTCTCCACTTCCCATAGCCCTAAAAAAAAAAAAAATCCAGTTTCGCTTTTTTCTCATGCTGATATCTAGTTTCACCATCAACCTCAGGATGCTTTAGTGACATTGTTGATCTGTAAGGATACAAGTCATGGTGTGAAAGAGTCATGAACCAAATCTGAGGTCACAAAACAAACAATTGACTCAACGCGGATGCAGAAAAAACAAACTACTATCTGACAGACGGATCAACACCAGAGTGACAGTCAGGCATGGCAGCCTGCCTTCATTTACTGTACACCATACTTCCTTGTTGGCCAGGACTTTTTTAGCTATTGGCCTGAATTACTATTAATGTATCATGACAATACTAAATAAGACCAGTTTGCTGACAGTGATATTTTAACCCCCGGTTTAAATCCCATGCAGCTGTCGGAAAATCGTCTCCCTCACTCTGCTCCAAGTCCACGTGACACTGTGAAGCTGTTGGCCTCTGCAGACCTCAGAGCAGGGTTGATGAATAAAAAGCACTGGGAGATGAAACTGAAAAAGTCATCACATACTGAGGAGTGTGTATAAATATACTGTCCATACTGTACTGTACTGTATGCGTTAGAGACCTGCAGTTATGTGACAGAATCAGGTACAGATCTGTTCAGTTGGAAGTAAAGAAAGCAGAAAATGACAGAAATGTAATGGACTGTCCCTGTCATGGAGCAAGGGGACTTTCCAAGTGTTTCAGTATTGTCTAAAATCCTCAAATTGCTGGTCATATTCTTCGATGTGTGCAAATAGTTCACATTAAACGAAAGAATCTCTGTCATCTTCCACCCACTCAGTGGCTTTTATTTTAGCTTGTGTTTGTGAACAATTGAAAGTGAATGCTTCATTTCACAATGTCACCACCACATTGTAACACTGAGAGCCTCTAGAGAGTTTCATGGTGAAAGCACAACAATAACAACTTAAAATGCTTTTATTTTAGGGAGGTTGTTTATATTGAGGCACCCTTTTCTTAAGGTCTCAATGGAGAAATCCGTTTTGTGTTAGAACAGACATCCCAACATCCTGTCAATCCAAACACAACACCCCATTTAGCAACAGTTGATCAATTATGGATAATGCTATGGTTTACTAATTAATAAATGGCAGTAAAAGTTTTAAAAGTGCATTTTTAAGGTGAACATTTAATGCCAATTAGAGCTGGGGGAAACAGTGACAAATGTTGTCATGATGAACATTTTCATAACAGTCAATATCACTACTTATCACAAAAAAATACCAAATTGTTGTTTTTTCTTTTGATCCCCAATTAAAAGGGTGATTTTTGTCTCTGAACTTAAAATGTTTTAGTAACTTTTTAACCGCGAATCCCATCAATCTATTTTAACAATTTGTGTACAGGCTCATAGCTTTTCATGGTCATCAGATATGATCCATACAGAAGCATCGATAATAAATAACGAATAAAACGGCCAAATGTAGCTTTACAAATAACACTGGTTGTAGAAGCTTATTTTTATGTACAGTTAATGACATATTTGTTTAAAAAGTAACTTTTCCCCCACTTTTCTCTGTTATGTTGTAATAACCTTTTAATTAACTGAGCTTTTAAAGGGCTCATATTTAGCTAAACCCACTTTTATAGTCTTTGGTTCATTTATTTGTGTATTTGGACCCTAGTAGTTCAAAAACTTTGAATTTGAACCTTCCAGGTTCTGCAAAGCTGTCTTTATATTAATTCCAGGAAAAATTAAGTGGATTTCTGCAACCCGTTGTAATTCCTGTTTAACTTGTTATGTTATATAACAAGTTCCGTCACAACATTTGCACAAGACTTCCAACAAACATTCCTCAGAGCCACGCCATAATTGTTTATCAGCAGCAGCGGTTGTTGTAAAAACTGAAAATATGTCCAAATTTTGAGTTGATTACCTAATATGTTCAGTTGTTCGTTGTAGTAATGAACACAAGTTGTTGAACTGGACACAAAGCACAGTCAACAACATGGATGGGGTGGCTGTGAAGTGGCTCATTTGCATTTAAAGGGAAAGCGCTCCAAACCACCTTTCTGGTGTCATTACACAAAAATAGGCTTGAAGATGGACCTGTGAAGTTGAATTAATGAAGAATTCAGACCCAAGCAGAGCATTTACAGTTTATGTAGACCACAGGGAAATGTTTGAAAATGCATAATTCCATAAAAAAAGTGACTAAAATGAAAACATTGTGTTTGTGATTTAGCTGACAGTGTAAACAAAATAAACCCCAAGAAGTCTGCCTGTCTGTCTGCCTGTCTGCCTGTCTGCCTGTCTGCCTGTCTGTCTGTCTGTCTATCTATCGATCTATCGATCTATCGATCTATCTATCTATAATATCTATAGATAGTTTTGATATCTATCTATTTCATAATAATGACAGTCATAATGATATCCCCTGACCCTAAAATGAATTCACAGGTGGCCAAATTTAATTCTTAAGTACGCTATTTCTAAAGAATCAAACCTTTTAATGCTGTAATTACCCTTTCTCTGCCCGTGAAACCCTGTCCATCACCTCCATGACACTCGTATAACCCTATTTCCTGCTGTTAAAAGCTTCTGTGGGGGTTTTGGTTGATGATGTTTAGCGTTTGACGAGTACGCCTGACCCAGTTCAGTCAAGCTGTCGTGGCACAGAAGAGCCTCCGATCCCCCACTTATTTTATTTTTTTTTTCTTCTGGTGTTGCATCTTCTCCTCCTTCATATGCGGGGCTCCCCTCGTTCAATGCATCTGTGTGCCAGTAATTAATAATTGAACATTTCAGTCGTGTCGTCTCAGGGTACAAGGAAGAGAGGATGGAGCGAGTGTGGTGGGCGTCAGATGAATTGGTACAAAGGGGGAAGGAGGCTTCTGGAAGCAGAGGAGGGGGTTTGCACTGTGTCAGTAGGGTGTGCTCTCTACAGCCTCATTAGCTCTGCAGGGAAAGTGTGCAGAGAAGCAGGAAGGAGGGGCGAGACTTTGTTCTTAAAAAACTCCGTCAGCACATGTGATGTTAGGTGTGAATATATGTGTCTGAGTGTAGGCGGTATCTTATTTGTGCGCCCATCCTTGACGTTTCTGTAAGCAAAAACCAGGCCCACCTTGCTTATGTCAGGATAGTCATTAATTCCCCCTGTTATTTTTTCCCCCCCACATCACTAGGGTTTCAATTAGATGTCTCACTCAGACCAAGTGAAAGCGCCCGCCGATAATCACACAAACTGCTGGCTTATCAACAGCAGAGCACCTTCAAGTACAGGCTCTAATTTCAGCTTGATGAGTAAGCTTCTGATGTTTTTCATTCACGGTTAATTATAGCAGAATTAAAGCTTTTGTGTCTTCATGTGAGGTTTATCAGTGAAACCTATGGTAACACTGGCTGATAATTCACCTTTTCAAAATGTTTTACTATTCACTACTGCAGAGTATATGAGATAACAATGAAACATAATGTGATGATGGAAAAATTTATGTATTTTCATCTCATTCGCTTATTGTTACTGTAATTACGAAATAAAAAACACTGTTTTTCATCTGATTGACTTAAGCTGGAGCCTCTAACCCATTTGAAAAGATATGGACTCCTTTTTTGATCTATATTGCACAGTCGGTCATATTTCTCTTTTCTTAGTGTTGCATTGTACAGTATTGGTGTGCCTTAGCAGTTTTGATTTATCATTACTATTATTGTTTTTATTTATCTATTTGGTAATATTTAACATGGGAATTTTGGACTTCTGTTTTGTATTTGTTTACTTTCTATTTATTTATTTTTGTCTTCCTTGTAATCTGGAGGAGGTATCTGCCATGGGAGGGGGGTTTGTTTCGAATGTTTTTTGGCTATTTGTTTTGACTTTTGGATCAAACAACAGATCTATGTTCTTTGTTTTTATATGTGAAAAAACAAACAAACCCTGAATATATGGAACAGTTACTAGTGGTATGTAATGTTACAATGGTCCAATGTACGTTAACATATACTGTGATCAATGATTTTCGACATATGGATCACATCTATCATGTCATTTTAAAGCATTTAATAATCAGGTGATGCATACTTTATTAATTATGCTCAGTTGCAGACCAGGCTTGGATTTAATCGAAGTCACTGAACTCTAAAAATTGCAAATTCAATATGCAGTAGCAGGAGCTGTAATGTTTTGATAAAATATGTCACAACATGCCATTATAAATGAATAATTGTGGTGCTACAGAGACGCCCTGTTCTAGTAATGGTATTCTCTTGCTATAAGGGAACTTGAATGTTTAGTACACATCATATTATTGCCGGTTTAATGTTTTTTTCCAGTGAGAATGAAATGCAAAAATGACCATCCCCATTAAAATCATATCTGTCAGAATACCCTCAAGGTGATTTTTGCATAATATTCAGCTGCAATCAGGAGTCTGGAATAAGAAATTAAGGTATTAAACTGAGGCAATAATGTGTAATATTTATTTAAAAATAGAGCAAAATGAAAACCATATGGCATATTCCATCTTACTCCTGAACCAAAGAAAGATCACATGAACACTGCACCACAGGCTAAGTTTTCACATGAATGTTAAACATTAAATGTCGGTTGTCTTTGTTATGTTTTTGTTTATATCTTCAGCTGTCTTTCACATCTGTGGGCCAAATTTCCATTTTCGCAGACAATAAACTTCTATCTGATCCCGTCTCATCTTAACACGGTTGTCTTTACTGACTGGTGTTTTCACGTCCCCTGCCAAAATGTGAAAGTGTCATGTTCTTGTCAAATTCCCAGCACAGGAGAGAAATGCTATCAGTGTTACATGTCATGAGAATACTTCCTTTATTTGATTTATACTTCCTCTTTACTGTCAGAAGGCTGTATTTAATATAAAATCATACATTAAACTTGAGAACATACACTGCCACTGTTTTATTTCCAGAAAAATACAAGCGGAGGTCTTTACTGACATAAATCTGGGTAAAAGACAGACTTAACAGTTGAACTTTCATACATTTTAATACAACAGCTGTTTTCTGTGATCTGTGCGAACTGACCTGCACAAAGATTATGTACGTTACTGTGTCCTTCAAGCCCTCTGGCCAGCTGCCTGTGCATAAGACCCAGTATTAATGCTCTTATCCCTCTTTTCTGCATTTGTTTACGTACTCTGTAGGTTAACTTGTATGGCCTCTTCAATAATCCTGCATGTACCGAACACAGAAGATTCAGTGTATCTCAGCCTTGAGAGATTATCTCTGCAATCCCATGAGTAACCATGAAGAGCCAAGGATAAGTGATGTGGACGAGGATGCAAAATAATGTGCAGTACTACTTAAATTAACAGCACTGCTTATTAAAACTGCCCGCTGTAGTTAAATCGAAAATGTATATTCAGTGAGTTATTTATCCAAAAACTTAATCCTCTTCTGTTTTTGATGTTTCCTAATAAGACCCTGACTCTCTTGATTTACTTCTTATTTCTTTTAAAAACCTGAAAGAAAAAAAAAAAACATCTAAATGAATTTGCCAAAAGTATAATTTGCGTGGTGTGTTTGTTTACCAGTCATGTTGTAAAGACTTGACAGCCTGCTGCATCATCCAGGGGTCACTTTGAGTTTACTTCGTCTTACAATGCACGATTTCCATGTCTGTGTTTCAGTGTGTGGGAGGATGAGAAATGATTCTTCGGTTCATTCATAGTTCTCTCTCTCTCTCTTTCTCTCCAGTGCGATACTACTTCTTATCTTTTCTCTTTCTTTTTCTTTTTAAAGCTCTGATCTTTATTTAGCGCAGAGAGCTGTCTCTTAGTGCTTTAGTACAATTCAAGGCAACATGGAGAAAAAAAAGCATCAATATAGAAGCATCTTCAAATCAAACTTCTGTCTGTTCATCCATTTTTTGTTTTTGTTTTTGAACAGTAACATTTTTTGGTTTGATTGTATTTGTTGACATCATCTTAACCCATAAAGGCCCAGTGGTACTTTTGTGGCAGTTCCCAAATGACCCCCCATGTCCATAAAAAGCTCAAATGAAAATTGAGGGATATTATATCAAAAGCAGAGAAAATGGGGGAAAAGGTGACTTTTGCAGTGAAATATATCATTCACTGAAGATAAAAACAAGTGTGTCCATCCACTGTCATTGATCCAACTTCATGTGTTTAACTGGTGAATCAATGTTGTAGAAGATGACGGTGTTTCTTTGTTTACTATGGAGCCTCTGAACATCTAAATAGGTCATATCTGATGATCATGAAAAGATGAAAAACTGCTTTTTACACCAATTGTTTTGATGGATTGGTAAGATTCATTGATGAACTGTTATTTAACTTTTTATTATTGAAAACTTTATTTATATTTTCCATTTTAATTACAGACAAACAGAAATTTACCTTAAGTTGGCAAGTATCAAAAATATACAAGTTATGCCACACAGGAGCACAAAGATTAATTGGAATATTTTGTCACAAATTGGAGACAAATATGAACCCCCAAAAAACAGTACAAAACAAAACACACACAAAGGAAAACAAAAAAGGCTGCATTACAACATTGAGTTGTTGGCTAACAGCAAAGTTCACACAACAAGTGGCAAGTTCTCCACATAGTCGATAAATTTACTGAACTTTTTACATCGGTAAATGATTTTGGTCACCAGTGGGTTTTTGGATTTTTATGGATTAATCTCGAGCTGTGCAATTAATCAAATTTTGATCACGTTTTTGATTTTGTTGTCAAACGATCTCCAAACTCATATAATCGAGTTGAAACGATTTATTTTTCTTCACGCAATTTCTGAGACACGCATGCGCAATACATTCCATTCCATTGCAAAACATCTGTAAAGTACATATTTGTAGCCTAAATTTAATTTCAATTTGAATGTTTTGCATAAAGAATCAACAACAAAGTGTTTTTTGAGAGAGAGAAATGCTGAGTAAATGTATTGTGAAACTCAAAATTAATAATTTGAATAATCCTCATTTCAATATTGACCAAAATAATCATGATATTGATTTTTTTTTTTTCCCCCATAATTGATTAGCCCAAGATTAATCTATATTTTTCACTATTTGCTGATATTTTGCAAACCAGTGAACTACCCAAATAATCAAGTAAGTAGTCAACAGCAATTCACATTTGATGTCTTACTAAACCAGTCGACTGTGGATGAATTGATAAAACTTAGCAGTCATTTATTTTAGCCATAATGATATGATATGATATTATTTCATTTTTCATTTCTCACACATCAGCACGTGTTAATTTCTGATTATATTTTTCTTCCTATCTTTTTCTTCAGCCCTGACGACATTGGAAGCTGTTGGTACATCCTGTTGTCCGGCTCCGTCTTCATTAAGGAATCCATGTTTCTGCCCAGAAGCAGGTAAGGTTCATCACCCATGGTGGTTCAGGACACTTTGAGATCAATTCAGAGCAACCAAAATGAAGATAAATGCCAATCCTTGACTACCAGGAGAAAGTTAAATTTAGCGTTTGCTCTTATTACAGATGCTTACCCTTTTATCAGGATAGTAAATGGTAGTGGTTCCTCTTAGCCTTCTCCACTGTGATTATAAAAAGGTTTAAAGGGGGGGCACCTGCTTTTTTCCTTTCACAAAAGAGCAGTTTCCTTTCATATAAATACTCTATTTAATGCTGAAATCGCACAGCATTTGTTGCAGAACTCTTCAAGACAGATTTATTCAAAGTATTTGCCATTCATCCAATTTTCCAACCACTGGATAAAATGTGAGCGTATTGAAGTCTCATGTTTCTGGCAGCAACTCGGTACGACTGATGTCATTTTTCAATTACATGGTATTGTAATCGAAAGTCCTGATTTTTCAAGCTTTTTGTGGCTGCTTCTCTAAGCTAAAAGACTTGCCATGTAGTGAACAAACACACACAGTTTGGATTAACTCTATATTGGACAAGATCCACACCTCCCAGGATGGTCTTTAAGTGTTGAACTGCAAGACACCAGACATGGCATCAGCAGCTCTCCTGCAGTTATAAAGAAACAAAGCTGTCACAGGGATGAGTCTGGAATGAAAAGACAGGGGGCCGAAGGCTGACGAGATGAAAAAGTAGAATCCTGTGTGTAAAAATGTTCATCAGTGTGGCAAAAAACTTTGGATTAAGTCATCTGCAAGTCCCTAAACAACAACAACTCTATACAGATATATAGGGCTGTGTGCAACATTACGTGTAATTAACAAAATGATGGCCTGAATACAAAGTCGAGGTCATGTATAACCCTTGTGAGAATCCATCCGTTTCCACTGAAATCAACAATACAGCAGTCCATTTAATCACCCTAATCTTGTACATGTAATTTAGTCTCCTACGTGACAGTTTAGTGTTTGCTGTGACAAAAATATTGGTTTTTCAAGAGTCAACAGAGCAAGATCATGTTTTTCATCAGGGCTATAATCAGTGATGGAGAAAATATACAGTTTATTCATTATTTCACAGAAACTGTTTTTTTTACTTCTATTTTGTTGTTTCATTTTTGACATTTTGCAACGTAAACATTTAGAACATAATGTCACTTGTTGTCCTGTATTTGTCCACTTTTTCTATCGATCTTCAAATACATCCAATGTTGCTTGCTGTAGTCTTATGATATAAATGAGTCTCCGATTATTTAGGTTAGAGGGTTTCTCTTTACACCATTTTTGTGTGATGGCTTTTTTAGATGCTACCAAGAGGATTCTAATCAAATATTTATACTTACTTGTTTTGTCTTTTCTTGTTAAATGACCCAAATATAGCTCAGAACATGCCCTTAGTTGTCCGTATCCCATTATTTTTCAAAATATTTCGCTGATATTTTGTGAACCAAGAGCGATTCTAATTGAGATTAAAAATTACTTTTCTTGGAGAGACTAACAGAACAGTATAGATATTGTTAGAATACTAAATAAAAACAGAACAAACAAACCTTTATACGTACAATTAAAGAGTGCAGTATCTGATTATATGCAGTCAAATAAAATGACAAGTTTAACAGTGATTAAAGTAAAAAGTCATTATACAAGATGCTTTTTGAGGATGTTTTTGAGGATATACATTTCCCCTCTCAAGCACTCAGCCATTAGCTCACAGCAGTGATCACCACCTCTACAGCCAAGATCCAAATGTTAAAAAGCTGCAATTTCACAAGTGGATCTGTTACATGAACCATCTCTGTGGGGGCGTCCTGAAAACAATGAGCTTTTTATCCATTATAGTTGTGTAACGCACACCTACGACCACTGAGAGCTCTGGGCCGTCGCTGTAGCCCGTGGAACAGAACTGTCCCCACAGAGCAGCGGGGGTCGCACTCGGCCATTCCTGGGATTCACATGGACGTGGGAGGCATTTAAAACGGAAATCGGACATGTGCCAAAAACCTCACCCCTCTTAAATGTCACCTTTTCGATATTGCCAAGGTGAAAGCGTGTGTCGGTGTGTGTGGGACGCTGTAGTGGGATTTGCAGGTATTGGCAGATTAAAGTTAATGCCCAACCGCAGCCACTGGGGAGGAGAGGGCTCTGAAAATGTTTAGTAAGCATATGTTGTAAGGAAGCCTGTGAAGGGATTCACTCGACTGTATGAGGTCGTATAGGGTTTATAATTAGCTCCATCATTTACAGTGATGCCACCCATGCCGTGGAAGACTGTCATGTTTCTGTCAAGTGCACTGCATTTTACAGAAGGCGCAAACCACACAGAGAGCAGTGATAATCTGAATTACTTACCTCTCTAAAAATTTCATCAGTAATTCGTCTTGTCACTGCTATGAAGATATAAACAGCTTAATCAACCACGAAACAACCAGCAATAGTAGAGGAGGACAACGGCATCCCATAGTGTTTTCTCCACCAGTGCACATGTAGAAAATGTCTGGAGAAGTGGACTCGGACATTATCCCGTCCTCACTGTAATCCAGCGTCTTGGCAAGCGGCAAATGGAAAGACACTCGACCATCAGTCAGTCCAAGTTCACCGACAGACAAAACAAAGCTCGCACCAAAGCAGGCTTGTTGTCATGTGCCTTCTTCTTGTTTCCTCGATTTCACTCGTGTGTACTGTTTGGATAAAAGGCTGCATACAGAGATGTAAAAATGAAGCAGTATCCAGGGGTCACACAAGTTTCCATGTTGCCAAAGTGACGCGACTTTGGAATTAGGAGACATATGGAAGTCATGTGCACTGGTTGGCTTTTTGCCTGATTGATCCCTGGTTGAATGTCTGAAGGGTTCTACACTATGAATGATGATTCTAGCTGTCAGTCACCTGTTTTAATCACATCAAATAACGTGATAACAAAGTAGAAACTCCAACCTACATAATGAAATCTACCCAAAATGTCTAAAATCAGCATTGAGGGGAAAAGGTGAGATGAGATTAGATTTATTGATTCCACAATGGGGAAATTCAACGGCCAAGGCAGCAACAGAATAAAGTGCTAGAGAAAGAAGTGCATGTGCATAAATATGGTGTAAAAAAAAACCCCAAAAACAAGATGGTAACAAAAAAATAAAAAATAATAACAGTAATTTAAAAAACTATATGAATGTGTCGTTTGACTTGGACCAAAGTCTTATTGATTAAGTGGTGCTAAGCACAGCAAAGCCCACCCCTCGCACGTATTGTAATGTATTTTGTCATTGATTCAGCCGACGTCATCATGTCTCTGCGTGTGCTGATGTCAGCATGGACAGAGACAGCATAGACACATTTTGGCCGTTATAAGTAAACAGTTTGATAAAAATAAATAAATATATATATATATATATATATATATATATATATATATTTATATA
Source organism: Ostorhinchus rueppellii (assembly GCA_030068375.1). Lineage (NCBI taxonomy): Eukaryota > Metazoa > Chordata > Actinopteri > Kurtiformes > Apogonidae > Ostorhinchus > Ostorhinchus rueppellii. The sequence continues at coordinate 10,461,714 of JAQQZY010000002.1, forward strand.
TTTATTTAT
>JAQQZY010000002.1:10464450-10483379 GCA_030068375.1 Ostorhinchus rueppellii
CTTTCTTTCTTTCTTTCTTTCTTTCTTTCTTTCTTTCTTTCTTTCTTTCTTTCTTTCTTTCTTTCTTTTTTTTTTTAAACTAATCCTTAGGTATTACAGTAAGTATTCGTATAAGTAATAGCAATAAATCCATGAACACTGACTACCCTAAACAACCCGACATCAGGTGATTTTTACATCAAAATACCTAAACATAATTAACTGTTAACCATTGATTGTTATTCATTAGCTCTTAAAATGTGAGACTTTCAGAGAAAACTAGATTTAGGTACCCAATAATTTCTCCATTAGTAATTGTTTACTAGCCACAGCTTTCAAACAGATACTGAGATACATTATGGTACTGTTAGATTCCCGTAATCATGATGTTGTTATATTTTTTATGCTAAAATTGAAAGTTCAGTTTGACTTTCTATTTGTAGCCCTTTTTTTCCCCTCCCAAATCCTCTAGTTTGTGGAAATGCAACACTAATTCTCTCTAAGAAGTTTAACAATTTATGCAATTAAATATTGGTATTGCTAGTAATTTTTGCTTGTTTTTTTTGTTTTTGCTTTTGTTTTGTTTTTCTTATCCTCCATATTCCACAGTCCACATTAGCTGTGTATTACAGCTTTATATTTAGACCAGGACCAGATTTCTGAAGCGGTCAATTAATCTAATATTAATTTTCCAAGTGTTTCAGGTTTTCATGAGTCCTGAAATGTAAAAATATATAAGACTGTGGTTAGTGTCTAAGCTGAAGTTTTTAATGTTGTGATGTTTTGGCTTTATGGAAGTAATTTTGGAAGTAATGCAAAATAATTAAAATGTAAAAAGTAAATTTTGAAATAATTAAAACAGGTTATTCCAGTTGTAGCAGTGTAACTTCTAATCTGTAGCCTATTACATGCCAACACTGTCCATCGGAACTTACAACAACTCTATTTAATGTTAGTAGGAACATGGTGTTAAGTTGTTTTAATAACTCTAAAAAACACATGGTTCATTGAACGTATATAAAGTATGTATATAAAGATATCACAAACATCTGTTATGTCACACCCAAAAAACATACTAAAAGTCTAAATAATAATCCAAAAATCTGACAAATTAAGTTAACAGCTCTATATTTTTTTACTCATTAACTTATCCTATTAATGTAATTATGACTGCTGAATGAGTTTTAAATTCTTAACCTTACTTATTGAAGATTGATTTTTAATTGAGTGTAATACTTGGCAAAGTCTGTCCGCTCCTCACCAGCCCTCCATAATTTATGCACACACATATGCACGCACACCCCACCCTTTCAGTTAGTTGTAACTGTGTAGCAGGAAGTGAGTCGTACGCTGGAATGCTGGCTGTAGTCACCACACCGCATTAGAGGGAGGGAGCCGGAGAGAAAGGGGCAGAGCCATTGGACAGAAGCTGATCCATGCACACTTTCACAACCACACAGACTCATTCTGACACACAGATCTCAGACCGAAGCACTGGGCTGTGTTTGTAGGACAATATACCGCAGTCAAACCAAAATGTCTGGATTCGGAACATGCTTGGACGAACTGTGGACTAACAGTGGAGGGATATTTTAGAGGGAGGATCGTCTTATCTTATCAGGTGGCAGTGTCACTCTAGGAGCGGTTTGGAGCACTAGCGGTAAGTGTCCAGAGTTTATCACCACTTAACTCCTTCCACCTAAAAAGAGACGAGGCTTTTACAGGCGCAGACACTCCGCTGTTTTTGGTTGGAATTGAAAAATCTGTCTCGCCTCCAACTCAGGAGCTGGTTTAAGTAAAAACTTCAAGTCTGGAATGTGAAGCATGACTTTGATGTTATTTTGGATTGTCAGTGTGTGGCGTGTGCTGCCAGTAAAAGGGGTGTGTGAGCTTCATGTTCAGGGGCTAGACACAAGTTTGGCAACTTTGAAACCAAAACAAAGATGGAGCCCCTGCTGCGCGAAGAGAATGTTAGAATTGGATGATAGAGACACTGATGATTGACTGATGCTTTTGAGAAAAGTTGAAGAGGCTAGTCTATTCTGTTTCTTAACGTCTGCCTCCGTACCCTTTACTCTTCACCATTACGGTGTTGGTAAAGTCGTATTTTAGGAAGCAAAAGTCACGAGTCAAACGCAAATTCTTGGCAGCCATTTCAGCTTCTATTTCAGAAGTGGCAGGGCAAAGGTTTGGGGTATGTGTGTGGTGCAGCCATGCTGTTACTCCGAGGAATTCTGTTTGTGTCTGCAAGGTGAGAGGTGGTCAGCTGCAGCTCTGAGGGGATGTTGGTAAACCGTTCAAGCCTGGATGCTGTTTTTATTGACTTAACAGTCATGGCCAATCATTCTTTAGACTCACACTCACCTCCCTCCTCCTGTCTGCTGGGTCTCAAGTCTTGCATAACCAGGGGGTTTAATCTTTGTCCTTCCTAAGAGTCTGGTGTGTTAAGAAAACCAGTGTGCCCTCTCACCACTTACTCAGTTAAATGGCTTAACAGAGAGGAGACCCCACCACCACACACAGACGTCCACCCTCCTCCGGCTCACACCAAGGCTGCAGATTAGGGATTGCATTGGTTCAGTCAGACGGCACAGTGGATCTGAGGCTTTGGCGGTGGGCTGCTAGGCTCGGAGAGTGAAAGGCTGGTGATGCATGTGGAATGACATTCCAGACACTCAGGCTCGTTGTATAACGGGGGGAATGCAAGGCCACTGAGGCAGGGGAGACGTCAGTCAGTCAACTGAGAGAGGACTTGAGGGTTTAATTTGAAAATGAGATACAAGCTGACTGTCTGAAACCCACAGCTCAGAAAGTCTGGTAACTTGTTTCCGGATTGGAGTTAATTATACAGACACTCTACTTTTAAAATTAAATGTTTTAATGAAAACAGCAAAGCATTGGACTTTTGTTTCTATCACTTGATTTTCTGCATTTAGTTGGTTCATCAGATCCCAGTTCAGTAAAAAGTGAGTTATAGATGCTTTAGTCCCGACACAAATTTAGCTTGGGTATAAGAGACATTCTCAGAGGAATAAAGCTGAACAATATATAAAGTAAAGTTAATTGTAATGCTTGTGAATGAATGGTCTTTTGCATTAGGAGTTCACTCATACAGGAGAAAAGAAATTTGTATCCGGAAATATATTTGTTTTCAATCCACCCTTTACTTTGACTTTGGCAGCGTCACCCATGTGTTGAGTGGTTTACAGGACATTTTTATTATTAAGCACCGAGATTTACATATCTGAACTGTCAAACAGTTTCCTGATTAAAGATTGGCATTTTATTTCTTGGTTGCACTTACCTTGAATATTGAGGAGTTAAACGTTGACATGTGACCTGAAAGCTATTTTAATATCTGAAATTGTGAAGATGCCAAATCTACCAAAGGAAAACACAACAGATGCTAAATTCCCTTTGTACATCACCGTAATGAAATATTTTTTGCTGCTACTTAAAAATGTACTTTATTTTCTTGTTTGTGACTAGATATATGTTGTCCAGTCTGTTGTATTTTTCCTAAAGGGATAATAAAGTAGAGTTAATTTATTTAACTGACTACTCACATAAAACAACTCTAACATATTATGTAAGTGGAGTTTGAGAGTAATGTTCTGTTCAGTTATAAATGAGTGCATACCTGCTCAAACATCTGCCACCCATTTATCATTTTTTTTTATCATCAAATCTTGTTTTGTAGGTTTGTCAGTCAACGCTCTGTATTTCTCAGGAAGTAGAGCTAAAACCGTAAATAATGGGGGATGTCTCTGAGCTGAAGTATTCATAGAGAGTAGATAGTGTCCACATTTTGGCATCAGTAGTTGAGGTAATAAAAACATTATTTGCGTGGGTCAAACTTCAAAGTGTGAGGATGTTGACTGCTGTAAAGATACTTGCATCCTGTTCCAACTGAGCATCTGTTGGCAGAACTAAATGTTTATCCAAAACATTAGATTTATTGTTTAATATATGTTCACCCACACAACAGGTCTGCTACTTTAATACTTGTTCAGGACTAGTCAGAGTGAAATAAACGCTTTAATCTCCAAACAGTGCACTTTTGTGTTTGTGAGGGGAAAAAAACCCTACCCCCTCACTCTCCACTTCCATAATCCCTTCTTTAATATCTCACATTGCCAGTGGCATTTGCCTCCTGCAAAATGGAGGATTGGATTACTAGTGTCAGGAATGTAATGGAGGAACATGATTGAACATGTCACTTTCTTGTGCATTTGGTAGCCTGACATGTTTTGTGGCAGGTTATGGGTAGAATCACTAGTCCCTTTTTCCACAGTAGAGGCAGGCTCAACTGGATCATAGATGGTACCGGCTCCGAATGTCTGTAAAACCAGATCAAAATGGCTGGTTCAGTTCTCTGAAGCTGCTACCCAGCTGACAAATCTTTTCAAAAAAAAAAAAAAAAAAGTTGTAAAAGAATTGCAGTATTTGTCTTCATGTGAGACTTAAAGCATGACAACTGAGTAAGCTCCTCGTGCTGTATCTGTTTGGGCCTAAAGTGGAATTCAGGCTGCTGTACATCTGGAATACAAGCGGAGTTAAAACGCATTAAACTAAAGCTCCAGCAAAGCAAACGGCAACCATCAGCATTAACCCCTCACTGGCTTTGTTCAATCAGCTTGCTGTGGACAGGCCACTCAGTTGTGCTTTCTTTGATTTCAGTTTACGCTTTTCAGCAGTTAACTCTGACTCACGTGGAGTTATTTGTCAAACTGTTGTTCTAAAGGTATCAGAAAGTTGACAGAGGAGTCAAGTAAAATTGCCACATGAGCACGGAAACAACAGAACAGCTGACAAAAGAGGTAAAAAAAACACAAAACCCAACAAAGCCTCTCTGTGAAAGAAGACAGAAAGAGAACGGCGATGCCAGCTAAATCGACTTTTAGAACATAAAAGGCCCCAGAAAAATCATTATTTTCTCTTTGGTGAAATGGCAGGCTGACTATCTCACTAGCCTCAGTCAAAATTCATCAGGTCTTTGCAGCTGGCTGTTATTTATTTTCCACACTGGCCACCGCTGTACCCACAACATGTAGCCACAAGCCCAGGGCTCTAAAGCATTTAGACCATGCTGAGCTGGAGGTCTGCACCTGTCTGGGTGATTGATGAACGCTGCCCTCTCCTCAGCCTCCATGCAGGTAGCCACACAACACCACTCCCCGCTCACTTCACAGCAAGCGCTCAGGAACTTTTACCCTGGGAGGTATTCACTTCATCTCAGTCATAGTGAACCCTGAGGCCCTGTTCTCCTTCCACAATATTATTAGACCACAGACAAACCACAGATTATGACCCACGTTTTCCTCCTTTCTGTCATTGGTACCACTGGTTAGCCACAGTTACAGTGGTCTTTCTTCTACATAGTCTGTTATTGCGAGCATTATTCTTATATTCGGCTGTTTACACATCCATTTTGGTTTTAAAGTATGAAATATGTGTTAAGTTTACATTATTCACACTAACAAACCATCAGCCTTGACTAGCAGGCAATTTTGTCAAGGTCTCTGGCAGTTATTCAACTATTTGTGATAATTCCCATGTCCAGTAACATTATGAGTCTCCCTGGTCATGTGATATGAATTACAGGCATGTTAGAATGGACACAGATGAGTTTAAAAACAGTTGTGTGGGTCAAAGATCATTTATAAAGATTGTATTAGTGTGGAATCACCTAAGCCCTACATTATCTCGGGCTTTCCACTGTTGAAGTTTGTGAAAAAAAATCCCAGGCTCTGTTCCTTTTTATGGTTCTGTTCCAAAATGTACAGTGTTTGTCCTTGGCTCATGCGGTACCCTTCCAAGTGTCATGAAAAGTAGTGCTGTAGACGGGCAAACTGGAGCACATGAGCTTAGCTTATAGTAGAAATATCAAAATAGAAATCATTAATCGAATGATGTCGAGTTATGAATATATGTACTACTTCTTGTCCTGCGTGAAAAATCAAAAAGTAATGTCTCCCGCTGGTAATAACATCTCAGCTACTGGATCTAAATAATGCAAACATTCAGGCGGGCACACAAACTCAACAGCAGTCTGTGCTTTCAGTCTCGTGAGTTTATCTTGCAAAACAATCAGAAAGCGAAGTAGATGTGGGTCACATTCTCAATCAAACCATGTTAAAAATAACAAACAAGGACGTCCTTGTGTCTCTGCATTGAGATCGAATTCTGGACAAAGGCTGCATTCTTCACCAAACCCACAAGTTGGATCTCCTCATGCTCAGAGTTTCCATGGCTGCTACCCTCCTTTAGGACATTTTGGTCTGTGCTGCTGCTGCTGCTTTTTATATTCCCCGGTTCCCCCCTCAGTAGGAACGAAGCATACTGTATGAACTGTGACGTCACAAGAGTGGACTTTTCCAGGAGCGGGTGTTTCCTATCAGGTGGGAGGGTTCATTGCTGAATGGAAGAACTGTCCCTTCAGTGCTGCTCTGTAGAGCGTTTTAATACAGGGATTCCACACTGAATATTTAAAATGCGCAGCAGAGAGCTTCATGTCAGCTCACACAGACACACAAACCAACTTTCTGTGCTTTCTTTACATCACTGTCAAAACTGAGACGGTAGATACAAAAGAAGCAGACAAATCATAGAACCAGCATAAACAGGACAGTAACTCCACCTGCTCAGCTATTGTTATACACAGTACGTCTACATTTATTTGTTATTCCTTTTGTTTTTCAGTTTTGGGAAGCGATCGGCAGGCAGCCTACGACGCGGATGTGAGTGTATCGTCCTGGAACCTTCAGAGATGATTGTGGTGAGTCCCATTTTTCAGACTTTTAGCATAAAAGTGACAAAAGGATTATCTACCCCTCAAACATATAAACACACACATTAACTCATTCACACAACCTGGAGAATTGGTTGAGTGGCAGATGATTTCCTGTTTAATCATAGAGAAACAGGACAATTCAAAGCTACAGCATCACTCAAATTGTTCATTTGCAGCTACATACTCATTGTCATATTATTTTCTGTTGACATGTATTCCTTAACATACGGTTTCGTGACTTTTCATTTAACATGAAACTCTTTACATTGATTATATTTGTTCACACAAGAGCTATGATTTACAATAGAGCCAGGATTTGTTCTGTAGCTGATTGTGTCAATAGTGAAAAGCAAGATGTATTGAAAGAAATCATAGCAGCACTGAATGCATAGGAATTTCTCTTGTATCAATTAAATCACATCACCCATGTTATCATTTTCTAAACCTGCTTTAATATCACTTACTCATTAATTACTTTTACAGAATTGCTGACTGAAGTTATTGCCAAATGGTCAGTATTAAAATAATGTGCTGATTCAGTGTAAAATCACAACACTTCTGTTCACTTCTTTAGTGTCTAATGTTAGTTTGGTAGAAATATATCACAATTATTAATTTTTTAATATATTTTTTTAATGAAACCATAAAGTAAGAGAAGGGTGTACCCACATGAACTGCAAGTAGATTTAAGGTCTGTTGATGCTTAAGACTAATCTGTCTAAGTGCATCCCATTGATATTTCATCATAACCTTAAAGCGTAGTCGTATTTAACGGTGTGTCTTTGTTGGAGTCCTTCCAGCGAACACGGTTGTTGAGTCCAAGGCTGGTGGAGATGCTGACCCAGTTTCATGTCCAGTCAAATGCTGGCTCACAGTAGAAGTAGTTTAAGACAAATAATTTTTGTCTCTGCGGGACACAAGCAGAGGTAGCAGCACAATGCAATCATGTGTTGAACAGAAGCCCTCTGAGGCCAGAAGATATGAACAGATGCAGTTTAGTGGGGTTTTTTTTTTCTTCTTATAAAGGCCACAGTAAATCCATTCAACTTTGTGTGGATCTGAACAGCTGTTGATGACAATGATAAATTAATATGTGCATGACAGCTCTTCTAATCAAGTACAGATCATTTAACTCATTCACTGCCAGGCGTATCTACAGAACAGCTTTGAAATGACACCAAAACACGTCAATGGCAGTGAATGAGTTTATTCATGGCATTAATCATCCATCCCCTAGATTTAGTAATAATTCTTATACATTAGAGCTACAACTCAGGATAATTTTAATGATTGATTAATCTGTAGATGACTTTAATAACTAAGCAATCCATTGGATAAACAAGACTCACATCTCAAAGATCGGTATTTAACCAAAGCAATATAGGCTGCAGACAACTCACTAATGATTGCATCGCCATAATGGCTTTAGGTACAGTTAGCGAGCACTAGCCCACTACCTAGACTTGTTACGGCTAGAGACTAGACAGCTATGGTCTTCAACCAGCTCTGGTAGGTAATGTTAGCCTGGTGACCTGATAAACGGAGATGGATGAAAACATTATAATTATGACGATAGTGTCTTACTCACTTGCAGGCTAAAGTAATCATGACACATAGGCTATCTTAAGCTAGCTTTATGTTCCCGTTGGCCACAACAGCCCCGTTTGCCCAAAACACAGTGTGCCATGGGATTTTGGCATTTTTTTTCCTCCATATTCAAGTTTTGTTACATTAACGGTGCACTACGTTTCAGGAAAACGGGGCTGCCTTGGCCATTGGGAACATGATGTAAATCTATCTTTAAAAATCTGGCCTGGCATCCAAATCTTCAGCCATCCTGCTCTGTGATTTCCTCTGTTACACTACTCAGCATGCGGGCATTCCTCAATACTAACATGCTCAAGACCCAACAAATCGACTGCCAAATTCATTGTCAACTCTTTTAAGAATTGATTTGGACCAATTTAATCAATTCATTGTGGCAGCACTATTATACATTGATGACAAGACTGGTCTTGCATGAAAATTGTAATTAGACATAAGCAGAAGCTGTGTTTTACGAACATTTTACAGCTCCTTTTTCCTTTATTTCTGTACCAAGTTATATGGTATTTCACAAAATAAAATATCAGATTATGGTCCAAAAATAACAAACCATTGAGAACTAAAATGGGGATGGTCAAGACTAGTAAAACAACAATGTAATAGAGATAAATTGAAGGCAATATTCTATCAATGTTAGCTTGGAAGGTGTTTTCTAAACTGAGGTCCTGACTCAGCTGGTCTGATGTTTAGACTGAGTTTGTCCAACATCATCTCAGTCAGAACATTAAAAGTTTTAAGGCTGGACTGCAGAACTTCAACAACTTTTTGATTAGTTAATCTGAAGAGTCTCAGAACTGAATGAGGGGTTGGGGAGTTGTGAAATGTACAGCTGAGCCCAGACTATGGAGGGATTTAAAAATAGTCAATAAAATCTGTAAGAGCTAGACAGTACTTCAGAGTACTTTAACAACTGATGGATTGATATGATACAATGAACAAAGCTGTGCAAATATTTTTAACACTGGTGATGTAGTCAGTAAATGCTGATTTTAATGGCAAAAACAAGCCTGTTTGACAGACCATTTTGTTTTCAAATTGGCTATTTGTGCTTGTGTCAACATGCCAGCTTTGATTAGGCTTCTTTTATTGGATTCTGGAACTTAGAAATCAAGCGTATGCATAGTGTACTGACATTACACACATACAGATGGACCATCTTCAAACTCTTATTGCATCAGGTCAGCAGCGACTCTTTTAATGATTTCGTAATGTTACATTTGAGCCATAGTCATGCAGATTGTGTTTTAGCCACATGCTAAACATATAAAACGCAGGATCATGAAAGTTTTCTTTTAGTTGTGCTCAAAGGAATACCTCAATCCTTGCCTGCATCTTGTCAGAATAAAATAATAACCAGTTGGCTCAGCTGCAGCCACAGCATGTCTGTTATCTCCCTGTTGCATGTTGTAATTGCTGTGTGTCCATGAATGCGTGTCCAAGATGTGGGGGCTCAATCAGCTTCACACAAACCCCCAGTAATAACAGCCTCTGCCACTGCTACTGCTGCTGCTTCTGCTGCTGTGAGACACTTCTGGTCTTACTATTTCACTGTAATATACAAAAATAAGCAGCAGAGTACCTTGTAATTATTGAGAATGGTTTTGTGCTGCTGGAATATTGATACATATGGATTAAACCTCTGTGCCTGTCACATTCAGAAGCGCAGGAAAAAAAATACTGAGTTGTGCAGATTCACACGTAATCAAGCAGAGATGAACTTCAAATAAATAAATGAATAAATAAATAAGCTGCTCACGTGTTTCCACTGTATGCACACACTCGCATGCACAAAGATTTGCAATTAGACACACAATCACACTTATGCTCTCACTCACACACAGCTCCCCTGCTGTTGTCATGGCAGCAGTTGGTACGGCAGAGCAAGATTTTAGTGGTGTAATCCCAAAGGCTGAGGGCTGTGAAATGTGAAGCTGCAGCGAAAGTGAGAGAAGAGGAGAAATGGGCCAAAATAAAGGGGAGAAAACTTAAATATGTCATACCATCATGACCCAAAGCCTCCAGACAAAAACGGAGTGCTCCCAACGTGAGCAGCATTTAACCAGAAATACTTCAGAAAATGTTCTTGACTATGACTTCACTGATTGCTATGCTGAAGTGGCATTTTGTGCCAGTTTCCACATGGAAAATGTTTTCTTTCCCTCCTCCCACTTCATTAAAAATGGAAACATGGATTTTATCTTGTGTTAACGTGTAATTTTATCGTGGTTAATTCGTTTAACAGAGACAGAGTGCAGTGTGTCTATTTCTGTGAGTTTCTTTGACTCCATCAGGCTCCATCTCTGTTTATCTCAGTCAATCAATCTATTTATTCCCAGTTTTTCTACAACCTCTCCCTGTGCCTCTCTTCACTCAGCCCTGTGTTTCTCTCTACCTTTGGCTGTCTTTTTCTTTTTTGTACCGTGAGCACCCTTTGACGTAGGTGTGCAGCATCGTGCAGCCCACACACACTTCTATTTTTATGCAATGAGCGGGGCAGGAGACAGGGAGGAGGTGTAAGAGGAATCAGAGATGGAGTGTAGCAGGGTGGGCTGATGGGACCGTGTTGTATGTGTGTGTTTTTTCGGAAGGAGTTAGGAAGGGCGTGAATGAAGATGAAGACACTCACTCCCCACTCTGTCTCCCTTCCTCCCTCCCCATCATTTCCAGGTGGACTATATGGATGAAAATGAGGAGTACTTTCAGCGGCAAGCCTCACACAGACAGTCCCGCCGGCGCTTTCGGAAGATCAACCAGAAAGGGGAGAGGCAGACGATCATCGACACCGTGGATCCGTACCCCACCGGAAAGCCGCCTATAGGTCGGGGATACCACACGGTGAGTTGGCAGTGCCGTGCTACAGTTTTGTGTTTACTCTCGCTGCGGTGGATCGCTGTGAGCTCCAGAGGACGCTCAGTGTTGCGCTGTTGCCATGTTGTGCTCTGTTTTTGTGTCGTTTCCCTTCAGAACCTGTTGTAGTCCCGTTTCAGAACTTAGGTGAATATTTGTGTTCTTTCTTACGCTTACTTGGTGTTGTCTCCCTCTGTGCGGTGCCCTTACTGACACTGGCTGTTGTAGGTTGCTGTGTTATGTTTTGTGTCCTCAGGAAGGATGCCCTTGTTCCACACAGGTGCCCTTCGAGTATGTTTTTGTAATCTCCCCACCCTTGAGCTTTCCTCCCTGTTGTGCACAATTGTTGTTCTGGACTGTGGTTGCTAGACTTCTCTATGATGTTCATAGTTGCTGCTGGCTTGAGTGTGTCCCTGTGCTGTCTCTTTAATACGTGTTTAGATTTTTGTTGAGCACTCAGAGTACTTTGCCTGTGCTATATCTGCCTCTTGTCTTTTCTTCAGATGATTAGAACAATCTCGCAATGTGATACTTCACCGTTTTTGCCCTTTTGTGTCCAGTACATGCACATCCGCACACTACACAAAGGAAACATCACTTGCAATCATCTACAAACTGCCGACTCCTCAACAAACTTCACAGAACGCTGATATATTTTTACGCCATTAGAGGTAGCATCCTGCTTGTTTTGAGCCTTCTACAGTTCTGCCTTCATTGCATTGTGTCTGTCGATGAATCTCAGTGCTGATAACATTCAGCTGATAGAAGAAACTATTGTTAATTGCTAGTTCTTGAACTGTGTTTGGAGAAAACACAGCGGAATTCTCTAACTGTGGGTCAGATGGCTGCTCCTTTCCTGGCTCTTACAGCTCTTGTGTTCTTATAATGTCTTCTCATAAACTCATTTACATAATCATACGGGAGTTAACTCAAACCACTGCTGATGCTTCATATTTGATGCTGTTTTGAGCAAATTTTTTTACTGATGCGCTGTGTGAATGAGTGAACATCAGAAAGACTATAGGTGAATGCTGTTGACTGCACTTGTTCAGTCCAGTCCAAGTGCCATATTTGCAAAGGAACATGCAGTTATTTCCTCAACTACAGTAGGCAAAGCTTCTAGGGCTTCACTTTGACAGCACTGACATGACTTTGGTGTTGACTTTGACTCTTTAAGGTGATTTAACTCCAGCAGAGGAAGAGTTAGTTGCCTTTCCTCCCCTCTGTGCTTTCTTTTCCTGGGAATGGGGAGCAAAGCATTTTCACACTAATGATGCCTAATACTGAGTGTGCAGACGATGCACTGTTTTTCCTGTTCTGCACAATTTCACTGCATTCCCTTCATTCCTGATACTCCCTTGGGAGGTTCTGTCAGTGTAGTTCTTCTTGGGACAGTAAAACAATCTCACTTTGAAAAAAACAAAAAACAAAAGGGAAATGCGGCAAACGTCATCTTCCTCCTGCCTACATCCAGCCCCACCCGCTTTACTAAATATAGACTGTTTTTGATTCAGAAGACTGCACTGAACTTTCTCATGGCCCGACATCTTCCGTCACAGAATCAACTCTTCTCGCTCTAGTAGTGTTCCTGTGGGAAGGATGGAACGGGCGCCATGGCAACCAGCAGTCCCAAATGGGCTCTGCTCGAGTGCACTTAGAAGTACAGTAGAGAAGGGAGCTAACTAAGAAAGAATGCAGCACATCGTGGCTGCTGAGTAGCTGAGAGATGGAGGGGTGGAGGGGAGGAGAATGACAGAAGCTGAATCTGGGCGGATGCTAAGCTGACATGGCAAGCTAATCTCCCAACATTTAGAATGCTAGCCGCTGCTCACATACTCTCCTCTCCCTCTCTGAGGCATATTTAGGAGGTGAGAAATGCTCTGCAGAGAAATTTGGGTTCGAAGAGAGGAAATCTCTCCAGAAGGCCAGGTTTTTCATCAGCTTAGTCACTCCTGTGAAGGCAAATATGAGTCCAGGTAATGAGACAACAGAGGGCCAACTGATTCACTTGCATCAGAGCTTGTTTATTTCACTGGTATTTTAGATAAATCAGTTTTATTTAAAGCAGTAGGAGTTACCAATGCATCATTTCAATGTTAAGGCTTATAAACTGCGAGGAAAAAACTTTACAACTAGCCATCATATGTATCAGGGGCAGCTCATTCACCCACCAATAAGAAAGTGACATGCATACAGTGCCTTTCAGTGTTTAACCTCCACACTAAGGCCCTGTCCATATGAAAATGGTTTCCGTCTTAGCCACAAAAGTTTTATATCGGATAGGCCTTTCATCCACATGAAACTGGCGTTTTCAGTCACTGAAACCGCAACTTTTTGAAACTGGGTCCCAGAGTATCTAACTCTGATATCACCAGTTTCGTGTCTTCATCTTTACAACCAAACTGCAACTTTTCAAACGCGATGATGTCATAGTCCCGCCTCTCTAACCTTTCACCCCAGAAGCAAGTTGCCATTTCAAAACAACAACAACGGCGGGCTACAGAGTAGTGCCCATGCTACAACAGCTACTGAGCTTACTGGAAAAATTGAATCAAAATCTTGGGCTACTCTTTCATTACGATGAGCAACAACCATAGCTACAATATTCACTACATGTTTTGGGATCAAGAGAGGGGCAACTAGGAGGAAATATCAGGTCAGACCTGGTAGAACCAAGCAAGCTTTATGTATTCTTCGTTTTTTGCAAGAGTATTACGCTGCCAGATACACACCTGGCATTTGTTCTACACTGTTTTCAGTGGTTTCATGTGGATGATGGTCGGTCCTGAAATGACTCCATGTTTATGGAACACTTTTTTGAAAAAGAAAAAGATCAGATAGGAAAAGATGCGGTTTTGTGTGGACATGGCCTAAAACACCCATTTCACTTAACAATGAGTATAATATGAAGTATGACTAATGCATCACTTGCAAGTAAGACAAAAGTTTTACACCTTTAGGTTAATATATATTTGTCAAAGTATTTAAACCATTTCCATTTGGCTCACCTTAAATCAAAAGATATTCTGAATGATAGAATACAATTTTGTCAATTTTGTGTTTTATATAACCAACAGTTCATGACTCAAATGTACATTTACAGTTATTCTATGGAAACCTTTGGCATATCCTCACATTTAAGACAATGGAACCAGTAAATGTATGGTATATCATTTGTGACTCATAGAAACTCATCAACATATTATTATTATTATTATTATTATTATTATTATTATTATTATTATTTATTTATTTATTTTTATTATTTATTTTTATTTCATATGAGACACTTTAATTCCAAAATGACACCTTTGTTATTGAGGAAAAAAAGCAATTTATTTTCTAATAGACTTAAGTAAACCACTTGACGTGAAAATTAATGATATGGGATGTACCAGTGCCAGCCTTTATTCTCATGGCTGTGTTAAATCCCAGAGCCTTGTCCTTGTGCCAACACAGTCTTCACAGCGAGCAAGATGTGTCGTAACAATAAGGGCACGGGTTCAAGCCCTTCACTGGCCCGAGTGTCTTTGAACAGATGTGTCGGCGTCTGTCGTCCCTGAACAGACTCAGTCAGAATAAGTTACCAAGACAGTGTGGGCTTAATACCTAAAATATAAATGTAATGCTAACCTAACAGTGGAAGCCCCAGTGGGAGTGCACACACACAACTACCCCTAGCCCCCACTCTCCATGATGATCTAAGCACAGCTATTGTCTCTATGAAGTGAGGATTATGCAGCTCCTCAGGGTTCAAATATATTACACTTTAGTCCTCGTGTCTGGTCAGTAAGTAGGTAACATTAAAAACTTTTCATTAAGTTCTGATGTCTTCCTGTTAATCTTATTTTACTTAATCACAATGAGCTACGATGTACTACATTCTCTCGCCTTGTTTCGGTTTAAATGTATGCAAAATCCAAAGATATTAACAGCAAAAAAAATTGGGATGGATTGGTAAAAATAAATGCGTGTCCTGGATAAATGAGGGCAGTAAAGGAGGACAGTGTTTATAATTCAACACAAGTCTCCTGTGTGCTCCGAGCAGCGGGTTAACACTCGGGTGCCTTGTTCAGAATGGACACCAGTTATTTTGAGCATAATTTTTTTTCAGAGCCAGTCCAACCCCCACCCCAAATATGCACTGACACATGGTACAGTTTCTTGCTTTAAAGGGACTTCCCATAGGTTTTCATTAGGGCTGCACAGTATATCGGAAAAATGTCATTATCATGATAATGGAGTGTGCAATATTCATTCAAAGACGTGAAATAATTTCTTTTCTTTTTTTTTTTTTTTTTCCCATTAACTTCGTGTTTTACATGCCATGGGGTACCAGAGTGTTTTTTTTTCTATCACTCTAACATGCTAGATTTTCTGGCAAAAAACCCCTGAAGTGTACATGTTATTAATGTTGAAAAGATGTAAATATTTTCAGAGCACAAATTTGGGCAAGGCCTGAATACTTACATTTAAAGATTTTAATTTGGTATGCAGTATTCACCAAGCCAGGCAAGTAACGTAATATTGTTTTGTTAAAGCTCTTACATGGTGGTACTCTGGCACGTTTGTGATTATGAAATACATCCATGTCATTTATACATTGTTATATGTGAATAAAATGACAAAATATTTGACTCTGTTTGTGTCTGAAGGTCTATGGTAGCAGCATCACCAGGTGTTTGTACAGAATTGTGTAATTGATTGTAGTAGTGCAATATTTTTGTCTTAAATTATAAGTCATTGAGTCAGCAAACAATTGACTCATTGTAACATTAAGGGACCTTTTTCTTAGTAGATGAATTTGGTATTTCTTTAGGTGAACAAGAAATATCACAATATTATCGTTACTGCAGTGTTGCACACGGATATCGCGCATCGCACGTTTTGCCAGTATTGTGCAGCCCTAGTTGACATCCATTTTAAGGAGACTTACCTAAGCCGTCACCATAACCACATCATGTTTAAACCAAGCTTTTAACATAATCATAAATGAAACCAGTCTTAATGCTCAGATTGTATTGTGATGGCCAGCTTTACATCCCCTCAAAGTGACTGCATAATCAGGTTTATGTCTCTAGTCTCCCTCGCTAAGGCCAGTAATGTCCATTTCTAAGCCTCTCTCCATTTTGCACTGTATCTCACACTCACTATCTCTTCTCCCAATATCAGCCATTTGCGCTGTCAACCTGCCACAAGCGCACACACAGCTTTTCTCTGATCTCCCTCTCAGCCACTTAGTTTCGGTCTCCGTGCAGATTCTGTCTATCAGCTGTCAGGCCACATGTTTACCCAATCCTCCACTCCCGATTGTATCAGTAACAAATTCTGATAATTCCCATTATCTTCACTTCCCATTTTCCCTCTTCTTCCGAGCTTAAACTCCTCCTGGACACCTTCTCCTGGCGCCCCCAAACACTCCATACTATCTGAGCAGATGAGTAATATTTCTCCTCTGGGTTTTACTCCATAGCCAGTAGGGCATCCAAAGCCCCAAACAGCTGTTCTATAATTATACAAGCAGCAGGAGGCAGACAATCAATATTCCTTTTGCTCTTTCCTCCACCCGGGTGGCCTGGTGGTTAGCGAAGGCTGCCCTGTAATCAGAAGGTCGCAGGTTTAATCCCTATAAGAGCCAATGTGTCCATTAGCAATCATGGGCTCGGTTGGAGTGTCCTTGGGAATGACATTACTCACTCATATATGAACTGCTTATAATTACTTCCAATCATATGTGCATATGGAAAATCACATCATGGTAATATTTCATCAGTTTATCTGTAAGTATGATCAGGAAGTTTAGCAGTAGAGCACAATGTATTCAGGTCCTTCCCTTTAACTTGAGTATAATCATTATACATTAAAATGGTCAATGTCAGTGTTTTACAACATATAATATCTCTGGATTCATATTACTGCTGCATTAAAGTGCATGTTGCGTTTTACTGCTGTATATGTTTATGGTTGAGCTCATTTCAACTACACTATACACTATTTGTAATTTAATCTTTAGCTACGCATCACATTCTACAAGATCATCATATGTTTATTGCGTTGTTGTCCAACGCTGACAACACTGTAGCTCCAAAATGTAAAACAGACCTTTTTTTCTAGCTTTGTGGCAAAAACATCTCCTGCTAAACCAAGAGCAGTTTCTAACAATTATTTAACTTATGAAGGAGGAGAATTTTCTGAACTCAAAGAAATATTCTGTGCTTCATTTGATCACAAATATTCAAGATCAAGACATTGGGAGATGGTTTTTAGTTCAGGGAAGAGTATGAAAAACTGCCTGAAAAGGAACTAAAGCGGTCAGGGAAAAGCATTGGAACAAAGATATATATATATATATATATATATATATATATATATATATATATATATAGTGGAGTAGGCATGTACAGTTGCATGAATTGGAAACACAACTACATTAACTACTGCACTGAAGTGCAACTAAAATTTCTAATAATTTGCTTGACAAATGAAAATGCCACCATTACTTGTTGCCTGAAAGTAAAAAATGTTTGTTCAGTCATCATCTGAAAGGGGCATTAATCGGAACAGCTGAAACGTTTACTTCAGTTCCAAATCCTGCACACTAGACTTTTATCGAGGTCGCTGTGAAGCTTGCATTAGCTTAAGTGGATAAAGTGCAAAGCTTTAAATCACTGATTTACTGTTTCACTACATGTGAGCTAAAATTCTTGCATTCATCCCTTGTCGACATTCTGTGGAAATCTGAAAGAAAGAACCGGTGTCAACCTTATAAAGTAGCACCTGAATGACCAACTGTTTCTTTTTATTCCTGTACAGATCAGAAATCTTAAAGTTCATTTATATATTAAGTGAAGGTCTGCATAGGCTCATAGAGGCTCCTAACTTTATTTTATTTGAGGTAACTGTAACAAATGTTTCCAAGCAGTTGTTAATTTGCAAAAGATACTAGTTTTATTAAAAGTGTTACATCTAAAATCTTGTAATTACACTTTTATTGTCTGCGGTGAGGTGAAACGTTCCCTCCAGGAGGTTTACAACTTAGTGATCTGCTCAGTAATCTGCAGACATGCTCAGAAAGTAAGGATGTGCATGAAAGTCAGAATAATGTGCATGTGTGTGTGTTCCCTACCTGTCCTTGGTAAACCAAGCTGTTCACCTTGAAAATTCATTTATCTGAGTCCTGGAACAATGGTGTTATTAAAGAAAGTAAAGTATTTTCTCACCAAACTGAGATAATGTTTGTTTTCAGCACTGAGAATTTTCTTAACCTTGTGTTTTTTTAAACAAGTTTGTCTGTCTGTGGAGGGAAGGCTATTCTCACCCATCAAATAGATAGTCTTGATACAGAAATAAGAGGAAAATGACTGAAACTCATTCAATTATTTTCCTGTTTTGTGGAAAGTATGTTTCAGGATTGGGTATAAAAGTTGAAGAGGTTTTTATTAAGGTTTGAGGAAACAGTCACTCGCAGCGGTGCTTAATCTCTGTCTACCATGGCTGTTTTTTCTCATTTTGGTGCAGAACGCTTCATTTTAACAAGTCAGTGAAGGTTCACTCGCAGTTTTTCACATCCTCGACTGACAAGTGGCATGTTTGATAACTTTCATCTCCTCTCTGCTTCCTTTCATGGCTCTCTCCTTAACCTGGCTCCCAGGAATGCAATAAACGTCAGGTACTGTATCTATTAACAGTGTGTGTGTATGTGTGT
>JAQQZY010000002.1:10490892-10516750 GCA_030068375.1 Ostorhinchus rueppellii
CACACACACACACACACACACACACACACACACACACACACACACACACACACACACACACACACACACAAAACACCCTCTCTTTTGCCCTTTCCTTCTCACAAAGCAAAGAAGAGTGTATGTGTGTGTGTTGTTTATTTGTCATTCGAAGCTGTGTTAGTGACGCTGCTGCTCTTTGTAGTACAGCTGAGTGAAGGTGAAGTGGATGCCACTTTTTTCCATCTCTTTCTCTTTTTACACACACTCCTCTTCCTCCCATTCCCCTCCCGCCTCCGTTTCGCCATGTCTCTGCTTCCGTCGCCACAGCAACTGAAGGCCCTAGAGGGTGTGTAGGGGGGCTGGGTGGGTGCAGAGGGGTAGCGGTGGTGGCGGGGGGTGGATGGTGCTCGTGCAGTTGCCATGGCTTTTCCAGCTGAGTGACAGTGACAGAGTGACATCATTGCTGCCAGTCTCAGTCCCTTTCTGAACACTTTCCCCTCCATAAACGACGCTCGCCGTCCTCTCTCCCTGCCTGTTTTACTCACTGTCTAAAGAGGAAGTGCTGCTGTCTCTCGGTTTCTGTCTCCCAACCCAGGAAATGGCTTTCCTCTTTCCTTCATTGCGTTACTATGCCAACCGTCTCCAGCCTGGTCTTGTACTGAAGTGAGCGTGATAACATTACTCTCACTCCCTTTCTCTCTGGCCTTCTATCTTTCCTTTTACTTTTTGCTTTGTATTCCTCCTCCTCCTCCCTCCACTCCACTGTCTATCAGCTCCTGTCTGCTGTTGTTTTTATGTCACTTCATTTCTCTCTCTTTCTTCGCTGTCACACTCTCTCATCCGCCCTGCTTCTCTTTTCCATCTCTATCTACTGCTGGATGTGTTGTGAGACCATAGCGGCGGCTCTTACAGCATCACTGTCAGGCACAGAGGAGGGGAGGAGGTCCTTACTCGCCCACCTCCCCTCCTCCACCCTTGACACACATACACCCCCCCCCCCCCCCTCCCCTCCCTTGCTCTGGTTACAAACAAACCACTGGGTTTAACGTACAGTACCACGGCGGAGGCTGCAGGCGTGTCGGTCCTGAAATAATTTAATGGTGCATAAAGACGCGTGTGTGTCTCCGTGTGTGGATGCGTTTGCTTGTGTGTAGCGTTACTTTCGGGAGAGGGAGGGCAGGGCAGGCTAGAAAGAGAGCGATAGAGAGGAAAGGCGGAGGGAGCAAACGTGAGTGAAAGTGTTGTCAGCCATGTTTCTCATTTTTCGCAGTTTTTTTTTGCTGTATTATCGGCGCGCCGCTGTTCTCCGGGTGGAGATGTGATTGTCAAGTGAGGGGAGAAGAGAAGCTGGCACGTCCCCGCTTTGGATAAAAGGATATTTTTCCCTCCCTCTCTCTTCTTCCTGCTTCGCGTTCTCTGTGGTTTTAAGATATTTCTCCGGGAAACAGCAGGGAGGCTGGAATAAAACGCAGGAGCTGCTGTTGGCTTTTGGAGAGTCTAATCAGGCCAAGGAACAGCGGATACTCCCAGAACTGTCAAGCAGCCGCCGCCTCCTTGCAGAGACTGTGCAGCCGAGGGAGGGGAGAGGGCAGGCAGGCAGGCAGGCGGCTTGGATGGAGATGGGGATCTGTGCCGTAGCATAGAGCAGGTCCGGGATGTTAGATTTTAGCCCGGCGCACATTTTTTCATTATGAAACCATTAGCAGCATCAGACAGCAATGGAGTCCCGAGCCAGCAAGATAAAACCCCGGTAAGTAGCCTATCGACGTGCAGCGTTTCTCTCCATCTTCCTCCTTTTTCCCCCTCCCTCGTTTATGACCCGCTAGATATGATTACCGGCCGTATAATGGATGTGCATCGGATTTCTATCGAGCCTGTACAAGATGAATGAACGCAGGGCAGGCCAAGGACGCGGACGGCTTGGTCACAGTATGATTATTGCCTGTCGAGTCTCCGATGTGTGTCAGTGTGTTGTACTAGAAACGGCCGCCATGTGCTCGCTGTCACAGTCGCGCGCATGCAGACGCACGCACATTTGCGTGAATTTTTAAGGGGCTTCATTGATCCTGCAGGCCCGCCGTAGCCTACATTAATCTAGCAGGTGCACAAAAATCGCCAAAGAATGTATAAATCCACGAGAAACGCATTTATTTCAAAGTGCTCGACTTAAAGATCCAGCGGTGCAGATGCACAGCATGAGTTGGACCGACATCTGCGCCCTCATTATTTTTTACGACGCACCGGGGTGACAGTATTTGATTGCAGGTCCATAAGACAGGGCCATAAAATTATCTCATGTGTCATTTGCATCGGAGGGAAAAAATACGCTACAAGCAATAGATCAGTGTGATTTAATGGGAGGTGTCATGAGCGCAGGGAGGAATCTGCCCCCGAAATTTAGAGCATCTGATAAAAATGTGTTTATTTTAACGCGGAGGAGGGTTTCACTGCCGGGCCTGATAGAAACCCAGTCGTCCTCGGTGAGATCGTGTCTCCTTTCCTCCCTCTCCACCGGCTGAAGAGGGTGAAGTGGCTCCAGACCCTCCGGTTGTTAGTGCTGCTGGTGGCGCTGTCCGTGGTGCTGGAAGCAGCCGGCAGCCCCAGCTCTCCGAGGCCCGGGCAGGTCTGCACTTGAACGGCTAACGGATTGATCGTCTGTCGGCGCCTCTGGCATCGCTCACACAACGGGACCACACGTACACACACGTATATGCACACATAGACAGGGCTGTAAATCACAATGATGGACGCACCCTGGATTGCAGAGCACAGATGCCTAACGAAAAATCACCTTAATATTCCTATAATAGTCATAGACGTGTCAGTGCTGATGACATATTTCATGCCATTTCCTCTGTGTTTGTGCAGCGTCCCTCAGGCCCTCTAAGAATCTCTATGGAAGGTCTTTTGCACCAAAACCCCACATTTTAACACCTGTAACTTAATTTTGTAAATTTTGGTTTATTCCATTGTGCATTTATCACTTTGAAATTAAGAGAATATTAATTTTCTGTAGTGGCTATTTGATTTTGATAAACTATTGAGGCTTAAGATGTATATCACAAAAACTTGAGACAAATGTTTATATTAGTGCTGATTGTGCCCTCGTATTTGAGTGTTCCAATAGTAACTAGTAGATCTAAACACATGCTGTCTCATTTAAATAATGCAATCATTAAAACAGATCTTTTAACATTGATTTAACTGGTTTTTGGATCTTGCAAAAGCACACAGTTAAGTGTTTAACAACCAATATCTGCACTTCAAATGTGACTTACATTATTGGGTCAAAATAGTTTCTTTTCACAATAGAGGACAGAATGTGCCTTGATAGCACAACATCTAATTCAAGTAGCAAGTTATTGGCAGGAGACAATCCATTCTACAGCCAAAACATAATTAAAGCCCAGCACACATGCACCTCGAGTTAGATTAAATAAGCAGACAATCCAGCAAACTAACACAAATGGCAATTATGTAAAACATAGAGAAACATGAGTGCAATAATCATACTTTGGCTCTTTTAAGTTGGCTGTTTTTCAGCATATGGAAATCAGAAACGTCTGCTGTCAGGGTAGATATAAGCACTTTGATTTTCTTTTTTTCCTCCCTTTACTGTCTGGTTTAAAACATTGTAGTAAAACAAGTAGATTTTAAGTTATTGTAAAAATGTTTTTCAACAAACACATAGTAAACATTCTTTTAGGGAGGTTTATGTTTTAACTCTCATGTTCAATTTTTTTCAGTAGCTTTTACCTTCTTCTGGTTTTATTTAATTATTTTTATGTTTTAGCATACAAATGGAGGCTTGTGTAAACACTCATTTAGCCCAGCAGGAAACCCACCATGGGCAAAGTCAATAACAGCCTGTAGATCTTATTACAGTAATGGCATCACCACCATGGTCGAGTCATAACCAT
Source organism: Ostorhinchus rueppellii (assembly GCA_030068375.1). Taxonomy (NCBI): domain Eukaryota; kingdom Metazoa; phylum Chordata; class Actinopteri; order Kurtiformes; family Apogonidae; genus Ostorhinchus; species Ostorhinchus rueppellii. Next base: position 10,494,792 of record JAQQZY010000002.1, read on the forward strand.
TGACTGTTAGATTTTCCATCTGAGGATGCTTATCTTCCTCTGCAAATCTGTGATTTCTCATGGATGCATCTTATCTTTATTACTACAAGACGCACGTTAAGTTACAGCATCAAAGTGCCCTTCATATTGATTGATCGCTTCTTTATGGAACTATATGTCTTTATCTTTGGTCATAGCTTGAACATAAATTATTTTATTTTTTTTTAATTTTTTTTTATTTTTTATCTTTATGCCATTTTATGGAGTGGAAGCATTGAAAATCAGAGCCCAGGTGCTTTAGCCTGATTGTAGCTTGTATAATAAACTTGGTAGAAATTTTAATTAGGGATTTGACACTGAAAGCCCTTTCTTACACTCCATATCACAGAAGTCCCCGATAGTCTTAAATAATAATTTAAAAATAATCTTATAATGAAATATAAAACAAATGAATCATACTTTGTGAATTAGAAGTCATATTTGTGAATATGAAGTTTATTTATATATATATATATATATATATATATATAAACGTCATATTCATTGACATGTTTTTGTTTTTTTTAGTGTAAGAGGAGTTCATAGTTATTAATAAATGACATGTAGAAGGTCAGAGACGAAAGCTGCTGAAAGTGGACAGTATTGTTTGTTTGTTGTCAATTCCATCCCATGTAGAACTGCTGGATTTTGTGGTGCTGACTGGTGGAGCTGTAGGTGTGGGAGGGAAATCACAGAGAACATATCAGAGCTATTTAATCGGACATCCTGTCGAAAGGGTTTTAATCTTTTGATCCACCGCGCTCATGGAAGCGAGAAGCTTCCACCATGGTCAGAGAAACTCTGAGAGGAGCCTGCTCACTTGGTCTGCCAACATTGGCTGTTTTCCTTCTTTGACAAGCAGACAAAGTTAAGAAACACATGTTAAATGTTTAAAGGAGCAGTACAGCTTCAGGCAGTTTTAGCTGCTGAAATTCTGGAGAACTTTTGCTGTTTAATAATTCAAACCTCCTAAATGTACTGTTTAAGTTTAGTCTGAACAGTGAAACTATGGTGGCCTTCATGGTGCTTTGTAGATGGATGCATTTCTGAGCTGCTTCTGAGATTGGCCACCCACAGTAATTGACTTCTAATGCAGTAGCAGCAGCACAGATTCACCCCCAGCACATAAAGGCAGTAAAGAGATTGAGAGCCAGCCAACGCTTCCACCCAGGGCTTCCACCCGGCAATCTAGGTCATTAGGTCTACAGTGTAATTTAAGGAGCACCACATCTGCTCACATGTAGGCAGAACGGAGTGCTGTGGCTCAAGCATTAGAGCGATGTTTAATCCTCCTGTGACAGCTGATTGTACGTAGTTTCAGTCGGGGATTCTGAAGAGTTCGGTTCGTTTGTTAGCAAGAGAAATCTGGATTTGGACCACGAGAGTACAGAGAGGCCTATATAAGGTAGGAGATAAACTGCATCATGATAGTCAATGAATTTGTTGATGGACATCTTGTCAACAAAAGTCAGCATTGGCAGGCTAATGCAGATTGTGCAGATCAATTATGGCTAACAGTGCACTTAACATGTATCGCTGTGCCGTGCCACTGATTGGAAAATGACTGCATGTCATTACTGTTGTGCTGGCATCCATCTCTGCCTCGACTCTTGCATGCCATCAGGCCGGAGAGGTCAATGGACCACATGCTTATAGACTGAATGGACCCGGGCTTATTGACCAACAGACGGATGACCTAAATGAGTGGAGAGAAAGGATTAAGTGTTTTTTATCCCTCCCTTTATCCCTCTCTCCTCTCCTCTCTTTCCAGGAGGAGGGGCTTATGGGACAGAGGGGAGGGGGTGTTTCTAACTGGTTGTGAAAACCAGTTGGGATATTGTTATTGACATATAGACCACTCCAGTGCCTGGTGGGAAAGCCATATTGACACAGTCTACAAGATTGGCCTCTACTGTCAGTAATGAGAGTATTCAATTAGTTTTACCTCTGTGCTCTTCAGTTTCCCAAATATGAAACATCTGGTTTCATGACATCAGAGTATTTGTGATTTCCATGTCTGTAGTATTTATGGCACTAGTTTTTACAAAAGGATCGAATCCACCGAACTCTTGTTTCTTAGTATCAACAACAGGACTAAAAGTACGTCACTCTTAGTGCTCTGTTTTTTTCCTAACCTGTCTGAGGTCATCTCTTTAAGCCTTTTTATTCATATCCAAGTCTAAAATAGGTCAGGGTTATAACGTTTAATTTTAAGATTTTGCTGTGGACCTGTTGCCGAAGTATTTCCAGAAACTGGCTGGTGCACGGGGAATTAACACCAAATAAAATACAGTTACAACGGTTTCATCATAAATATTGCAATAGTTCCTTGCCAAAAAAAATGAGCTCTGTGGCACACCATTTCAGGGGCATTTTTGGCTCTAAAATATTGAATATCACCAGAATAGAACCTTTGCGAGTTTTAGATTTTGATTTGTTTTTGACTAGATCATTGTTGGTCCTGATGTACTAGTGTGTGTTCGATCCCTGGCTGCAAACTGTATTTCCTCTGGTATAAGTGTAGTTTTTAGCCTTGGAGCTACAACATTCTGAAAGCAGATGTCCTGTAATAAATATAAATGCTAAAGCTGAAGCCCTGACATTACTTCACTTCTGTGGTTTTTATTCCATGAGAGTGATAGACTGCACTGTCCAAAAAGTCATCAGAAGCAAATTTGATGAGGCTTTGGCTCTGCAGTTACAAACAGAGAGGAAAGATGCATCTCTCTAATACAATAGTTGCAGCCATAATAATAACATGAAGTCAGCTGGAGGCATTTAGAGTGGCTTCAACCAGAGGAGGCGATAGGAAATAGTAGCCTGAGGGAGAGGGTTAGTGATTGGCCCCTCCGGTCGACCATTTTGGTTCGTGCAGCCAGCCAGATAATTAAACGTGATGGCAATCTTTGACACAGTGGAATCACATCACACCTCAGTGGCACAGAAGCTGTACTGTCTGGCTCTCACCCTCTTGTTTCCGACACATAAAAGCACTCAGCGAACAGATATATCACTTATTCAAATTATCCCCCACCAAACGCCGAAAAGTTAAGTAGGGTCGTGAAAATAACTTGCCACACCTCCTGCCAAATTAATGCAGCGCCACAACACCTCCCGGCTCTTATTTTCTGCTTCCCATCATGCAGATTTTGCATCTCGAGAAGTCTCTTAGTCAAAACTAGTTTCTCGTATTGCACAGTATTAACTCTGGTAGCAAAACACTTCTATTCCCATTTCCAAAACTCTTTAATTAAGCTGTAATGCAGATGAGTGCTTCAAAAGCTGTGGCGGTGGACGTTTTCCTAGAGTGCGTTATAAAGCAGATGACAGCTCAAGCCCATTTACTTGCAAATGAACCTCTCCAAGATGTATTTCTATCCAGTCTATTCCATTTGTCATCGAAGTGAGACTTCAGCGTCGCCACGTTTGAGACAGATATCCAAACCTGTACTCTGTGTAGTTATTTACAAACCAAAGTGTATTTTTGAAGGTGGATGACACTGATATCCAGACTGCAGCTTCACAGAGCATTTTATCTTTTATAGCACAGATAAGAGGAGCTAAAGCCTGGCTAGTCACAGCTCAGTCACCGTTACCATCAGGATTTATTGGCGCTATGTATTTTTTCCTCTAAAATTCACTGTCTGGCATGTTTTATTAATGATTGATCTACTTTAATGGTCAGAGGTGGTTTTACCGTCCAATGGAAAAAAATAAAAAATAAATTGGAAAAACCTCCAAGGTTGTTTATTGTCGACATTTAAAATGACAAACTGAGCAACAATCTGTAAACCCCACTCCAAAGATGCTCTGACATAATTCTGATATTACACGATGAATAGGGAAGCCTAGTTAACTCGGCCACATTTGACTTTTAGGTGTAAAATTTTTAATATTGATGATGTGCCACAGCTAGAAGCAGAGTTGAAAGGGACCCAGAGCGTTTCCCCTGCTGAGGATCAAATATATATTGGTAAATAAAACATTTTGCTATAAAATATTCACATCTATAGACCCAGTGAACCAGTTTACGGTTTGATTAAATTCATAATTCACCCCTTTAGCTTTCCTGACATGATGAATTTTATTAAATCTACCACACAGTGAATACATTAAAATGTTATTTTTTAAAGTATATTTGAAAAATAGGCAAAGTAAGAAATATTTGTAATAGGAATATTCAGTTATTGGTCTAGGAATTATTGAGTATACATACCTCAGTGCAAGTATTAATGTATTCAGTAGTAGTAGTAATTATTAATTTTTTTTTTTTCAACCCCCATAACTTTCAGCAGGGGGTTTCTGATGTATTTATATTTTAGGGTCATCGCCATAGAAAACTGGGTTGCCTCATTTACATTACAGCTAATTACAGCAGGGGTTTCTGCTACTTTATACAGTATAAATGACTCACTGGGGTTTCCCCCATTACTGGATGTAGTTCATTTACCTTTTACCAGTGCATGACTTAATTAGGGAGTTTCCTTGATGTTTGTCTGCTTAGTTCTTGAAAACACAGTTAACCACTATTGGCTAATATCCAGCAGTTCACAGGTGTACAAAAACATCACCTCATTATATCCCCAAAACTTCATTTTGGGGATATAGCCCTAATGGTTTTACCCTGAACACCACTGCCAGATATCCTTCATGTGAACGCGAAAACTAGGACAGATTTGGTGGGATTTCTTATCCTTTGATAACCAACACAGGGGGCGCCTAGTGGAAAATCCCTATCAATTTCATTTTCTCTGTGAGTATTATAAGTCATTCAAATGGGGACGCTTTAGTTGAACATCAGTTTTTTGGATGTAAATCAAGCAATAATAATAAGCTGAGATAAAATTTGGTTCATATTGATCGTATTTCAAATGTTAATTTTCTGCCATTCAGAGTTCATATGGGGTCACTTTCATTCACGAGGTGGAGTTTTGTGGGGGAAAATTGGTTCTCTGACCATTATTTGGCCACTATCAGGTCAATGTAGCTCAAATTGAGTTCATATTGATTGTCTAACAATTATCATACAGATTTATATATAACAGAGGACCGGGGAGATTTTGGGGATATACCCTTGCTGTTGACCCCCAACAGATTAGTCCTCCTTTTTAGTGTTTTTTCCCTTAAAAATTATCATGCACACTGTGATGTCCAAGTGGGTCAGTTGTACATCATTTAATATTGGAGATTTGGCTGTGAATGTACTGTAGTATTTCCACTTTAACAAGTCAAGTACAGGCCCTGCAACTATACTACTGCAAATTTTTACCATAAAAAACTCCCTGTGGCTTATTATTTAGTTATTTAAACACAAACCGGTGTTGTACACTAACGTCAAAGGGGATGTTGACTCTAATATCATCAGAATTAAACCCTAACTATTTGTTTTATATTTTTATATCATAATTTGTCTTTGTTTTTGCGATAGATTCTTACTGTTTTACTGTTCTATACCACCGAGAGATTAAGTCAGGTTTTATTTCTCATAAATAGTGGTACCGAAGAAGGTTTTTACCTTCCTTTTCAGCTGTCATAAAAAGGAGTACATTTCTTTGTCAATCCTTACTTTATTTATGTTAAATGTGAAATTGCGTTTACTTAAATTACATTTGTTTGGGGTTTTTTTATGCTAAAGTCTTCATGAAATGGCTCATGGAGTACCATTTTCATTTGCGTGTTTAGAAGTTTCGTCTAAAAACAAGAGCACATCGCAAAACATATCACATAAAAACACTTAAACATCATATTTGATTTCATGGAGGCTTTAAATAATAGATGATCAAGAATGTAAGAGTAAACCAAACTGAAATCTACAAAGTAAAGGGGAGGAGTTTGTTCTTTGCCGATATAAGCTGCTCAGTGTGTTGTGAAGCGCCCGGTGGTCATCACGTTAGTGTCCAACAGTGGCCGAGCCGCTCGTACTGACCATCTGTGTGTGTGTTGTGTGTGTGTGTACGTGCAGCTCCCCGCAGACTTCAGCAGACTTCACCTGGCCGACGGCTTGCACCCACAGGTGACCCACGTGTCCTCCAGCCACTCAGGATGTAGTATCACCAGCGACTCTGGAAGCAGCAGCCTGTCAGACATTTACCAGGTAAGGCCCCCCCCACCTAACCCTGCTGCCGGGACCCCAGCCTGGACTCACCTGGATAGTTCCAACAGGAGGTGTGATGTTAACCCCTTCCTAAAGTAACTGGATTCCTTTATGAGACATTCGTTGGTCCAGTTTGCATTTCAGTCTAATTCTTCTTGCGTTAAATGAGGCTGATGGTCTTCAATAACACAATAATAAAAGACATAGTGGCAAACTCGCACAGAAATCACGTCATCAAATGAGGTAATGTATTAAAATCTTATCATACTTGTGATATTTAGTTGTAATGAAATGGCCACACATAATTTTAACTCTAAAAGACATAAATATCCACCAATGACCAAAAACATCTACTGCTCTAAAACTGTTGATCCACTAACTCTATCAAAACATGTAAATAATTGAGATAAAATGCAGTTTCTAAGCTTTTCATCATCATCAGATATGACCCATTTGGACATTCAGACGTTTCATATTGAACGACATAACACCAACATCTTGTGCAACATTGATTCACCAGTAAAACCCATGTAGTCTGACAAATGACTGTGGTTTTAGACGCTTGTTTTCTATGTTCTGTTGATACATTTTGTTGAAAAAAATCAATATTTCTTCAGTTTTCTCTGTTTTGATACCATAATTTTTGAATTTTCTCTGGGCTTTTATGAACATCTATATGTTCATGACATTAAATATAGGAAAGTGTCAGATTTACACTGAAAAATCCAGAAGATAATATTATAATAATGGTGATAAATCACTTTGTAAAGATTAAATGTAGAGGCAATTCACGTGGAAGTCACCCCCAAAATAGTTTTGCATCTTCAAGGGTTAATATTATCAAAGGGAATATGACACAGATCTGTGTGATATGGACAAAAATATCAGTTAGCTGATATAGATAATTATCACCATTGATGTCTGTTATTTATGAGACTGTTTTTTTGGTCTTGAGTGAAAGCTGAAGAAGCCTGATTATTATTTCTGGTTTTACATTGTTTATAAAAACAGTAACAGGATGAAAAAAGACCCAAGACAAACATGACATAAAAGATAAAACAATATAAAAACAATGTAGAAGACAAGAACAAAAGAAATAATGAGACTCATTGAAACAAACACACTTGCAGTCTCTTATTCCATGGTTTACTGTATATTTTGTTGACTTTTTGTCTTACCTTTACTTTGATTTAGGGTTGTTATTGCCAGTGTACAAAATAAGAAAAAAATGAGTAAAATGTGAGCCTCTTTTTAAGATGAAAGTGACGTAAAATATAGTCGTTTGTGGTTTTAAACTCCTCCTTACAGTCAAATCTATCATAATACTGAAAAAATATTTAATGAACATCAAAACACAAGTAAAACAAGGAAAAGTACAAAATTAGGAAATGTTTTGTAAGTGTTTTAGTTAACATTGCAAACAAAATAAACACTCAACACAAAGGAAACCTGTACACACGATAAATTATTGTGATACAAAATACATCAAAATAATCACATAAAATGGGGCATTTTATTTAATAAAATAATGATGCAACTTAAATAAATGTCTTAGTATTCTTTTTAAACACCATGAAATGTGTTTGTTTTTGTTGACATGAATATAATTGCTTTTAATACTGGGTGATTAAAACAAGTGGGGAGTAAGAACAAGCATTTTCACTGACATTTTATAGACGTAATATAACCTGACTAGTTCATAAAATATCCTGCAGATTAATTTATGATGACACTAACTGTTGTAGTTGCAGCCCTAAAAGTCTGTGTGGATAAACTAGGGGTTGAACTAAAGTGAAAAACTCCTCCTTGGAGAGATGACAAGCACGAACACACCACTGAGAATTAGTCTTAAAAACTAGGACAAGCATTTTTGGGAAACGGTGTAAACACTTGGCAGCCAAATGGGCTCCAAGACACTAATAGGACACTGTCACTTCTCAGCAGGAGGCGAGGCGACAGGCTGCTGGATGTAAGCAGGTGGTCCAGCCCACATCCAGTCTTCAGCTCTGTCTCTTATCACTTTAAAGCAGGAGAACTGAACACCCAGGGAGATGTGACGTACAACCTCGTATGGCAACAACAAGGAGCCTTATGAGCTGTGTTTTTGAAAATACACCTATTAGGTTTTTTTATCTCACTAAAGTAAGAAATGGAGCAAGGTTAGGCTGAAGATTTGCGGTGCTACAGTACAAAGTTGGTTGGTTCATGTTTGGTTCTTCGTGGTGTTCTCTTGGGATTTGCGTTAGGATTTAGTCATTTCAGTTCTTGCTTCCCAGTTTACTCTCAACACTGTTTTACAAACGCATTCTCGCTGCATCCTTGTTTTAGCACCACCCAAGGTTGTGATCACTTTACCTCATAAAGACCTAAACAATCACCAGCGACCAAAAATATCTGCTGATCTGAAATTGTTTAACCACTAATCCTATCAATACATGTGATTTCTTGAGATAAAATGCATTTTCTCGGCTTGTCATGGTCATCAGATATATGACCCATTTGGACATTTAGAAGTTCCGTAGTGAACGTGCAAACACTCATCTTCTGCAATATTAATTCATCACTAAAACTCAAGTAGTTCGACAAATGACAGTGATTGTAGGCAGTTGTTTTTCTGTTTTTGTTACGTTTTCAAGCCTTTTTGAAACGGACTCAAAGTGAAAAATGCAAGATACAGTAAGAAATGTTGATCAATCGCTTAAGAATGATTAGAGCTTGAGAAAAATTCATGTGGAAGTCAACACAAAAGTAGTTCTGGGTGTTTAAGGGTTAAAGAAAACACTCATTATTCCAGAATGGTGATTAATTCAGGTTCAGACAGGTTTCCAAAAACGAAGTGTAGAGATTGATCTGCCAATGTGAGACTAATCCAAGGTTGTGGTTAACTGATTTAAGAAATAAAGAAGTTAAAAAAAAAAAAAAAAAAGCCTCACAAACTTCTTCCTCAGCCTTTCTCTTGCAGGGGTAAATAAAACACAAAGAACACACGCAGTGAGTCTCGTGACTGTGGCCGTGCCCCAAACCCTGACACTAATCCTCTTAACGCAGCACACCCTAATACTGTCACCTGCTGTGTGCCTATTTGTGTTTGTATGTTTGTTTGTGACTGCGCCGCACAGCATCAGTCACAATCACTTTGTTTTGTTCCGAGCTGTTTCCGGCTTGGGTTTGTGTGCACAGGGGTGTCGGATCGCGTCAGCCTGTGTGCGCGCGCCGCTCCGCGATTGTGTGCGTGTGTTGTCGGAGTGTGTGTTTTTGTGTTTTGGCCATGCTGAGGCTGGCTGGGGCAGGTTGAACAGGCTCTACTGTCCCCAGTCTGTGATCCCGGTCTTAGAGCCATCTGCTATCAGCTCTGCGGCGGTCTCTTGATTTCCCTCTCTCTGAAACACACCGTCCTGTTCTCTGTGTTCCTTCAGCCTCTCCATCCTCCTCTGCTGGCTCTTAATTCTCGACGCTAATGGCTTTCAAGCTGCTCGCCTGTCTGTGAATGCTGTATCTCTTTAAACACCTTGACACGACTAAATGTGCAGTCCTAATCTTTTTATGTCTCTGTCTTTTTTTCTCCTCACTGACTTGTCAAATGTGATCAAATGTACCTTCTCAGCTCACTGGTTTTCTCCTTGTTTATGTTTTGTGCTATCTCTGTTATCGAATGAAGATATTTCATTAATCAATAATTCTTGCTGCTTTTCCAGCTCCTCTGCTCAATAGCAGTTCTTTTTTTTCTTTCTTTCTAATCTTTGAGGTTCTCTGTCAAGCTTTCATCTGATCCAGTACCTGAGGAGAGTTTCTGTCTTCTCATAAAATCTGATTTTAAGGGCTAGATCTATGTGTTTCCATGTGAACAACATCAAATCACTATACGTTCGCTGGCTTTACTGGATGAGGAAGACATGTGATCTGTTCAGTGAGGAAGGTGGAAGACATGTCGGTTATTATTCAGCGATGAGTGTTATTTGTGTCATGATTATCAATTTATAGCTGACATGATGTTTTAATCAGTTGGGTGAACCATTGAGAAGTAACTGGGGCTTGGTTTTGTTTGACATGCTTTCCCAAACTTTTTAAAGGGCTCATATTTCTCTAAACTCACTTTTATTAGTCTTTGGGTCATTCATTTGTGTATTTGGACCCTTATAGTTCATGAAGTTTGGATTTGAACCCTCCAGGTGCTGCGAAGCTATCTTTATATTCATTCTGGCAAAAAATTGAGTGGATTTCTACAACATGTTTTAATTATTTCTTAATTTTTTGCTTCTGTACATTTGCACATATAAGGTCAAGACTTCTAATGAACATTTCTCAGAGTACGATGTAATTGGTTTATCAGCAGCAGCGGTTGTAGTAAAAACTGAAAATATGTCCAGACTTTGAGCTGATCACCTAAAATGTTCAGTTGTTGGTTGTATTAACGAACACAAGGGGCTGAAGGGAACAAAGCGCACAGTTAACAATCTGGAGGGGGCGGGGCGTGAAGTGGCTCATTTGCATTTAAAGAGCCAGCGCTCAAAACCAACTTTATGGTGTCATTACTCAGAAATAAGGTTGAAGATGGACCTGTGGAGTTGAATTAATGAAGAATTCAGCCCCAAGCAGAGCATTTACAGTTTATGTAGACCACAGGGAAATGTTTGAAAATGTATAATTCCATTTTAAAAAAGTAAAATATCAGTCATTTAAGACTCCACTTCCTCTGTGACTCTACAGCTATAAAATTAGAGATCATTTTATTTGCAAAATCATTACTCTCTTGGGTAATTTGGCAAATAAATGCCTCCTCAAAGTGATCGTCAGTTGCAGTCTTGGTCAAACCCACCCACATTACAAGAACACAGTCTTGCTTAAGCTTCAGAGGTGACTGGGTTAAATTAAGTGATGAATTTGACTGTGCTTAGTTTAATAATCTACTGACTCCCATATATTTCTGTTAAAATGGGGTTTGCACTGTACTAGTACTATCACAAGATGAAGTGGCAGATGTTGAATAAAACACAGAGGTCGTCCTTTGCTTCAATCGCAAAATAAACATGCATAGTTGAAGAAGATTTATCTCTCTAGGTCTCTTACCTCCCCAAACGACTCCTCAAACTGTGTGTTTTAGGCAACATTACTGTTTCACTGTCAGCTTAAGTCACACCCTGCAGATTTCAGAATTAATACTTTGCTACAGTCGATTATTATAGTGGTTTGCAGCGCTCACCGGGGCTGTTTGAATAAATGGATCTTGGAAAGTCTGGCTCTTTGCACCCAAGACCACACAGGAAGTTAATGTTACCAAGAAATATGGTAGTGTTGAAATGTAATGAGTCCACATGTTAATATTTAATGGATGCCAAGCAGCTGTTGGTATGCGTCTTATGGAGAATATTGAGGAGTTTAACCTCTAGTCTGCCCAGCTGCCTCCTCTGCCCTCTATGATGCATGCATCATCTCACGTCACTGCCAACATGGCACTCTGTTTTGTGTCTGAATAAATCATGAAATTGGTCCTTCAGAAGGACTTTGAAAGCATTGATCCAAGAATAGCTCTGATGAAATATTAACAACACCTGAGTTGCCCACTGACTTTTAATGCTTGCCGCACGTTTATGGATTTTTGATGTATACATGACACAGAAACAAGCATGTGCATGAATACAAAAGCTCCTTGTGTTGAAGTATCTTGGCTCTCAGACTTTCTGTTTCATGTAAAATTACACCACAATGGGGTCAGACAAAGGCACTTTAGCATTCACCATAGATTGTGTTCGCAATCTTTCTTCATGAAAACTGATTAATGTCTGTTTTGTAATGTACAGTCTGCAGAAAACAAACTTATTTGTCTTGGGCCCATTTTAGAAAGTGATTTAACAATGAGACAGTTGGTGTCAAATTAAATTAATGCAGGACGCCCTTGCTGTTTTGTTCAGCTTTGTGAAAAATTTACATCTACATATGTTGTTGTATATTTATTTTAGTTTTAAATGAAATTTATTACCACTTGTGTCTAAACCAATCTGTGACTTTCCATTATCTGACCCTTTAAGACCCGCCCTAGCTCCGCCCACCTGGGTGTGCACTGTTGATGCCTAAATGGCCACTCAGACAGTGGCCTGAATCATTGATGAACCTTTTGCACATGGCGTTTGAGGAGAAATGACATTGGGCTTCTGTGAGGGACCGGGCACAGGGACTGAGCCCTAAAAAATTAAAAGCAGACGGACAGTCTGGGAGGTGAAGATGCGTCTGGCTCTGGGATTTTGCGAACAGTTTGCAAAGGCAACCTTTTCTTCATTTTCTATTAAGAAGCTAGAAGTTGGGCACCATATCGAGGTAAGGGGGTTTGTTGTTGGATTGTGAGGTAGCAGGTCCAGTGCTTTGTAGTTGTTTTCTGACGACTTTGGTTTTCTTAGAGAAGGTTTCATGTTGTGTGAGTAGAAAAACAGGCAATATGGCCTCTCTGTCATTTATAGCAATATTTTCTTTGATGATAGCAGAGGAATTCTGTTAGTATCTCTCATGCACAAGTAATTGCATGCCTTCGCTCCTCATCTTAGTTCATTTTCCTGCCTTCACACATATTTCATCTTGTGCTTTCAAAGAACAGGCTGGCTGCAAGGCAGGCGGTGGAGTTTGCTGAGAGGAAGAGGAAAGTTGGGAGTTAATTAGCTTGTTACTATGCATAGCAGACTGTTTGGTATGCAGTGTTGACGCCTGTCTTTCTTATACTGTACTCAATACCTCTAATCCATTTCCTGAAATGGGTCAGTTTTACAGAGTCTCTTTTATGTGAATATTAGTTGGAAATGCCCTCTTTTTGTGTACTGATGTTGGTGTCTGAACATGAGCTTGTTCTTTATCATAATCAGCAGCTCTGTACATTTTACTTGGCTTTGTTGTATTTAATCGCCAGTTTTGTTTGCACCGTTTGCCGGTTGCTGTAGATGGACACAGCAGATATTGCAAAGATCCGGCTTTATGTGACAACCAGCTGTCGTTTGACAACTGCTGAGATTGGACGAAGGCTTCAGATCCCTTCCAAATGTTTCTGTAGCTGTAGATAACTCATTTCTCTTCTGTTTACTCTTCACAGGCCACAGAAAACGAGCCAGGTGACATGGACCTGAGTGGCCTACCAGAGACCGCGGTCGACTCCGAGGAGGACGACGATGAGGAGGACATTGAGCGAGCATCAGACCCCCTCATGAGCCGGGACATTGTACGGGACTGTCTGGAGAAGGACCCAATGGACAGGACTGACGATGACATAGGTGAGCATCAAGTCACATCTGCACTGCAGCTTAGGCAACTCCTGCTGTGAATAAAACTCCTTGGCCATGAAATGTTTATCTTTTGGGATGAATAATAATTTTTGCAAATGTTTGAGCACAGCCTCCTCTTCAGAGAATAGATTCTTTGAATTGAAAAAAAAAAAAAAAAGTTCTGTCCCAATTTTAGATTATCCTCTGCTCTATAAATGCCACACCCTCCTTTCTTATTTAAATCAGACGCAGTAAATTTACATTCGTCTGAAGCCATGTTTGCTGTACTGCTCTCATTTACAATCTCGGCTTTTGAGTAATTCTCCGAGCCGCATAAGGCCTGCGGTATCATATCCTTTAAAGCTATGACTCAACTGCAATGATAATGATAGGCATGTTTAAAAAAAATAAGTACACAGAGCCAGAGCTTAGCTACAGATGTGGACTAGGGGAGGATGAAGCATTGGATGTAGAGTAGAAGCCAGCCACATTTCCCCTCCCCCGCCACTGCTGATCTTCCAGCCATACACCCCTCCCTCCGCCGGCAGGCTTTTCTAGGTCACTCTGGCACATCCTCTCGCCTCACCTCTCCCAGCACATTAAACTTTCAGTGCTTCCGCAGCTTCACACACAATGCTGTTGCCATGCCAAGCACAGGTCAGAGAGTACACCACGCTGCTGCCAACCAGCCAAAGCAGCAGGGCTGATCTGTAGAGAGGTGAAGGATCCTGTAGTGAAGGATGGAGTGTCCTATTGTACTGAACACAGGGACACACCCATAAAAATCCTTCATTAAAGCTTTGATTCATTCATACAATAAAGTAACTCAGACTTTCTTAGACAGTAATTTAAGTTTTATGTGCTTCAGTTTTCACCATGTTCCCAAAGATCATTAAAAAGCCATCTAAAATAAAGCCTTAATTGGTTTTAAATCTTCCTCAATCAGTGTTGAAAAAGTCTTACGAAGTGAAGGATTTTTTTGTTTTTTTTCTGATATTGCAGTTTATACTCCCAAATAATTGCCATTTTTGGATCAAATTTTTCTCCCATTAATCGCTCATGGATCAGGAAAGAGGGGAAAGCCCCTCATATCATCAACAAAGTCAGTGTTATGTTACAATAAATCTTGCCCCAGTTATCCCTAAGCCTAAGTAATTCATGTCACACTTTCTGTAATTTGTTTATTGTGACGTTTGTCTTTGTTTTAATTCCATGTGGCATTAACACGTCTTAAATCTAACGTCCTTTAAGCTGTGGGAAATGTATTTGGGATCTGCTTCAGATGCCATCCTAATATAATACAGATGAATGAAAGACTAATCTCAGTGCGCTGCTCAAAACAATAAAATATCACAAATGGGGGAGGGGGGGGCAATGGCAACTTGTCTTGTCAGAAACGATGACATGTTTAATCTCGGCTCCCTCTGGACAGTTTTTGCTCATTCTATGTCCTATTGAACACAAAGCTGTTGACAGTTTGTTGTTTTTTGAGCTGTAAATTGGGAATAGATTCTAACAGGGCCCTTGAGTGTAATTTTAACGCTACATGCAGCGCAAAGAATATTCTATACAGTTACGTGCACCAGTGGAGATAAATGAGGAAATTCTTTGGTAATTTGACTGAAGTGAGCATTTTAAATGGATCATGGCTGACATGATTTATTATGTTGCCTACTTCATATTATATGCAAGGGTTTATGAGTTATTAATGTAAATTCAGTTTTGGTTCAATGCACGTCTTTAACTCACAAAGGTCACTGAGTGAAGAGTCGGGCATTAATCTCGCCATGAAAGTGTAGAATTGATATTGGCTGAATGTTCTCTACATAGTGACTCATCTGTTGGCTTTTCATTACAGTCATGGTCCATTTTGATGCTGCAGCCCTGCAGCTCCTGCCTTCTTGGCGGGTTTGTAGATAGCACTGCCCTTCCACGCTCTCCCCTCTGGTTGTAACAATTCTTTGCTCTTTCTCTCCACCTCCTCCACTTCCTCTGCTGTCTCTTCTCCATCCCTCTCACAGAGCAATTACTGGAGTTCATGCATCAACTGCCAGCATTTGCCAACATGACCATGTCAGTGAGGAGGGAACTCTGCGCTGTCATGGTTTTCGCTGTGGTCGAGCGCGCTGGCACCATCGTTCTCAACGATGGAGAAGAGGTGTGTGTTTGTGCATATTCATGCGCACATAAGCCCTGTCTTGTGACTTTGTCTTGCCAGTAATTGTATTTTTATACGTGTGTGTTGTGAACTTTAGCCTCACCCCTTCACACCAATGAATCTTTCATCTTCCATTTGATGTTTTTTCTGCTCTATTAAACCTGAATAGTCGACATCCCTTATCGTTGGACCTCTCCAGGATCCCTCAGGCAACTGAAGCAGGCGTCATTTATTCTCTTTCTCTCGTAGGTCAAGGCATGACACAGTTTTCAATGAAGACAATTTAGGAAGGCTTTTTGCTTTTGTGCTTCCACACAATCAAGAGCAGAACTTTCCTTTAAGACCTTGTCACTTTCTTAAATATCCAGACAAAGAATTCAGGGTTCACTGAGCATATTGCTGCCGTCTGAAATGAAACACATGAATCTGTCATGAAACGCCAGCTTTTCAGGAAATCTTGAATATATCCTTTTATTTTCAGTGGATGAAAATGATTTTTAAATCAATAAGCCATAAACCATAATGAACCCTTTAAGTATTTTATTTATTATCTTATATTTATTATAAGAATACATAAATGAAATGAGGCAGCACAAGCCAGTTATCACTTATTTATTTGGCTCATATCAAACAAAAAGTATAGCTGCGTACTTCAGCACCGCCTTCATCTCAGCTGTGTTTTGTGGGCAGGTTTAATAATCCTGTGCTATTATCACTCTGAATGTAGTAAGAAACCATCTGTTAGCTTCCTCCTTTTTACTTCATGTCCTTCTTTCCTTTGAATTATTTGGAGTCATTACGATAGAGCAGCTGCCGGAATAAAACTAGACAGAGTTCAGTCCGATTTACGTACTGTTTGTGTCCTCTCTTCCTTCTTCTACTGTTTTGTTAGCTTGTATTAGAGCTGAGATTTTAGTGTGTATTTTAGCTATACACTGTAAATGTGCAATATCAGCAAACAGCAATGGTAATAAAAACAACAGCACCAAGTATTTTTGAAAAGATAAGCAGAACTTGTCGTAACAAACAGGTTTTATTTCCAATTTTTCTTTTGAGCAAGAAAAGTCATGAGTTGAAGAAGTACTGTTGATATTACAATTCAGGCATTTGTTTAGATTTTTTTTTTTTTTTTTTTAAATAAAATTGCACTGTCAATAATTTCTAATGGCTCGAACTGCTATGATCAAATGTTCGTCTCCAGTTGGACTCCTGGTCTGTGATCCTCAACGGGTCGGTGGAGGTGACGTACCCTGACAGCCGGACAGAGATCCTGTGTATGGGGAACAGTTTTGGGGTGTCGCCAACTATGGAAAAGGAATACATGAAGGGAGTGATGAAGACCAAGGTGGACGACTGCCAGGTAGGACGCGTGTTGTGTTTAGTTAATCTCCTCTTAGGTTAACAGGTTCATTTCCTTTACATGTGAGTGCGGAAAAACATGGCACAGCGTCAACGTGATTCACTCATGATGAAAATAAAAGCGCACATGACACTGAAAGCAGCTCGAAGTAGAAACAAGTCTAAAGCGGAGGAAGTCTGCTCGTGTAAAAGGTTCATCATGTGCTGAACAGGAGTAAAGTGCAAAAACAATGAGAGTAAAGAAAGTGATATGCTTTTAGCGCTCGGAGTACCCAGAATCAAGATCCTGAGGCTCAGCAGCTGGGAATTCTGCAAACTGGCAGTTTTGTGAAAATCTTTGTTCTTAATTAGTGAAAGCCCTTTTCATTATTCATCAGTGGGAATCGTGATTTGGTTGCAATGCTGGATTTCTCTCTCGTCAGCTGATATCTTCCCCTATTAATTTTTCTTTCAACCCCGTTTATGTAGAAGCTCCAATCAGCTGCCTTGTTGTTAGCGTCTGTCTGTGATCAAGAGACTGCCCCGACATGTCTCGGCTTAAAAGGATCCAGGAACAAAACAATCACGTATTTCCCAAATGTACTCAGAAATTTGCATTATACAGATGAGTGGTAAATGGAAGCTAAATCCTGATCCTGGCAGTGCCCCCTTTCATATGGCATGAGATAATATGAATGATTTGACGTGTAAATGAAGTGAATCATATGTTATGGCCTTCATGGTCACGAGATCTAAACCCTAGAATCAAACACCAAATGAGGGAATATAATTAGTTGGAGTGCTGTATGTTAACGGTTTGGTTTAATTTTAATGTGTTGTTGTCTGTATATATTTATGAGAATATATTATATCTTGTGCTAAGGCTTTACTCTGTTTTGTGTAGTTTGTGTGTATAGCCCAGCAGGACTACTGCTGCATCCTCAACCAGGTGGAGAAGAACATGCAGAAGGTGGAAGAGGAAGGAGAGATCGTTATGGTGAAGGAACACCGTGAGCTAGACCGCACGGGAACTAGGAAAGGACACATCGTCATCAAGGTGAAAACTTGAATCTCAGACAAACCTGGGGACATTTAGTCACTCATCGATCCGCTAAATGTAACTTAAAGCTGATTATTTTATATGAAAATTTATGTCAGAAAAGTAACTCCCGTCTTAAACCTTCAGGGCACACCAGAGCGTCTCACCATGCACCTTGTGGAGGAGCACTCAGTTGTAGACCCCACCTACATCGAGGACTTCCTGTTGACCTACAGGACCTTCCTCTCCAGCCCCATGGTCGTGGGCAAGAAGCTCCTGGAGTGGTTCCACGACCCCAGTCTCAGGGACAAGGTGGGGGCAGCAGGACTCTACACAGCCTCTCATCTGTGTATTGAACTTCAGACTTGCACACGCACTTGATAATCATTAACTCCTACGTGCATTCTAGGTCATGGGATTATTAAAGTTAGCCTTTCAAACCCTGAAAATAACCAAATTTTGCCCAATACTATGGATGAGTGTAACACAAGTAGCACTAGTCTTATGCAATAATTGAGTAAACCCTGCGCAGAACATCTAATCTATAGGGAATGAAGACTTAATCCAATAATTAGACACACCTAAGTGAAGAAATAAGCAGTTTGTGTAAACCGAGATTGCATAACGCATGTTTTATCTACCTGTGTATTAGAGCAGAATAAAGAGAGTTACACTGATTAGTGGTCACTTTTACTGAAGAAATATAAAGATGACTGCATTTTTCTACCAACCAAACAAGCACATTCCCTGCTGATCTGTATCACTGCAATCCTGGGTTTATGAGCATGTGCTGTGAGCAATTTTAGTTTTATTAAATAATTTCAGTTCCTGCAGCTTGGATGGTTCATTATAATATAATCAATATTATGTTAATTAATTGGTCAGCTCTAAAGTTAATAAAAAGAGGAGAGACTATCCTTGACATTTTTCATCTTATGTAACCTACATTTACACATATATTGTCACCCAGTAACTGGTCTGTTGTCATGTGACTCCTCCAGGTTACACGGGTAGTCTTGCTGTGGGTAAACAATCACTTCAATGACTTTGAGGGTGACCCTGCCATGACTCACTTTCTGGAAGAGTTTGAAAACAATCTGGAGAAAGAAGTAAGTGCAATCACTTAGTCACATTTACACATTAAAAAAGAAATATATGAATAATTAAAGCACTGACCTTCCTCTCATCCTTGTATTTCTTTTTTTTTCCCGGTATAGAAAATGTGTGGGCACCTCAGACTGTTAAATATTGCATGTGCTGCTAAAGCCAAGCCACGGCTGGTGACACTGACCAAGCCGTCCAGGGAGGCTCCACTGGCCTTCAGCCTTCTTGGAGGGCAGGAGAAAGGCTTCCGCATCTTCATCGATGCCGTGGAGCCGGGGAGCAAGGCAGCAGAGGCTGGCCTTAAACGAGGAGATCAGGTATGAGGCTTTCATTTTCATTCATTTCAATCTTGTCTTCACATTGTCCTCATGCCAGATTCTTGCTCAGACAACATACAGAACTACTGTTTTAAACATGGGGCCTTAAAAGTCTTGAATTTACATATTTGCATTTAATACCTTAAAGTCTTTAAAAGGTATTAAATTCGATATGGTAGGTCTGGAGTTGTATTGCCATAAACCTGTTTCTTGTATTGTGTAAATATGTCTGGCAAATGTCCAAGCTGCAAATTAACATTATGCGACTCAGTTCCACTGTTCCAACCGACAATTTATACTGAAATTAGGAATCAATTATCATGAACTTTGCAGCCCCCGGTGAGAAATGACACAGAATGGTGGGAACCAAGCTGTTAGAGTAAATAAATACATTTCCCTAAATTGTAGGAGTCACAAATTTCTGCCAGTATGACCATGAAATGGGTATTAAATTCTGTTCTAGGTACTTATTAAGGTCTTAAAAAGCCTTAAATTTAACTTGTAGAAATCTGTAGGAACCCTGGTTTAAGTAAAGAGTGTCAACAGTTTGTTAAAAGGGATCCTTACCAAAAGGAAAAGGGGATCTCAGGGTTTCCTCTTGAATTTAGAGCTAAGAACTGGAAAAGCAGCTGCATTTATATCCCGGAGCTTCACAACTGTAGCTATGTTAGACATGCTTTTTTCTGTCGACTGAGACAAATCATTCCAGTCACACACACCACTATTTGAACTGATTTTTCATTGTGAAATAGGTTTTATATTTCGCTATAACGAGCATTAAAAGGTCCTTTTAAAAAGTCTTGAACCAAACTTGCCAGTAGCCATGGGCTCCCTGTATTGGCGTCCTCCTCACAACTTGACTTCTCAACGGTTTTCACACTTTGCAGTCCTCAGGGCTTTAAGCAAAGTCCCTTAATCCTTGAAACCATCTTGAGAGCGTCTGAATGCGAGTTAAGCTCTCTTGACTCCAAACATCCTGCAGCTGTTTCCCCAAAAGCGAGGAAGCAAGGAAGCTGACATCTATGGAAGCATTGACTCTCTCATATCAACTGTTTTTTCTTAAATCTTCGACAACTATCATCATTCACTCAGGCCGTATCATGTCAGAGCTTTAGTATTAATCACACTTGTTTTGTCATCGGGCCATTAGCAGCAGTCCCTCAGCGATGAACTGCAAGGAGCGTGTCACTAATCGTTACTGATAGAACAGATGTTTAGCGGTGGCAGTCACTATTTTCAACAGCAGAGCCTCTGTTCGTAGCACAGTCAAAGGTGACTTCCTCTTCCACTGAAAAGGAAATGGCAAAGGCTGATGCGCTGATTGTGCCCGAATGCAAATATCCTGCCACCTATAGGAAGGTCAAACTGTAAAGACAAAGACACCGCCTGTGTTAATGCCAGAACCATATGTTGGTCATGATGTACAACATGGGAAGTTGCTACCTCGTTTTCACAGCTTTTTTATTTATTTATTTATTTTTTGCATAGATTTAACATGGCCTGCAGTTTTATGTGGCATGTTAATAAATCAGACTGTGAGGTAATTAAATTTTCTGACTGGCAGGTAATGCTCGCAGACCAGTGCTGCAGTCAGATTTTTAATATGCATGTGTGATCATTTGTCAGAAAGCTGCAGATTTAGCCTGGATTTATTTTTTATTAAGAAACGTAGGCAGTCCAGTCACCTCAGTATTTTTGCTTTAAACGAGACAGACATACTTTAAGTGTGGCAGATCTGCAGAGATTTGGAGAGGAATACAGGGATTTTTGTAGTTAAAGCTTTCATTCTGCTTCATTAAGAACAATATTTTAAAAATGAAACTTTATTACGTCATTTTGGAGCAAGCTAATCAGCTAAATCTGACTGATGAAATCTTAAACACTTGAAAAATGCAAATATAACATAATACTGCAAAGCTTGACAATAAAGATAAGAGTCGGATAAAACAATTTACCATCAATAACATTTTTATAAAAGGTCTACATGGCATTTGTTCCTCACATTACACAGATAAGGGGTTTTACAAGTCGATAAACATAACATCAACAGAGAAAAGTCACATTCACAACCAGAAGAAACCAGACTACATGATGCTTTGTGGAGGACTTGTTTGTTCCAAGCAGATTTTAACCGTGCTATTTCTGCAAGGCTGTGAAACCCATATTACCAATGGCTGACTTGATATTTCAGTTTTGTTTTGTTTTTTTTCCTGCAGATCTTGGAGGTGAATGGGCAGAACTTTGAAAATGTCCAGCTCAGCAAAGCCAATGAGATACTGAAGAACAACACTCACTTGTCCATAACTGTGAAAACAAATCTTTTAGGTAAGATTTTAAAGCATTTCAAAGGCAAACATATCTAAGCTTATGGTCCTTAAGAAGTCAGACGAGATGCTAAAATTGATAAGATTTAGTGTTTGGATGAAGACTCTGAATAATGAATTTGAAGCCTGCTGCACTGCAGATTGAGGAAGTTTGATTATACAGTCGCGGAAAAAAATTATTAGACCATCAGAAGTCATCAAAAACAATGGTTATGCACTCAAGTACTAACTCCTGTGTGTATCAAGTAGCTAAAACAGACAGAAAAGAAAACATGGAATTTCTAAAAGCACTGTTTTTGTCAGTACAATGACATAGATATTGATGT
>JAQQZY010000002.1:10519282-10535784 GCA_030068375.1 Ostorhinchus rueppellii
TATTATTATTATTATTATTATTATTATTATTAGTAGTAGTAGTAGTAGTAGTAGTAGTAGTAGTAGTAGTAGTAGTTCTAAGATGCAGTATTTGCAGAGTAGAAAAGTTATTCCCCTGTCAGAAGTCAAATCCTTCAAATAAAATGCTGGTTTACAAAAACACTGATCATCAAGCACATTTGAACAAGAAAGACCCAGAATTAAGAAACAAATTCATGAGGCAATAAAAAACACAAGCGCAGTTACTCAAAGCATGAAATTAGATTTATACAGAGGTTTTATTTATAGTTCTGTTTGTAATTTACAGTATTTTAAGTATATAGGTACATTTTAACAACACATTTTCTGACAGTGAGTGGACATTTTCTTGCCTTATTAATAGAATCGATGCTTTTTTCAGTTTGGTTACACCAGCCTCTCAGCACATGCTGAAAGTGAAGTTTTATGTCTCAGATAATCATGTAAAATGTAATATATTTGGATATTCTGACGTTTTAATGAGGTCATTGAAAAATCTTGCAGAAAAATACATACCAGACACCAATAATTCACCAGCTTAGAGTATTTTTTTTTTATAAAGTTTTACAACATGATTGAAATCTTTACTTGATGGAACTGTTTGTTTTTTGTCCATTTCATTTAAATTAAGCCATCAACAATATATTACAACAATAAAACTGCTCTGATGAATACAGAAACTAAAAAGACATTCATTTACATTCTCAGTCTTGGCAGGAATCATCTGTAATAAAATAATAGTGACTCGACAAGTGTATTTGAATCTCATTTATTCATTTTCATGTTATCTCTCATCTTGTCAAGCCTCTGTGCCAGTAGAAATGTGGTCTCAGAGTGCAGGACCCTTCATTAACTCCTCTGTATCACATGTTCTTTATGTTCTTTCAGTCCCGTTCATACTGAGTAAGTATCTTCTCCACCCATGATCCTGCTTCTCGCTGCACAGTCATGTGTTTTAAAGCTGGCAGCTGCTTTCAGACTGCTTCCAGCCGCTGTAGTCTGCAGACGTAACACAGACTCAGAACTGAATGTCTGGAACATGATCGATATTACACTAATTAAATAAAGCTAACAGCACTGCACTGACTGTTGAACTTCTGATTTTCTGTGAGCACACTGGTGGGAGTTTCATCTTATGATCTGTGTGTTTACTGGGTGTTGCTGATCAAACAAATGAATCATGGGAAATGTGGTTTGTGGGTGAAGGAATAAGGTGATTTTGCTGAGACTCGTACTGAATCATAAATGCCGGTATCATCACAAAATCATTGCTACAACTAAAAAAAAAAAAATCAAAATTAACAAAGTTATAAATAAAGATGTGCTTAATGTATGCATTTTTTACCTGTATATTTCTGTTATTCCCAGATATGTCAGACCAGGTATTACGAGTCTTCAAAGCGGACCAGCAGTCTCGATATATCATGATCGGGAAGGACACAACGGCGAAGGAGGTGGTGGTTCAGGCGATCCGGGAGTTTGCACTGACTGCAGCAGCAGAGGCTTATTCTCTGTGCGAGGTGTCCGTCACACCAGAGGGCGTCATCAAACAGAGGCGGTTACCAGACCAGCTTTCTAAACTCGCCGACAGGATTCAACTGAGCGGCAGGTAACGGCATCATTTCATTCTCTTCAATCTCATGCTCTTGCAAATGTTACAATCTCATGACACCATTCCGAGTAATAAAGATAATGCATTAGGGATACACGATTAGTTTTTATTATTGTTATTGATTATCCTCAGCTGGTTCTTTTGGCCTTTAAATGTCAGAATCAATCACATTTTCCAGCCTGACATAATATATTTTCTTGACTGCTACAAAGAAATCCAAACATGTCATAATACTAGTGGCACACCATGTATTTCAGTGGCCTTCAGTGGGGTTCTTCCTGACTTAATGCACCTTTTTTTTTTAAAAAATATACTTTATTTTTTATTTGTTTTATCAACAGACAATACAACACAGAATCTAGGGGTCACTGGTTTAACACAAAATGTTTAAATGACACACATAGTGATTTTGCATTGTTTTCTTTACACTCCAGCCATTTTCAAAGTTGCACTTTATGAAGATATGTTCCTTGAACTGTATGTAATAAGTCAGTCTTTCCATAAAGCAGATTTCCTTCATAATAGCCACTGATGGTCACAAGGTGCATTAGTTTTGAGCCAGTTTCTTGTAATGGCTTTTTTGGAAGCAATTCTAAGAATTTTAAAGCGGTATTTGTCGTCTTTCTCTAATATAATACAAGAACTTGGGGTTTTTAGGAGTTAGGAAAGGCATAATGCCCTCAATCAACTTAATCCACCTTTTAATATCAATATGTCATCAATACTGTACATAATAACAGGGCGTTGCAGCACAGATAAGTATCTGATGTATGAATGTCATTATTAAAGCAAGAAAACCCAGTGAACACAGGTCTCCTTTCACTACAGCCAATCCCCAATATTACAGAATAAAAGAACAAAAACATACAAATGTTCATAAAATAAATTCCACTCACCGAAACTACCGCATATTTTGTAATATGTCTGCAACCAGATACGTTTCTTCTCCTCTGTTATTCATTGTGGGAAAACACCTATTGAATCTAAACCAGTGCACGGTTTGTAACCGAGTTTGTTCTGACCAGTCGCTCTTTGATCGTCCAATCCAATGACAAGAAAATGCAGACATTATTGTGCACCTACATCACCCCCATTCATGTGGGAAAAGTGAAATCTGAGTGGTTAAAGCTACAGTTTTTTTCCATTTATTTGAAGCTTCAGAGTCTGTACTGTTGATTCTGAACCTCAAGGTAGATTTATTTTACCTGGCAACATGTGATGTTGAAATATAGAGTCGCAGAAAAAATGATTAGATCACCCTTGTTTTCTTTAATTTCTTGTTCATTTTAATGCCTGGTACAACTAAAGTTACTAAAGTGTGGACAAATATAATAATAACTACAAAAATAGCTCGTAATAGTTTAATTTCAGAGCTGATATCTATCCATTTTCCATGTTTTCTTGATAATAAATAAAATCACTTCAGTTCTTACATCAATATCTATGGTATTGTACTGACAAAAACAGTGCTTTTAGACATTCCATGTTTTCTTTTCTGTCTGTTTTAGTCACATGATACACACAGGAGTTTTTACTTGATTGCATAACCATTGTTTTTGATGACTTCTGATGGTTTAATAATTTTTTCTGCGACTAATTGGACAAATGCGCTAATATACACATTTAATACTGGAAGCATTGAGACCAAGAGAAAAGAGAAATAAAGAGAATAGAATATTTGGACAACACATCTTCATGGAGCAAATATAAGAATGTTGGTTGTAAATGTAAGTCAGTGATTCTGATTCTTGTGGCAGAGAAAAGTACATTTTAGTCTGAACTCTGTAGATGTTTGGCTTTTGTGTGTCATTAATACAGTTAGTATCTTCTCAGACTGCTGACGTGCTTCGTTCACGTTCTCCTTTATCCTCAGATACTACCTAAAGAGCAACATGGAGACGGAGACGTTATGTTCAGACGAGGACGCCCAGGACCTGCTGCGAGAAGGGCAGATCTCCCTGTTGCAGCTGAGCACAGTGGAGGTGGCCACCCAGCTCTCCATGAGGGCCTTCGAACTGTTCTGCGCCATCGAGCCCACCGAATACATCGACGACCTGTTCAAGCTGCGCTCCAAGACGGGCTCGGCCAGCCTCAAGCGCTTCGAGGAGGCCATCAACCACGAGACCTTCTGGGTGGCCACGGAGGTGACACGGGAACCCAACCAGCTCAAACGCATGAAGACCGTCAAGCACTTCATCAAGATCGCACTGCACTGCCGCGAGTGCAAGAACTTCAACTCCATGTTCGCCATCATCAGGTGAGACAGAATAATCAGCTTTGACTTTATTTTATTCCAATTTCAGGTTTCATATTCCTACGTATTTAGTTGTGGCACATTCATTTTCTCAGTTAGGCTTAAAGTTTATTGTTTATTTGAATTGACTTCTGCTCACTTTAGTTTACAGAAGTGTTTTTTTTTTTTAATATATTATTGTTTATTAAGTTAATTTTTTAATCTAATCTTTTCTCCATTGTGTTGTGGATGAAGCCTTTACCTTATTATATTATAATATTTTTTTTAAAAAATGATATTTTTTAATCTATAAAATGTCTGGATTTATCAAATCTAGTTGTGATTTTACCTCCAGATTTTTTCAGTATATTATTTAGCTTTTAACCAGGAAAAGACTCAGAGATAAAGAATGTTTTCAGGAAGAGTGTCTTGGCCAGAATGGGCAGAAGATTAACAAACAAGATGATTATGAAGGAATTACTTTCCCAATATTTAAGCTTATCAAGAGCAATTCAGCAAATATCCATCAATATTAATATGAATATGAATCCGGCAGAGCATATACAGCCAGATGTGCCTGCCTCCAAGTAATTTAACAACTTAGAATGCATCCAATGAAAGCAGCTGCCGAAGTTTAAGGTACATTTAGAACCGATTTCAGGCGAAGGAAGCAGCACATTTACAGATGAAGATCTCTGAAGAACTCCTGGGGTGCTCATGATTTATTTTATTATATTTAGGTATCTATGAAAAGGAGTGGTAAGAAATTCATAAACTCATCTGAAGCCCCCACAAACCATCCTCTTCCTCATCCTCGTTCTCCCTCTGCCCGTAGCGGTTTGAACCTCGCCCCGGTGTCGAGGCTACGAGGAACGTGGGAGAAGCTGCCGAGCAAATATGAGAAGCTCTTCGGGGACCTGCAGGACCTGTTCGACCCCTCCAGAAACATGGCCAAGTACAGGAATGTCCTCAACAATCAGAACCTCCAGCCCCCAATCATCCCCCTGTTCCCCGTCATCAAGAAGGACCTCACCTTCCTACATGAAGGTAAACACCGCCGACGCCTTAGTCTAAACAAACGCACAATTATCCTGACTCCATTAACAGGTGGTAGTCAGGAAAAAGTACACATATTCACCCGAAATTAGTTATTTTTATCACATTGGCTTTTTAAATCAGTAAAGGGTGCTTTATTTTGCATGAACATATTCTGCATCAACCATTCTATTACG
This sequence comes from Ostorhinchus rueppellii, assembly GCA_030068375.1. Lineage (NCBI taxonomy): Eukaryota > Metazoa > Chordata > Actinopteri > Kurtiformes > Apogonidae > Ostorhinchus > Ostorhinchus rueppellii. The sequence goes on from JAQQZY010000002.1 coordinate 10,524,378, forward strand.
TGGCATTTTTCCCTCAGTAACCTGATTATTGCTTGTAAATAGTACGTAAGGACAGCACATAAGGCAAAATGTGTTTTATAATGGATGCTGAAGAGGGAAAAATGCCACTTCTATGTACTTGATAAGCAAGTACTTAAATAAAACACTAAATCTTGATGTTTGTCTGCGTTTTCAATGTGTACTTAAGGAGGATTGTTATGGTTCCGCTAAATGTTTCCTTCCTAATTAACTACATATGGTCACATAATAAGTCTCGTAGGTTATTTTATATTTTATTCTCGTTTCGTTAAATTCCTTTGATGCGTTTGCTTATTTTTAGGTGGTTTCCCTTTTTTCTGCAAGGGCTTTGTGGCATGACATAATAAACAACATCAGAAAATGTTCTTAATATCTTGCCTCATGTCAAGTTTTAGGTTATTTCTCGATTATTACTGCAGCAGCTCTTACTGTGGTGCAGAAGAAAAGTCATACAATAAAATTACAAGCTGCCAACAACCCCTGATAATTCAATAATGGCTTTATTTATGGAGAGTATCAGTCACAGTTTTGATTACTTTCCTTTATAGCGTATATGTGCCTTAATTTAAATCCTTAACAAAATCCAACACACTTTTTTTTTTTTTTTTAAACACTTCATTTATCATATATATAGTCCCATATATATAGTGCAAGAGTCCCAGTCCAACATTAGGTTTGTTCTAATGACCACACAGATGTATTTATCAGTATTAAGATACAATCTGGATAAAGTGGTAGTGTTTAGTGTGACCTCCCTTTGCATTTAACATGTCTTTAACCCTTTTGTTCTGACACAATGAGATTTATTGCAATAATTTTGTGTTATTTTGTACCAGGTTTCATTAAACACATGTCTGATGTTTCTAATTGTTTTTCCTGCTTCTTGTCATGGGGTCAGGGGTCACACTTAATACTATCTTTAACCTTTACACCCCATTTAGGTCAGTTTAAGGCTCTGCACATACAGGAATGAAAAATAAATACATGTGTTCATTTCAACCTTGGAAAAACAATAAAGCTAAAGGCAAATTAAGATTTTTGCACCGTACTCCAAGTGCCCTGATCAGTCATACTTTAATGTGTGTGTTATTTGTGTTCAATTCCTTTTCCAGGTAATGATTCTAAAGTGGACGGTCTGGTGAACTTTGAAAAGCTGAGGATGATTGCCAAAGAAATCCGCCATGTCGGTCGCATGGCCTCCGTCAACATGGACCCAGCCCTCATGTTCCGAACAAGGTAAGGAGCCTTTGATGAAGCAAACCCAGATCCCAGGTGGTTAAACACCCGTAACCCTGCAGTCAGCGCTATAGTGACTAACTCCTCGGGGTTAGCCGGTTCATGTAACATCAGTAAGATTTTTGCACCACGCTTTTTTTTTTTTTTTTTCTTTTCCAAGCAGCTGTTCCCTCTGGCAACTGTTTCCTCTGGCGACTGTTCCCCTACACACATTGTTGGCATAAATTGTGCACAGTGCTCCTGTGAAAGTCTGTCTTTGTCTAATGATGTCTCTTCCTGGTGGCGTTACCATTTGATTTCCTCTCCTCCGACTTTCACGTGGGACTTTGGTGAAATGAGGTCTCTTTGGTGATCTTGGTGTTCTTTTCCCGTCTTAAGCTTTGTCTCCTCTCTTTTCTCTCTCTACTCATCCACCCTTTGCCCCCATGCTTCTATGTTCATGGCACCCACCCTGTAGGAAGAAGAAATGGAGAAGTTTAGGGTAAGTGTGGTGACCCTCTGACATTTTGCCCTCCTTGCACCCAAATCCTTTTTGTTTTTTTCTGGCAATTTACGCGGTTATTTTCTCCTTTTCTGACACCTTGTCTTCATTAACCGGTTTGCGTTCAATCCTCCCACTAACACGCTCTGATCCTCAACTTAAGGGGTTAAAAAATAAAGGCCACTTATGCTAATATTAAATTCTGCATCTGCAAAAACAGGTGCAGCTCTTGATACAAAGCAGACATATTTGGACTGGCTTCCTGCCGCTTTTCTCAATTCTCAAACAGATAGAAATATTTTTTCACGAAGGAACAATATTATCAAAAGTGACCTTTATTTGATATGTTGTGTTATCTAATAACACGCATGCAGCTTCGATTTCAAACTTATCTTTGAGGTTTTATCCATATGCGACGCTTCCAAGAGAAACGCAGTTATTTTTTATCATACTTTACATTCTTGTGGTCAAATGACTTTGCTCACAGAACATTTAACAGGAAACATATGGAAGCACATTCCATTTGTCGGAGTTAAAATAACACTATAACTTCTTCTGTAATTATGACGCTGCATTTTGTAATTATGAGAAAATGATCCTGTAATTACGAGACACTTATTCCCAAAAGTACTACAGTTTTCTTGTAATCATGACATGCTTATCTCTTCATTACAAGACCCCTATTTGTAACTATGATACATATAGACATTTGCAGATGCTGTGTTTATTGATTCACATCACACCAGTATATGTAATATCCCTAAACCCCCTGCTTATATAAATAGGACTGAAGATGAAATAATGATGAAATGAGCAGAAAGAGTCTTTGACACTGATGATACATCAGATAAAAAAAAAAAAAAAACACTAGGAAATGAATTCCGATAAAGGTCTGTCCAGAGATGAAGACAAACACAGCTTCTCATTGACTTAAGTTTATTATCTGCATAGTATTTGGCCAAGATTGTGTGCAGATAATGCCTTTACTACGACTACGACCAGCTCTGACTCAGACCACAGAAATGTAAACTATGACTGAGTTACACCAGTAGAACTCCTACTTTCAACTCCCCTGTTGTTTGACTTCAGCCTTCATCCCTCACCCCCCTCCGCTGTCTGGAATGCCTGGAATGTTTTGGACTTGAGAAGAATATCTAAAGCTACTCTCTGCATGTCTTAACTTTAAATACCTCGCCCCCTATGTGGCCTGTACTACAGTTACACTGAATAAAGGTGCATTTGCATAAACTCCGTACTAATAAGTCTTACCCTCATGTCTTCTGTTTGTTTTGTCTGTGTCTTTTTTTGTGTGTTTGTCCGTTCCAGGTCCTTAAGCCAGGGCAGCGCCAATGCGGCAGTCCTCGACGTCACCCAGACAGGTGGGCACAAGAAGAGGGTGCGACGCAGCTCCTTCCTGAACGCCAAAAAGCTTTACGAGGACGCCCAGATGGCCAGGAAGGTCAAACAGTACCTGTCCAATCTCAGCTTGGAAACGAACGAGGAGAGTTTGCAAACACTCTCATTACAGTGCGAACCCTCCATTAACACATGTGAGTAGAGCTGCAACTCACGGCTCCTGCTGGTTATTTTATTGATTAATTTATTTATATGGCCTTTTAAAATGTTGATATATTACCCAAAGCTCAAGACGGTATCCTCAAATGGCTCTATTTGGCCAGAACCCAAACAGTATTAATCAGAATAGGATGGTGATTAGCGAGTACAAAATGTAGTTTTTCTTACATGTGAGACTTCTTTGTACCGTTTAATCTTTTTACCATCCTAATCTTGTTAATTTCCTGTTTCCTGTTTAGACAGGCTTTTCCCAGCTCTCTCTGATGTTTTAACAGTTGATTTTACTCCACTTACTATTTTATTCTGAGATTTTTTTTTTTTACCATCAGTTGTCAATCAGTTCCTTAATAATTGTGAGGTTTTTTTTTTTAATTTATCTGCTGCACTTTGAGATTTCTAAATGAAAAGTGCTTTATAAGTTAAACTACTATTATTAATATGAATTTCTTCTGTTCCTGCCACATGGACTTGAGAATGAAATTCGCTAGAAAGCAGTAATATAGTACAGAGCATCTTGACTCTGTGTGTAATGTTTTCTGTACATGGTCACTGAGAAATAAATGAAAAACATGTCTAAAAAGAAAGCAATAAACCTTTCTGTCATCTCCCAGTTCAGAGAAATCATAAGTATTAAGCACATAATGTCCTGGAATGGGTAGGATACCCAAGGAATAAAAAGACACTCAATCTTTATTAATAATAAAAACTCACCGAGGAATAAAAACGACAAAACCACTTGGCCAGTTTTACAAACCAGGCCGTGGTTTCCTGCATATTAGTTTTTCCTTTAGATACATGAGTCCATATGAAGCATAAAATCTAAATCTAACATGTTTCACCCTGTTCAGTGCCCAAGAATGCCGGTGGGAAGCGACCAGACACTTCCCCAGTGGTGTCCAGAGCTGCCAGCCAACAGAGGGGCCAGCTGGCTAAAGGAAACCAGGCCCTCCAGGTCCCAGCTGTGGCCCTCTACCCATCCCGCAAGAAAGTGCCAGTGAAGGATCTGCCGCCTTTTGGTAAAATAAAGTTTTACACTGTTAGAAAAATACAAAAATATACGTATTGTACCACATGATTGTGACTCCCAGCCTGAGCTGAATCTATCCAAAGGGAGCAAAGGGGTCACAAGGCAGCTTGAAACAAACCTAAAGGAGTTAAAATTGGTTTCAGAGGTGTTTTTTTTTTTTTTTTTTTATCAACTGTCATAGTAAAATGCATACGAATAATTTGACTTGAGGATTAATTTTCACAATTAAAATAGAAGAGCAGTGTTGGAGTGTTAGCCCTCATTCACTGTAGTAAGAAAGATGGAAATATCAGAAAAAACAGAGACAAATTAGATCTGGAACATGAGGAAAACTGCATAAAATTATAATAAGATAAAAACAAATGTGAATACAGCGATAATGTACAAAACCCCCCCAAAAATGGTATATGATGGAACAAGATGAAAACAGTGTAAAATGATAACAGTAGTACAGTCATTTAGGATGTAGTGTTGTAAAATTGGATCTCAAAAACAATATTTATTTTGAGTTCCATGTGAAAAATATATAACATTAATGCACATCCATTTATTAACAGGAAAAGATGGATTACCAACTAGACAAGCTGATCTTGAGCAAATATTCACTAAGTAGTCAGTTAATTGCTGACATGAGGTAGTTGAAATGTGGGCAGTTGAGAATAAAAACCTTAGTTGATGAAGAAAAGATGGAGTAGTTCAACGTAATGTATGATAGAATTCATAAGCATGTAATCAGCTAAAAAAAAAAAATGCAATAAAGGCTCTAAAGGGTCAAACTTATAGATGGAAGATAGAAGTGTCAGTCAACAACAATAAAATCAGGAATAAATATGTTAATGAATACATAAAGAAGCTGATTTCCTTTGCATTATTTGAAAGTCTTTAGTCTTTTTTTTATCTCCTTCAGGACTGGGTAAATATTACTCCTGTTTTCTAAAATATAAAACTCAGAAAGCCTAGAAATAAAGTCATCAGAGGACGCTCTATTCCTGGAGCACTGGGTTGTTGTTCTAATGAGCTCCAGTCTGCAGGCGGTCCACCGTCAAAATGTAACATATGTGGTAACAGTTGGATTTGAAGATATTCTACATTGAGCTGCATGTTCTTAGATGAAAAATCTACAGAGAAGTCTAAGTATTACATGTTGGGAAATGTGTATTTACTGTGATGCAGGTTAGGAGGTGATTTGTGTGAAAAATACAATCAACTTCCTGTCACATGGTGTTGGCAGCGTACTGATAAAGACAAAAGACAGTTTTAGAATTGGTACCAAGGCATAAATCATCTGTGTGATTTGTGTTGTACAGAATGAATCATGAAGTGACGTGCATGCGTTTCAGTTCCTTCGCTGTGTGTATAAACTGGGTGTGAGTCTGTATAAATGTCCTGTTCACTCATCTTTCTAAATGCCAGCCCTGCCTTGTTGTCGCTTCCTCCTCCTGTTATTTGCAGACAATAGATGAGCTAACCATCCCTGTCTTCTTTGTTGACGGTGCTGCCTCCTAGAGGCCGTCTGGCACCAAACCCGTACACAGATCCCAGACGGTGCAGCTTAGCATCCCTGGCCCCTCGGGGAGTGTGGTGGGGGGGGTGGGGGGGGGGCAGTGTTCCTCATGCTAATTCGGCTTCGTCTTCTTGCAAATGTCCACAGGCACCAGTTCCCCCCAGTCCCTGAAGAAGATTCTGTCTCTGTCAGAGGAGGGGAGCGACAGGCACCGGAGGCAGCCAGAGGACACCGTGTCCAACGCCTCCTCCCAGCTCTCTTCCCCTCCCACCTCCCCCCAGAGCTCGCCCAAGAAGGGTAAGCCAATAATCCTCCCTTCTCCATGCGCTCCACTGCTCTGCTCTGTCAGGATGTGGCACCAGTGCCACCTGCTGGTTGACAAATGAACTCCACTGTTTTCAGACTGAGATTGATATTAAAATCAGTTTATTTATTCATTTTATTCCACATCATTAATATCCCCCTGAGACCCAGCCATGCACGGCAAGAGTTTCACAGCTTTACATAAAACAAAATAAAAACAAAGACATTGTTCACTGCAAAGGACATTAAAAAAAAGAAAGAAAATATGTATCTGAAAAAGTGTTGCATCATGCTGTTTAGAAAAGGCCATTATTTAATCTAAAAAGTTCAAATCTTTACTTTCCTGTGTCTCAGGAGGTTAAAGAAGCGGTAACTTATCATTAATTCTTATTTTGGAGAGAACAGTAGATGAAGTTGGAGGACTGAAGCAGAGTTAACTAAAAACTAACCTTTTTTTTTTTTTTTTTAAACACACTTTTTTACAGCACAATAACAACAATAACAGCACAAAACAACAAAGGGGGGATGCTGTTCCATATGCACTCATCTACTTTTCTGCATCAGATCTGGTGATAAACATTAGTGTCCTTAAATTTTGGTCCCATCTCTGATTCAAAGTTCCTACCTTAATCCTCAGATGAATGTTAATCTTTCCATGGTATATATTTCCCCTCTAATGTCCAGCTATTGCTGTGGTCGAAGGGGGTCCCTTTTTTGACTAAAAACTAACCTTTACCCTCTAAACTTGATTGATCATCCTGCGATATATTGATCCAGAGTTATCATAGTTTGCATATTTTCATTTTTTATATTTCAGTTGTTTTAGTTTGTTTTATTTTTCTGTAGTTGTAGTTATACGATTGGATTTAGTAGTTCTGCATTTGAAGAACAGATTAATTAAAAGGGTAAAAAATTAAATAAAGGTAGGATGAAATTTACAAATATCTAATATTGTACAAATTTCCCCCTGCATTTCTGTTTGATTTTCGTCACTCTGCTCTTTGTGGTGAGCTGACGTTGTTTTTTCACTGCTCCTGCTAGTTTTAGTCTTTGTTTTGTTTGACTATGATAATAATCCTGACTTGATCACATGGCTGCTGACGTTATCAGACCACAGTCAGGATTATGTGTTCCCCTGTTAAACCACCACAGCCGCAGGTAAACCAGTACCGGTCCGGTGGTGGGTCCCGCAGGCCTGAAAACACGGGCTCTAATGAGTCTGGAGACTGTTATGTAAACGGTTTTTAACTGCGATAAACACGACGGTTGCTTTGGAGATTTCAAGCAGCTTTACTTGGAACAAACACTTCTCTCTGGGCTTTTTTGTTTTTGTTGTTCATCCATGGTGACTCCCAGTGGTCACAACATTATTTTTTACAGCACTGCAGTAGCGTTGTGTTGTATTAAGCACGTCAATGAATAGACCTACTTAAGTCATTCATAGACCAACACCAGAATTTGATCTAGATTAATTAATAAAACAGTCCAACTGGCTCAATTGTCTTAATCCAACTGGTTCTGGTTTTACTGTCGAAGCCTCTTTACTGGTTTAGCTGCCGACCACAGGACTCTGCGTCTAAATCTCCTGGCTCTGTAAAAGACCACTGCTGTGTATTTTTAGTTCTTTAAAGGAGCTAAAATTTCATTCGAGGCTGTTTGTCACTGCTGGCTGTTTGTCACCACCACCCCCCCCCCCCAAGCTCCTGTGAGGCCTCTTGGTTGTTTTTCATGGTTGATAATCCTGATCAGTCAGCGCTTTGTGTTATACTCCACTCGTACAATGTTTTACACTATAGTTTAGTCGTGTAATCATTTCCCACTTTGTTGAGTCTCACAATATGCACGTCAGAGGTTATTGGGGCTATCAGTGCTGATAGAAGCAGGGAAATACGACCGCGGGGCTGTTAAATGGAGTTGAGCTACAGTTAAATACCACAGTGACAGTCGCCTATAACTATAAAATACCTACTTCCATGTGTCAGCACCAGGAGTTTCACCATTGTTGTGCACGTCCCAGTCCCTTTGCGCTCGTTATCTAGACTTTTCCACACTCTTTAGCATTGTCGAACTCCAGAACATTGGAGTAAAATGCTGTTTCGGTAGGAATCTTTGCATTCATCCCAACAGAGCTGTTTGGTTTCCTTGGACAGCGGCCTCTACAATTATCCCTGCAGTACGTGTGTGATGCCTTGTTGAAATGAAAAAGACGAACCGGGGCGAAATATGTGAATGAGACGGATTTATGACGCATGTTAAAGAGGAAAACTTCAGCTGCCAGAAGCTGTTTTGATGCTTTACTCTTGTGGGTAGAAGCTGTAAGACAAACTCAGCCATGTACATAAGGTTTCCCGTAGGAGGTTTTACTACAGGAGGGTCCACGTCCACATGTGTGATATGACACTTTATGTGGAAAAACATTTATTTATGTGTTCAATCAGTCATAACTGCAGTATTACCAAGCATGTAATCACAAAAGACTGCAATTGATAGTTGAGTTTAGGTTGATCTAATCGCAGAAATATAAAAGAACATGGTTTCATTTTGTATTTAGTGACACTAAGCAGAGGTTCAGTGTAAAACATGTCAAATAAAAAGCCAGAAAGTTGTTTTTCTACTCCAATACAGACATTTGTTTACTTTCTCTGTTTTATACAGTTACATTGCGAGGCTCATTTTTGAGCGTTCAGCGTTTACTTTTGAGTATTTCTCTCATCACTATTTATTCTAGACCTCAGTTAAGTCTGGTTAAAGACCCGGTTAAAGCTTGTCGAAGGTAAACCATCATAAAATTATATATAAAACTGTATCTGCAGTTGAACATGGGCATTAAATTTGTCTAAAGTGGCTTTAAAAAGTCTTAAATTAGGTTTGCTGATACCTGTGGAAACTCTGATATAGTCCAAAATTTCATAAGACACAGCCTTTTGGATTGTAGTTGTTATTTATTATAGTATATATTATTAATTCAACAGAAACGGGGCTATATATTTTTATTTACTTATGAAGAAATGAGGACGCGAGGTTTCTGTCATGATGCACAGCCCTATTTCCATATGGAATTTAACATCTAAAGGTTTATTTTGGAAAGTAAATACTAATAAATAGACAATGGTGCGTTCTGTCAGTTGTACTCGTGTATTAGATAATTCCAAGCCTTTCTGTCATATTCTTCGTGTTGCTTAACCCCCCCCCCCTCTCTCTCTCTTCCTCCAGGTTACAGTAGAATGGGAGACGCCTACTCCGACTCTGGTCACAGTGAAATCTCCTCCCGCTCCAGTCTCGTCAGTAACTCTTCGTTCGACATGGCCCAGGAGGAGAGGAGACTTCGGCACTCAGGGGTCGGGGACTCCCACCTCGGGGGTCCACGGCTGGAACGGCGAGCCACCACCGACCCCGACCAGTACAGCATCGGGTAGGAGCTCACACAGTGCAAACACCAGGAGATTCAGGGTTGACCTGCAGATACCAGACCAAAAATCATACTCCGACTTTATTCATGTACTCTCGTCGATTTTTCAGGTGTTTATACTTGGTTCGAATGTTTATTATTACGGAACTATCTGCTTTTTTTTTTCTTCACATTTTTTTTTTTCCCTTTAATTTTACTTTGAGTTAAATTCTTAGTTATTAATCTGCTTTATTTTAGGCTTCAAATTAATAAATTTGGGTTCACAAACATTAGTTTCAACTTTAATGATGGTACTTTTACACTTAAAAAAGACCATTCTTCTGCATTTCTATCAATAGATATCACACACATCGTAGGTAACAAGATGAAATGTGTATAAAACACTTAACCATGTGGGAAAATGTGCCATAATATTATGAATTCTGATGCTGGAAATAAAATTTGATAATTTTTTATAGATTATATAATAGTAGATATAATAGATATAATAGATTTGATGGTTTAGGTGTATTTTGTTTGTTGTTGTTGTTTTCATTTAAGATTAGAACAGCTTAATGTGCTTTGGTTATATTGATATGAAGTGAAGTTCAATTATCTTCTCTTACATTCAGTAGGAATGTTCTTAAAATGCCTACTTTATACTTAAAGTACATTTCACAGCTCGGACTTTTTCTGTTCTTTTACTTTTATCTTAGTTTTTTAGGACTTGTCTGTACTGCGTCTTTAGTCTAGAATGCGTGTGCTTTTGTCAGATCTGTTAAATAATCTTGTTTTTATTTGTCTCATAGGTCATATTCATCGATGCAGGACTGTCGGGGCATTTACGCCGGCTGCCCGACAGTTCTCTCCTCGCCGAGTTCAGAAGAGTTGACCCAGGACCAGGGCGACCGCGTTTCCCTGGACGCTGCGGACAGCGGCCGCGGCTCCTGGACGTCTTGCTCCTCTGGTTCCCACGACAACATCCAGACCATGCAGCAGGGACGCAGCTGGGAGACACTGGCGTTCGGAGGAGGCGGAGGTGGCGGCAGCATCCCCCCCGGTGGACCGGAGGCCTTACTGGGAGGACCCGCCGCGCTGTGGGCGGCCCAGGCCAGGGGCAGCTGGGCATCGGCAAGCTCCTCCTCATCCTCAGCCGCGTACTGGGGGGAGGACTCCGAGGGAGACACTGGCACCATCAAGAGGAGAGGAGGGAAGGACGTAAACGCCGACCCAGAGACAAGTAGCATCACGTCCACTGGGTCAGAGGAGGCCAAGCATCTGGGCAGACCCTCACCGTCGCCGATCACCGCTGGGGGTAAAGGCCTCATCTGTGAGTGGCAGCGAAACACTGACCTGTCACTTCCAGTTCTGATTAGTCAAATCACACAGAAATCATACACTGCAAATTATTTGGCTCTTACCAAGATGAAAAAAAAAAACAATACAGATTTAGAAGTATTAGATTATTTATATTGTTTTAAGAGTTAATTTCTTATGTGAAGTGTGCATACATCTGTAGACGTATTCATTTAAGAATCTTGTCGGGTGAAATTCTCTCGCTGCACGAACAGATAATTTCACTTATTTTGAGTACATTTTTCCTCAGATTTAGTGTTTTATCTTGTTTTTAGACGCCCCCTTTTTTTCAGTGTGCAGCCTTCAGTCAAACCTCAAAAATAATCGAATCCCCTCTCATTTGGAAGGGTGTTGAGATACAAACAAGAGGACAGTCTTCTAGGGGTTAATGAGGTTAAGGTTAAAGGTTAACTCACTTTACTATCCCCACAGAGAAATTCAGTCTGCATTTTCCCCATCCTAAGACACACACACACACACACACACACACACATACATACAGTATATGTGTGTGTGTGT
>JAQQZY010000002.1:10539423-10550891 GCA_030068375.1 Ostorhinchus rueppellii
AGAAACTACAACCAACTAGGACTTTGGACTGAATTTTTCTTTATTTATGACTCAAATTTGGTAAAGTTTAATGACTTCTATTCTGGAAGTATTTTACTTATAGACCAGTGTAAGTGCACAGCATCACCCAGTGTTTGTTAGTGAAAGGACAGTTTCCATATTTCCACCGTCAACATGTTTCAAGTGATTTTAAAGGAGCTGCTTCTCTTTTAACTCTACTTCAGAGTCCGACTCCCTGCACCGATCCTAACCTCTGGCTGTGTTGTCTTTCCACAGAGGACGAACAGGTGTCTGCGGTCTGAGGGACACCGGTGGACGCCCTTTTGCAGTAACTTGAAGTCCCCCTCCGTCAGGGTGGGCGGGACTAAGGAGACTGACTGACAGACAGACCAATAGATCATCATCAGTTACATACGTGCCTGCCTCCTCCACTCGGCTCTCCCTCGTGTTCAGTGGATTTACTGCTCATCTCCCTCCCCTGCCTTAAAGCATCATGGGAGGTTGAATGACCCTGCATTAAAAAAAAACAAAACAGACAAAACAGAAAAAAATACTGTGAAGAAGACTAGACGGAGAGAAGGTCAAAGACGATGATAAAATACCTGGCACTTTGGACAAAAAAAACAAACAAAAAAAAAAAAAGACTACGGAAACGAATCCTGCGTCGTGGGCTCGGAAACGGAAAACACACAAAACCACAAAGATGTCGCTGTTAGGAAACGGGATCGACTCCTGGAACCCGCAGATTCGCAGCGACAAACCCACCTTTTCACACAGCGGCGTCATGACGTGTTGAGCTTCATCTGCACTTTCTCATTTTTCTAAAAAAAAAACAAAAAAAAAAACGAACAAAATAAAAACAGACTTTTGTTTGAAGACGGAGAGAAAAAACGGTTGACTTGACTCTTAGTTTTCAACTTCCCACTAGTTTTCTTTTTGTTGTTGCTCTTTATTTTTTATTTTTAATGTTTGTTTTTTTTTTGGTTTTTTTTGTTTTTTTGACTGATTGCACTCTGGGGGCCGAAAAGAGAAACCAAGTCAGCCCATTTCTCTGCCTGGACTGAAGCTAACAGTGGTTGAACTCTAAATCCAGTATTATCTCGTGTGTCACATGTGAAAGCTTATCGAGAGTTGGTTCGAGTCGAAGCTAAAGCGGGATTTGAGTGGGTCGAACCAACATGCACAACGTACTGACACACACACACAGAGTACATGTTATGTACTAGTTCATACAAGTCATTTCTTTAAAAAAAAAAAATTAAAAAAAATAGCACTTTCAGCACAATCCTCGATGTTACCAGGCATTTGAATAGCAGGGTATGAGTTGAGCATATCTTCCCGTCAGAGCCCGTCTGGTTTTTATCGCAGTCATCCTACCTGTTGTTCGCTGTTACATTGAGAGCATAAGGTTTAGTCACTGGCCTTTAGGCGATTTATCAAAAAGCACAGAGGTGATCGAGCCCCTTCCGCCGAGAATCCGAGGTTCACCAAGTCACAAAAACAACGCAGCTGCAGAAGACGCGGTTCCATCCTCCCGCCCTAAACTTTCCAATCTTACGTCAGGTATGGAGTCGAATCAGATGAATTTAGTAATCAGACTGTTTTCTAATCAGCAGTGAAAATCCCAGAAATGTTGCCTCTCGTCCCTTTCGTTTCGATCCGAAGGGGTTCCGGACTGAGCAGGACGCCAAACATCAGCAGATTTCACTTTCCTTTCCGCTGCCAATGTGTAAATTGTGAGTGTGCTGTTAAATATCTACCTTGACGAGTGATCTTGTACAGAGTCTTAAAATCCACATTTTTCCCCCTTATAATAAAAAAAAAGAACAAAACAAAACATCCAGATGTCGATTCGGCTTCTCACCCTAACCCGACCACATTTCGTGAATGTCCAAAGCGCCTTACGATGCCATGATTGCGTACGTTTTTGTATGTTGGGTTCCCTCTTGCAATAGCAGAATGAAATGCCTTATTGTGAAGACACTTCCCCTGATTTTGTAACACGTTAAGACTCAGTACAAGATGATTTCCTTTCGTACTTTCTTTCTTTCTGTGTGTTGACTTAAAGTGGCTTCAGGCTGCAGTGTAGTAGATCATCTGTTTGTCGATATTCGGAGCACCTCTTCTTCTGCTTTCGTGCGACTAGATTCATCGTCGACTTTTTAAAGGACAGAAGTGTTTCTCACCGTTGCAGACATCAGTTCAGTGGATGCCGTATGTATATTTACTGCTAACGCCTGCATCCACCATATCATGCCATCAGTGGAAGTGACTGAGGACCATGTTTTCATTGTTTTTTCTTTGACTCCGGTGGGGAAGTTGACATATGAAGAAACTGAATATTGTTTTTGTTTTTGTTTTTTCGTGGCTGCCAATCAGAGTCAAAAATCAATTGTGAAAAAGGAACTTTTTTTCTTTGTTTTTTTTTTTTTTTGCTTCGATCACTGAGTCACACTGATCACATTGATCAGTCTTGGAAACTAAAGACTGAGGAAAAAGAGGAATGAGTGCAGTGTTTTCCACTGTGTTCTGTGACTACACACTAATAATTTCCTGTTTTGTTTTGGGGTTTTTTTATTGTAAGTTTTTGTAATGGCTGCAGATAGATTGTTTATAATTTGTTTGTAATACAGTGGTGACATGCATCATTCACTTTCATTCAACTCTGAAGATAATGTGCATATTAGCGGGCCGAGTCGTCTTTTCGAAAAACAAAACGTTGCACAAAAATGTACAAGCGTAAAGATAAGTGTAGTAGGTAGAACTGCTACTCCGTTTGATGTGTGATGTCAGTGAGAAATGTACATTTAGCTGGTGATGACCTTCTTTTCTTCTTCATTCTTTCTTGTACTACTTTGACCTGTATGTCTTTTAAAAAGACAATTGGTGGAGTATGTATCAGTTGTTTTTGTATTTTTAATACAATAATTGTAAATATTGGTTATATTTTTGTTCAAATGTACTATGTTTATGCCTCAACATCCAGTTTATATGAAGCTGGGAATCAATAAATACTGCATAAAGAATCAACACCTAGGTTTAAATGCACTTATTCATGTCTTCTGCATTTGGATGTCTTTCTTTTCACTTCTGCTTTCCTTCAATTTTTTTTGTTTTTGTTTTTCTCCAGATACCGTCTAGTGTTTGCACAAGTCATGGAAGCAACTTGAAAAGTGTAACTCGCATTCTTTTCTATCTGACCGCAGTGTGTCAGAGTTAATAAAAAAGAGATATTGAAGTCTCCGCTTGCTTTAGTTTTGTATTGTCTTGTCATCTGGTGCAACGAGGACAGGAATAATCCAAGCATTCAGTTAATATTGAAGATTTTTGTTCTTTCTTTTTTTATTGCATTTTGTTTCTCGCGTGATCTCTTTGATATATAACAGTGCAATCCCCATCTTCATTTCCTATTCAGTTTTTTAAATAAGAACAATGACACCTATTTTCTCTTATTTCCGTTTTAGGGGTATTTGGAGTGTAGCATTTTCTCCTTTAGGTGATGAGTTGCATTTGTCTTCTTTCACATGTTGGATCATTATAATGTCAACAAATGACACAAAAATCCCGACATTCATTTAATGTTTAGGTTTGTTGTGTCTGCTTTTGTTTCTTACTGTAGCTGTTCTAATAAACTAAATTCCAAACTTCAATTCCTTTCACAGAGTTTTGGGAATGCTGGGATTTGTAGCCGTTTCCTCCAAGAAATAAGTGGAATTTGTCTTATCTGACATTTTTCTTCTAATACCTTCAGTTATATTAGTGTGTTGGGAAGAAAAGACACACAACATCCCAGTTTTCATTTCATATTTAGGTTTATTGTATCCTTTTTAATATACCGAACACCAGTTTTGTATTCCCCTTCTAGAATTTTGGGGAATATTTATTTGGTAGTGGGGTTTTTTCCACCAAGTAATAGGTTGAATTTGTCTTGTTTGACATATTTTACTTATAATCCATTCAGTTAGATCAATATTGTCTGCAGAAATGACATAAAACACAAGATGGATTTAATATTTTTTTTGTCGTATTCCTTTACATTAGCTCTTGTCAAAATTCTAAACACCAAACTAATATTCCCTCAATAAAGTTTTGGGAGTGATTGGTTTTCTAGTGTTTTCCTCCAAGAAATATGTTGAATTTGTCTTATTTGACATATTTTGCTTCCATTATATTGGTGTATTGTGAAAAAATGACAGAATATCCCAACATTCATTGAATATTTTGGTTTGTAGTTTCCCCCCGCAGTAGCCCGTTTCAATATATTAAATACCACATTACTATTCCCTCAGTAAAGTTTTGGGAATGGTTGGTTTTGTAGTGTTTTCCTCAAAGAAATGTGTTGAATTTGGTTTATTTGACATATTCTACTTAAAATACAGTCAGTTAGCTCAATATTGTCTGCAGAAATTACATAAAATACAGGATGCATTGAATATTTTTTGTTGTATTCCTTTACATTATTTAGCTCTTGTCAAAATACTAAATACCAAACTAATATTCCCTCCATAAAGTTTTGGGAATGGTTGGTTTTGTAGTGTTTTCCTCAAAGAAATATGTTGAATTTGGCTTATTTGACTTACTTTTCTTTTAGGAAATTCGTTGTGTGAACAAAACAGAAGTAAATATAAAAAAAAAAAAGACTGCTGCAGTTCAAAATAAATGTATAATTTTAATTTTGCAGCTAAAAAAATTTAGACATTTTCCATCATTTTTATTAATAGTGATTTAAACTTGGAATATGAGGTTCAGAACCACCAGAGGGCGGTGTTTCTCTGCAAATGTCAAACATCTGAACTATTGGTAAGTTTCATTCAGTTTATCATGTTATATATGTTCAAAATAATGTATGGATTTGTTCTTGTAGGAGTATAAACAATATAGTTATATTTTTGGAGTTATTAAACTGCAAATACAATGAATGTGTGTCATTAATGTACCAAGTGAAACTAAGTGTGTGAGTTGTGGCTTCAACTTTATCAGCATCAGGTTCAACTACCTGCGATGGTACAGATTGAAATTCAGCCTGTAGCTTGTTACCGCAGCAGACTCTGTATCAGCTCCACATTCACACTCATGAATAATTCACCAAGGACGGTCCTGGTTCCCTCTATCACGGAGCCCAGGGCCCCAATTTGTCACAGTCTCCCCAAACAGATACAGAGTCGTACCACGAGAACCCAGAAGCCTCCATGTCACACACCAACTTTAACACTAGTAAACAATGGTAGGATGTTTACTCCATTGTCTTATGCACCTGTACAGACAGAAGCAAGGGGAGGATTCAGCACAACTGTTTTTGGAAGCTGCAGGAAATTTGTGTGAACGGTTGAAAGGATTTGTCCCATGAGACCAAACGAACAGATGCTCCTCTGGTATCTTTTGTCTCTTCCAAGAAAGTCGACTAAATGTTTCTGCTCAGACTCCGTAGACTACTCCGGTTCAGAGATTCAAGAAGTATAATCATCATCAGAAGACATGACGTCATTATCTGATTTATTCATTTATTTACCAGGAAAACATACCTTTTAGTTTCACCTGAATTTGTTATAATTTGTTCTGAAAAGTTTGAATATTTAGATTTTAGATAGAACTTTATTGATCCCTTGGCAGGGCTTCCAGGAAATCCAGTTTTCAGTACCAGCACTACACTGAATTTACACAGAAGATAAAAAGGAAAAGAAAATAATAATGATTAAATAATAATTGAATACAAGCAATTGCACATAAGAAGCACTAGTAGTAATAAACAATAATAGTAGTAATAATGATAAATGAGTCTAATGATAGGAATAAATAACAGAAATCATAAAGTAATGATTGTAATAGTATCAACAATGTATATTAAGTAATGTAGGTTTGTTAGTTTTGCTACTACTAATACGCAATTTAAAAAAAAAAAAAACAATCTTTGCTTTTCTTCTATGTACTTATACTTTAGAATTAGAATAGTGGTGTCAAACTGGCGGACACTAGTTATATATATTTAGTCACGAGAGATCTTTTTCAACAGGCACAGCGAAAGGCTACCATATATTCCTACTGGGGTCCTAAACTGGCGGATGGATACCTGTCTGTAGATGAAGGTGATGTGGTCCTTAAATGTCAATTAACTTATATCCTTGCGCTTCGGTAACGAGTTCTGCAGAGCATTTTGTTTCCGGTTTTCATGAACTCACCTAAGGACACCTGTGTTCACGTGTGACGGGTAACTTCCACACCCACTCAAACTCCACACCTGTCACAATCCACGGAAAAACTCCACACCGGAAATAGAAAACGCACACGCGGGTCAACCACCCAACGGTCAGAAAAAAAAAAGTTTCATCCTTTAACATTATCTTAGTTTATTTCAAACTAGTATGTTGTCCTTGTATAATGCGGTTTTTTTTTTTTTACTATAATAATGACAATTATCAAGTTCATGTTAGCCCCACTGACTGGCAAAGCTATATTTTTTAAAGCCATATTTGTAGACACATTTGTGGCTTTATCTTTTAAAAAAAACTATCTGAAAAAAAAAAAGTACCAGTGTCATACCGTTTTAAGAAAAATTCATAAATTTGTATTCTCCTGGGTCTCAGGAGGTTAAACAAAACAAAAAAAACCAAACCAACAAAAACGACTGAATAGTGTGAAATTAATTTTAAAAAACCATCCTTTATCCTTGAAGAAAAAGTAAAACTTCTTTAGAGGAATTTACCTGAAGAGTGAGACACAGAGAAGCTTAAAACCTAAGGTAAATACCCGTTTTTATACATGAGAAACATGCTATCTAAGATGTTTTCCATATAGTAGCCGACATAATAGAGGGATGTGGTACTGTTTTATATCAGTGTGGACATGTTAAAGGTTAACAGTAACACTCATTTCAATGCATTGGTAGTTTCTGTGTAGTGCAGATTCCTTATGGGGAAAAAAAAAAAAATTACATCTCACATAAAAAAATATACTAATGTAGAATCAGTGTAGTTGCTATTCTGAAATAAAACAATGTAACTACCTTGTAGCACCCTATAATGTAATAATTTACTGAAATTACATTTTCAGGAAATTATTACATTATAGGGGGATACAATGCATCCACTGTGAATTACATGGAAAATATCTTATATATAATGAGAAAGTTTTGAACAAACAGCAGACATGTTAGATGTCCAACTGAATTATTGTCTGATGTTTCCTAAACAAGTTACAGCCATTTATTGGGTCAAATCCAGATCTTTACAATGGATTAAAACTGGCCAATTTAAGGGTCTTAACATTTTGGCTATGGAGTGCACAAACATCCAAATAAGACCTGTGTAGTGACTCTGAAAAGCCAAGAACTCAATTATAGGGTAGTATGATGGAGTCAAAACTTATTTAACATTTTAGAAAAACAAACAAGGTAGCCACATATGGTGTCAGACTTTGAAGGTTAATGAATTAAAGCAAACTATGTATGTGCTGTTTTAATTTATGAGGAGGTGAAGATGTTTCAGCTCCACTTTCATATCTATTATAATCCTGATACTTTTGCATAGTTATAGTTTATAGCTTGCCTCAGGGTATTTTAGCATCATAATGGTAATTTTAATTAAATTTATGATCCGAGTCCTTCTTCCACCTCTGACTATATTGTTGATTTCTCATAAATTTTCATAGGAGTGAAAATAAGTTATTTTCTACCATCAACTTAGGTGCTGTCCTAACACTGACAAATCATGTGTTCAGTATGATAGTGTGTATTCAGGAAAAAAAATATTGAGCGGTCGCCTGCTTTACCAAGATAACTGTGACTGTCACAGGGATGGATGCGGAACCAAATCAACAAAAAACACCCCAAGCACTGCTGCTGCATGAAATTAGAGAGGAAACACTGCTGTAATGTGTGTCCGACAGTGAAACCATGCACTCGCGGCTCCATGCATTTACCACCGTCTTTGGCTCTGTAACTGTGCCGTGTCCTCTGAAGCACCAGGGGGCACTCTTCACTATGAAATGTCGCCAGATGGACCTGTCCACTCCATCCCTGGGCAATGGGCCTTATCAAGTGGTAGCAGACGGGCAGTGGTCCTCTGTAGATAGCCGGTTGGTTATGTGTGTAAAGCCCGAGCCCAGAGTTGTCAACCGTGTTCAATCGAAGCAGCCGTGGGTCATATTATGGGACTGTCTGGATTCCTTTCATGGTAAATTGGATGAAGGCAGCGGCACTAGAGCTGAGGGGAGTGGAGATGTCACAGCCTTCCTGTGTCTGGACTCCACTGTGCAGCTCAGGCCCGGCCAGACAATTCAGTTAAAAGCTGTCAGAGTCAAAGAATTGAGAAAAAGAAAGATTAATAAAAGCTGTACCCTCCTCTGTCCAGGTGCTTTCCTGTGCAATTTGCTGTGGAAAATCCAGTGAAGGTTTGGAGGTAAAGAGCAGTTTAGAGCACATTTCATACCTTTTTGTTTCAGCTCTAACTGTTCTGAGTCTGTTTTAATTCTCACAAACACTAATGGAATATCAGAATGGCTTTCTTTCATGCAGATAGGGCAAAATTTTGTGACACCAGCTGAATTGTTTACATCAGGGGCATCAAACCTACGGCCCACGGGTGAACACGGGACCCCCAAAGGATCAGGCTGCACGATATTGTAAAAACTGACATTACAATTTTTTTAACCCTGCGATATATATTGCAAATAGCTGTGTTTCCTCTAGTTGTGGCAACAGGTATAAGGCACTGTCAACACAGAACACATGCTTCAGTATCATCCTTCTGATCTGAAATAATTCCAGATAACTGATGTTGCTTTTCTTTTGGCACCAAGTCTTCATTTTCAGTGATTTTCTCTTGTTCGTTGCTCATTTTTCAATGTTGTTAGCAGCGACTCACTCCATGTGCAGGGGCGTGGTCTGCTTCAGCAAACTGATTAAGAACGATTGTGATTGGTGGATCACTGTGTGCGGTGTGTGTCAGGTACCAAGGCTGAACTTAGATGAGAACATGGTGAGTTCATTTACCACCTACATTACAGGACTTGCAGTGTGACTATTGTGCAGATGTACATTGCGATGATGATGCTCAAACGATATATTGTGCAGCTGTCATCTAGCCTGTGGGTTGAATTCGTGAAATGCAAAACCTAAACTAAGATATTAACAATTAAGAGAGTCAGGGGGCCACATACAGACCAGTACAGTCTCAGATAGGACAGACCAGTAAAACAACAACATCATAACCTATAAATTCTGCAATCTCCAATTTCTTCCTCTGTTTTTTTTTTTTTTGACACGTATATTTATAGATTTCACAAGTATAAAAAGTACGATTAACGTTGAAAGGTTCATTTTCCATTTTTCTTCAAATACACACCCTTTCATTCCCCCACCCTCCCCAAACATCCACATTACATAGTCTGTACAGATTCCACAATATACACAAAACTAAAAATAATAAAGTCCAAAGTGGATGATACAACATATATTAATTAAATAATGTCAATGTAGCAGAACAAGATGCCACTAGATAGGTGTATGTGAATAAGTCATTTGCACCATCAATGTACATGTAATTGGGAAAAATAAGTAAATTAATAAATAATAATAACAATAATTAAGGAAAGAGTGGGGAAAAAGGGGGAGGGGGGGGATTTTAAATAGAAAATAGGGCGGCAGGGTTAGATTATTCTCTGAGAGAACCCTCAGATATGTGGACAGATAGAGGAGCTTCTTCCTGTGTTTTAGAATAAAAAGTAAAATTAACTTGAAAGTGTTAACATTTGCAAACTATACTTTCACAAAAAAATAAGAATAACATGAAGAAATATGATCCTGAAATGTCTTAAAATGAGAAGTGGATTTTTGTTTTTGTTATTTCGGTTTTTTTTATTATTTAAATTTGTATTCAAAAAAGTCTCAACATATTACACAGAACATCATTGATATAATGTACGCTGTTATTTTTTTTGTTTGTTTGATTAAAGAAATAAAAGGGTATTAATGTTGCTTACAGAAATAAAGAAAAATACAAAAAAAAATAACAAAAAGGTGAGAAGGGTAATTTTAACAATATTCTGCCTGTTAGTAAGTGTTTTGTGTGTTTGTAGATCTACTCTGCTCCGTTAGTTGTAATGTACTTGTCTAAAGGATCAACGGAGGGATAATATTGTTAAAATTGTACTTGTTTTTCTTAAGAAGTTACAGGTTCATAGTATTCACACTTTTTTTAAAAAAGCTAGTTAGGAGACATAAAAATTTTTAATGTGTTTTTACTTTTTACCCTCATAAACGTGGATAAAAGTTTGTAGTTTACATTATTTATAGGTTGTTATGTTCTTATTTTACTCCAGTTTCAGATCATATTGAGCTGAATGCGGCCCCTGAACTAAAATGACTTTGACAGCATATAAAATACTCTGTTGTAAAAATAAATATCTGGTTATTTCAGGTATGCAGCAGTCTTATTTGCTGATTTTTATCTTTTTAACAGCCTATAGGGTAAATAAATTGACAGTCACAACAGGCGGTGTCCAGTGTTTGTTGTTGTACAAGCTCCTCGTCTGGTTCCAGCTCAGAAACTGTATGTGACTGCAGCTGCACTCAGATCAGTTCGGTTTCAGTAGTGTTCAGTCAGGTTCAATATGCAGCCAAACGGGTGTTTAAGTGTCTTGTCTGAATTTTAAGTGGGCTCTGATGTGCTGCAGTGCATCTCTGACCATAAACCAGGCTGGACGCTACGTTGTGGTTCATTGATGTAATGACTGATTGATACATGCACAGACTGCTTAAACAGATGGATGTTGTACTGTTGTGTCCTGTTGTATGACAATGAGGCTGAGATCCCACGGTCATGGGTGCTGCATGTTGCATGAGGTGTGAAGCAAGTTTGAGCTGGAGTCCGTCCAATAGAGACACTAGGACAGTGGGTTCCCAACCTTCTTTGGCTCGTGACCCCATTTTAACATCACACATTTCTGGCAACCCCAGACATTCAAAACAGAGACATTTTTTGCTCAAATTAATTTGTGTTTGACCATGTGATAGTTTGCTGTACTATGTTGCAAATACATGTTAATTTTAGGTGACATTTAGGCTATATAATGTATATAATGCACATTTTTGGTGTCTGCTTCTCAGTTTCTCTTGGAGATGTCTTAGCAGGGCTAGGCAGGAGAAGAAATCTTTCCATTCTCTGTTCGGTCTGGTTTTTTGACTGCACCTGTGTCGGGGCAGGTTGAAGTGTAGTAACACACATGGTCACATGATTGGGTTAATTAAGGTGTGCCCTGCATTTTATTTGAAATTGATTTTTGTTATGAAAAGTGTGTGGTGTTTTAGTTCTAATGAAATATATATTGAATCATTAAAAAAATATATTTTATTCATCTTTTTTTTTTTTTTTAAACAATTATTAAAGGTTCCTAAGACATCCAAACACATGCACTGATAGGTTAATCGGCTAATCTAAATTGCCCATAGGTGTGAATGTGAGAGTGATTGTTTG
>JAQQZY010000002.1:10580978-10591753 GCA_030068375.1 Ostorhinchus rueppellii
AGCAACAGCACTAATCACATAAAATACTATTTATATAGCATCGAATCATAACAAGTTATCTCATGACACCTGATAAGCCAATTCAGGCACTTGATGACAGACTACTTTTTTTCTACTGTTATTGACTGAAAGCAAATGTTTAAAAGCACCACATTTGGCGACTTTATTGTAATCTCAGTGTTTTTACTCTTTCTTATGATCAAACATCTTATATTGATGATAAATGAAACCTAATTTTTGTGAAAGAGCAGCAGCATGTCCACTGTTTTAAACTAAGAGCAGTTATCTTCTGTGCTCTTTGCTATGGGTTTGCAGTGAGTCATTATAAGATACTTGGGAATTTCTGTTCATTTTGTAGAGTGTCTCGGCAGTGATATGTTTTGTTTGATTCCTTGTTGACCTCAGTGTTTGTAATGTGCTGTTTGCTGCTACTGAAGACATAATGACAACTCCATGCATTGAGGAGCTTCCATAAGGCTGTGAGCCACAGCTTCTGAACTCTGACTTGCAGTGAGTGTGATTTACACAGATGCTTTAGAATTACATCTGAGTGTGGAAAAAAACAAAACAAAACATTTTGAGTCATTCTGAAATTCAGTTGGGACGAATTAGGCTGCCAGAGTGTGGGTAATTAATGAAAACGCTCCAAGAAACATTTGTTTACTTGTTCTGTATTGTCAAAATATAATAATTTAGGTCCAAAATGATACAGTACCATGTGTGTTTCTAATCACATTAAAGCAACAAAAAGCCATCAAACACAACCTAAGCCTCCAAAACAGACAAAATTAAAAGAAAAGTCCTTGTAGTTTGGTTGTACTTCACCTGCAGCTGACAAAATTCTTATTCAGACTGTGGATTATCATGATCCTTTGGTCAGGCTGCCCAGCCCTAATGTGCAAACTGCTTGAACCCCTGATGGGATGTTGTTCTGGTGGATTCCACATATGATCCTCAGAATCTGTGGATTTTATTGGTTAATGTTATTGCGGTCTTTATTTTCTTTTATGTGTTAATTTTATAGCTGTTTTTACATTTATTTATTTAATTAATTTTATATTTGTATTTTTATTGTGCTTTTAATTTTGAGATGGAGTAAGTGAAAGACAGAGAGAGTGAAAGTAGGAGATAACTATTGTTCTTCCCTTTTTGTAAGTCGCTTTGGAAAAAAGCGTATGCCAAATGCATAAATGTAAATGTTAATTATTGTTGCTGCCTCATTTGTGTGAGTGGGAATGGCAAAGTCAGAGCTTACACCTGTATATGAATGTTTTCACAAGTGAATACAGACGTCTTCATCTGCAAATATCAGCTGAAAAAGTACAGCTGGTTTAAAAATGTTAAACTCGTACATAAATCTCAGCTCATATTGAGATGTCTGACATTTAAATAACCGTTTTGTAAACTGTCTGTAAATAATCTGTGTATTTAAGAAGAAAGCTTATTTTCTGTGCCTTTCTTTGAAGTATAGGATTGAAGACGTGTATTTGAAATGTGTTTTTGCTTATGGCATTTTGTTACAAGAACAGAAATTTATTATTATTATTATTAATGATGATGATGATGATAATAATACACCGTCAAAGTGCCTTCCCTTCCTATGCTTGCCATTTTGACAAGTCAACAATTTATGCATGGCATATGGCAATGGCATAATTAAAGTGTAATTTGTTTCTGTCACTGAGGGGAAAAATAAATTTGTCCATGAATTTCTAATCAAAATGTTGGTGATTAGAGGTGTTGAATCCAGCACCAAAAACAACACACAAAGCATGGTTGTAATTTGCTTTCTGGTTAGAGTTGAAATCAAAACTTTCTGATCTTAATTCTCATTTATATTGAAGTTTTAAAGCAGTTACTGAATAGAATTTTGAAGTTTACACTGCTTGGTGAATGTTTTTGTGAAAAGTGAATAATTCAATGTCATTAAATCAGTTATTTTTCTAACATGTTTTCAGGTTAACCAGCCTGAAAACTGTTACAGTACATTTTCAGAAGTAACCTTTATAACACTTAATTTTCTGTATATTTACCTATTTCATTGACCTTTTTAAGGAGTTTCATACTACTACTACGACTGCTGGGGTGCATTGATGGATAGATAGATAATTTATTTATACCTTCAGTGAAATTTGGAGCTTACTACAACCTGCAGTTGATTCACTGAAGTGGATTTTCACACATACTTGAATCCATAATTTCCCTCTAATAAGCCTAGTAGTTTTCAGAAATTACAGGCTGAGCATGTCTCACACTCCTCATACTCTGCTCTTTAGTTTCTTGCCTCTTCCTTGAACCTTCCTGACTTCTTTCTCAGTATCCCAAAAGGAATTCTCAAGGTTTCAGCTTAAATGTAATATTATCATATCAGTGGTGCACACCACATTTCTTTGCTCCGGGTGATTATTACACTGACAAGCACGCAGGGTTGTCTTCAAGGCATTTCAGAGGAAGGGGGCTTCAAGCTGAACCTGAACCACTGTGGACTGTAATTGCCTGATTTAGGTTGTACATGGTTATGGATACAGTCAGGGATGTCTTAACTCATATTTCCATAAGGGCCTGGCCAAACGCGTAACTGAGTGAGAAAGCACTGTGCAGCAATACTAATCATTCCATATCTGTGTTTTTTTTAAAGATTAATTTAGCAGCAACCATAATAGCTCAAATCATAGGTCTAAGCAAGTACTTTAACATGCCATTAAGGAATAATATCCAAGTATTTAATAAACAAGAATTTATCATTATTGACAAAGTAACGGGGTGAGGAAAAATGTACAGCAGTTATTCAAGGTTTGGAAAAAAATACCAAAAAGTGCTGTTCTTCAAGGAAAGTGTGACTATTTGGCATACCACACTTTTCTTCATGTATGAGAGTACATTATATCAAAAAATGAATCTGCTATAATTTTTTATTTTAGGTTTTAAATACATTAATTTATGGTGACCATAAATTAATGTATCCAATGGATACACTAATGGATCCAAAAAAGTGATTAGTGGAGTGAGGCGTTTGTTCAGTGTGATGCACCAGAATAATAATCAGAGATGTTATTAAGATACTGATAAAATGATCAGTCTTTGGCCACATATGTTTCATTACTATATTTAACACATGTATTTCTCTTGAGGTGTGTGTGTGTGTTTAATTATAAATGACAAAATCATTATTGTATTTGATTATAATGAAATATAAGATTAGACACAGGCATATATTTGGAACATTTATTTACACATTACTATTTACATTCTATTTAAATTTCTTATATATTCAATTGTAACTCAGGTACAAATTAAATAAACAGTTTTAGAAACTAGATATGTGTTTTGTGCTGAGTAATCAAAAATATTGTTTTAGAGAAAAAAGAAATTGACCCTGATGTCCAGTTTGACTTGGCCAGGCCCATATGTATGTTAAACTAATCACTTCACAAATGTCATGTGATTTCTTGTGCAGCAGGGGGTACTGGAAGGCTGATGACTGCATCCAGAACACAAGGCGTTCATTTCCCCTGCTCTGTCTCTGGAGAGCAACCAATCAGCTCCCTGATATTAGTATTCCTGTATCCTGCCTTGTGTTATTTTCACCAGCTGCCCACCAAATATCTGAGCCGACGTGTGCATTTAAATGGTGTCCACTTGAGTTATCTTGAGCCATTAGAAAGTAGACGGTAGCTTTCACACAACATTAAGCCAAATTCAGAAAATACCACATTCACAGCGTGATCATCAGAATTAGTTATGTCTGATTTTCTGATGTGAGGTTCTGAAATATTGAAGAGGAGTGAAAAGTTGGCCTCCAGTAATATATGGCTGCAGAGTTTATAGGGTAATATAGCAGAAAGAGAGGGGATTAAAAAAAAAAAGGGACCATTGAAATGCATTTATTCTGTACATCCTCTAGCCATAGTTAATTAAGTACCTAAATACCTACTGTGTCTCTTTCTACATGAGAATATAATAAGGGCCCGAGGTAGCTCTAAGGCTGACAAATAGATCAGAACAAAAGCATTTTACATGAAAAGCATTGTCGTCAAATCTTTGAAGCGAGTCAGCAGGTAGCTGTGATTTTCAATAATTGCTGGCATTTACTTACAACGCTATATTCACTTAAAGGAGGAAAAAAAAACAAAAAAAACCAAAGCATGAGGCAGGGTTCCATGCATACCATACTGTGGGGTTTTTCTATTGTGGGAAGTAGTTATTGTTTTGTTCTTCAGTGTCGTAGAAAAATGAAGGCTTTGAAGCACCCCACAATGTAGCGTTACGATGGAACAAATAATAGGTAAAACTGCAGTGACTCCTGAAGGAATCCTGCCACTGAGGAGTCTTAAAACTTGCAAAAACATTTACAATTTCAAATGCTATTGTGTGAGCTTCTTCAGCAACCAACACCCTGCAGCTCTTAGAATAACGAGGCAAACAGCTGTTTACGAAACCGCTGTGTCTTTTACTCTAACAGTTGAAATGAATACATGCATAATCATTAGAGATTACACAAACAGAGCATCCCCAGGACAAATTATGGCAATGCAACCAGTACATAATTACAAAGATGACTATTAGTTCACATTCACCTGTTGATTGATTTCAGTATTTCTGTGGGGATCGTGGTTAGGATAAGTGAAAACACTTCACATCATTGTGTTTGGATGTGGGATTTATGAGTCTGAGATGTGACATTAATAGAAAACGAGTTGAATAATGTTAGTCATGGCATTATTACTCTCTAAGCCTTTCCTTGGTTTCTATGTGTGATGTAGTTTGTGAGTTAAATATTTGTTTTTTTTTATGTTGACATCAAGGATTATGTTCAATCTGTAACTGCACTTGTGCGTTTATTTTAGGAATTGAGACAAATAGCAATATGTTACTATCTTTTATTTGTTTGACACTTAAAGTATAATTGAGCTAAAAAAAAAAAGGCTAATGGAACTTGGTACTTTTTAAATTGAATTAAAACTAAATGAAAAGATAAGAGGGAGACCAGAGCATGTTTGCACTCACTTGTAATATTAGCCAAAATTGTAAATGACTCTCTTGTACTACCATCTTGTACAGGCATAGTGACACACAATGACACCGTGTCCTCTTCACCATGGTAGGTCTGCTTGTGTTTAATTATGTTCTGTCACTGTCACTCTGCCATTATCTGTTCTGCTGGAAATTGCCAAGAGAATCTGTCGTGTGTTTTAAGCACAGGGACGCACAGGATGCACACACAGGTGTATATTGTAAAATATAGTTTCCGTGGTTACTTTCAATGTCATTGCCATGTATTGGATAACAGTGCTGCTGCTTTATCCCAAAATTACTTTCAATATTAACAACATGCTCAAGTAGGACCCTATTTACTCTTCTGAAGTGACACTATATAAACTATGGCGGGCCACCACAGTCTGTATCATGAATGGGAAACTGAAGGACAACGCATTGCCAAACAACAACACTTTCAGGATATCATTAAATGTAGGTTGTCCTTAAAGAAGTGATATTTAGCTTTTTTTTTTTTTTTTTTTTTAAAATGGAATTAAGCATTGTCAAACATTTCCCTGTTTTCTACATAAACTGTAAATGCTCTGCTTGGGTCTGAATTCTTCATTAATTCAACTCCACAAGTTCATCTTCAACCTTAATGTAATGGCAGTAGAAAGGTGGTTTGGAGCGCTGGCCCTTTAAATGGACATGAGCCACTTCACGTCCCAACCCCTCCAGGTTGTTGGCTGAGCTACTCTGTCCTGTTCAACCAACAGCTGAACATTTTAAGTAATCGGCTTGAAGTTTAGACATATTTGCAGTATGGACTACAGCTGCTGCTGCTGACAAAAAATTGTGTATTCAGAGAAACATTTGTCAGAAGTCTGGACCTTATATGTGCAAATGTCATGATGTAACTAGTCAGACGTAACAAATTAAGTAGGAATTGAAACGGGTAGTAGAAATCCACTTAATTTTTGGCAAAATTAAAGATAGGTTTGCAGCACCGAGAGGGTGCAAATTCAAACTTTATAAACTGTTAGGGTCCAAATACATAAATCAATGAACAAAAGAATAAAAGTGGGTTTAGCGAAATATGACCCCTTTAACAACAGAATGCGGTGTTTCCTATTATTCAGCATGTCAACACGTGTTCTGAGTATGTCTTTGTGTTTGTATACTTGTATTTCTGTTTTCTTATTCAGTAATAAAAAAGCTTTAACGTAGTGTGTGATACATTTGTAAGTGTGTTTGGTAACATGCCTCTTCAAAGTCATGAATACCTGAAACAATGGAGTTAGAAATTGAGTACTATAGGTAACGTTATACAGGGTTTGTTTGTAAATAATGTAGAGCTGTAGAAGAAAAAAGTGGACAAATTACCTACGTGATAGTTTATACAAAATGTTGGTGATATTGCCATTTAATACATCCTGTACAGAACAAGCTGTAAAGCATCAAATATAATTGAAATGTCTCCCAGGTCACTGTATACGGCA
This sequence comes from Ostorhinchus rueppellii, assembly GCA_030068375.1. Classification (NCBI taxonomy): domain Eukaryota; kingdom Metazoa; phylum Chordata; class Actinopteri; order Kurtiformes; family Apogonidae; genus Ostorhinchus; species Ostorhinchus rueppellii. The sequence goes on from JAQQZY010000002.1 coordinate 10,587,455, forward strand.
GGAAAACAAATAATGACTTTTGTTAAAGTGTTCTCATAAGCTTATTTACTGCATCAATATATTCTCTGAAGTGACAGGTGTGTTTATCCATCAGGCTCCTTTATTAACAGTGACTGGGATGCAGCTGTTTAAATACACAGTATTGACAGAAGTGATATGATTCTCCATCGGACAATATAATGAATAAAAAACCAACCGATGACAATAATGAAACATGACTGAAGCCTTGCGGGCTGTTGTCAGAACCGTTTTATTCAAACTGTTGCGTTTCATGCTGAAAACTTTTGGCATGTGATATATATATTTTTTTCAAGGGACTATTTTCTAACATTTTATGGACCAGATGCTAAAAAGAAGAGTGTGTGGTCTTGTTTGTCTGAGGCAGTGGCTTGTAGAAGCCAGCGTGTAATCCTGCCATCACCCTTGGAAAGACAGGCAATCCTGAATATGATTTGGTGCCTCACCAGGATCCGTCATACCCCTACTGAGCCTAACAATGTACAGAAAACAATAGAAAAACACACCGCATTCTCACAGTGTGGGCGCAAGCATGTGGAAAAAAGCATATCCAATCTTTACTGTTGTTGTCAGCTGCGACCATTATAAGAGGGGTAAATTACACAGGAAGGGAGAGTGCGTAAAAGAGCCCATTAGTTCTTATTAAGTGATTTCTTTGCATTTATCTCAGTCTGACCAGCTGACAGCTCCCTGTGGCTATAGCTTCCATGTTTTTCTCCCGTTGGTTTGTTTTTCTAGATAAAGGAGAACACTCGTGCTTCATTAGTAAAAAGTCGAAGAAACTCCCAATGGCAGGTTGCTTTCCTACTATTTCATAGTACAATCAAAGTGCTGTAGCAAGAGCTGAGAGCCGCCTGAGAAAGTGAACGGAGTAAAAACCATTGTTTTATCCTAAGTTTAAAATGTTGGAGAAATATGACACCGCAGGACTCCAGACTAACTTTTTGCTTTGGTTGCACCTGTGCACCAAACTTTAATTTAGATGCATCACCACAAAGTTTAGTTGCTGTGTTGTAAGAAACACCAACTGTGAATAAGTTCCACATTGTTAATTGGTTGCCTTCTTTTCTAAACTGCCTTCACAACGATCAGAATGTAGTGAAAGTGCTCATAAACAGACACTAGATGTGCATTTTCTGTGAACTGATGAAACTGTGCAGATGCATACAGTTGTATACTTCCTGGTGCTGAAATGCTGTGGTGAGGGTGGATGCTGCGCCAACCATGCACCTGTCACAACACTGGACTTGTTTCTCACAGACACTGTACTTTTAAAAAACATTTAAAATACTAAACACCAACTCTGTGACTGCAAAATCTTTTCCCACCTTTGGCTGCTTTCTTTGCAATAAATACGGTGTTTGATGTTTACCATTTTATCATATCTGAGCTATGGAAAGTGTGAAAAGTTGACACTTTGTAGGTGGCTTTTCACATCACATCAACTGGGGCAGACTCCACTCCCCTGTGGCCTTAGAAAGGATTAAGCGGGCACTGAAAATGAAAGAATGACTTGAATGAATGCACCTGTATATGGTAGGCTTTATATATTGTCATCGTTTTTGTTGGTGCCAAAGCTCTGTAGATGTCAATCTTTTTGTTTACAGTAGACTGTATATTTTATCGTATTTGTATTTATTTGTATTTGATAGTAGCAGGTTGAAGTTTTGACTTGGAATTAGGTGAGAACATCTCAGCAGAAGATGATGGCTCAGGGTTACACCTGTTTGTGGAAACGAAGAGTTTATTTATCCTTATTTCTGCAGTTAAATCACTGTAAATCCTCATGTATAGATGGACATTTTAAAATTGTTGCCCTTTGTAGTTACAGAATTGTAGAGGCTGATGTTGGGATCACAATGGATGACATTATGATAAATTGTGTATCCCTAGTCTGTGAAAACAAATATATACACCTTGTTTTCTTTTCCACCCGACCATTCAATGAAGAAAAATCTGAATTAAACTGAGGCAGTAAAAGGCTGGTTAAGGTTTGGGTTACTTGTGGCCCCTGCATGAGATTCTCCAATGTACTTATCCTACTTGAGTGATGCAACATACATATACACACAAATTTTACTTATGTCATGTTTAAGGCTAAGTAGTAACATTTCTCACACATACATATTAAAGACACCAATCAAACTTTCCTCTTCGTGTCTGGTCCATGGTGTTCATTCAACCAGTAAACAAAATGAGATAGTGAACAGTGATGACAAAAAATTTGGCCCAATTTCTTTTCTTTCATCTTGATGGTTCTGCTCTAAATTGCACAGAAAATGCCCATTAATGATGCACCAACTGTAAAATGTTTGGCTGACACTGGTATTCTTTGTTTCATTATTTGTCTTTGGTGTTGATATGCCACTGTTGCCAACACCATTGTGTGTGTGTGTGTGTGTGTGTGTGTGTGTATATGTTTTAAAAGAAGCACATCCTCTTCCTGTTCCACTGTTTCTCTTTCCGAATGAAAGGTCTCATAGGCATGTTGACTGGTGTATCTAGTATTGCTTAGTTGAGAGTTTGGTCTCGCAGACAGAGCTGCACCACACTGTAAGTAATGCAGTGAGAGAGAAGAGCAGAGTGAACCAGAGTCACTTCCTAACTGTATAATTGTTCCTGTGCAAATATGATGCTCTTACATTGGCTGAAAGTTTCTGAAACATCATGAACATAGAGAAGCAAAAGGAAAATAAAATAATACAGGCAGACTTCACATTGCCACGTTATAAATGTTGATTAAGTATCACTATTGTATGAGTAGGCCTATGTTTTTTTTAAACGCACATTTGTTTCATTTTAGTTCCAAGGCAAGACATTTAAAGATGCAGTTACATCCGGTACTTAATCATGTAAGTTATACTATAATGAACCTCTCTATATTTTAATAACTTGCTTGCTGCAGGCTCTACTGAACTTGCCTCAACAGGCTTTCAGAGAAATATTAAACTATGAATCTTAAAGTGAATTATGTCCATAGATTGGAAACAGAATTCTCTATTTCTTAGTGACTCTCAGGTAATGTTTGATTTGAAATTAATCTCACACAATTAATGTATCACAGACATATAATAATGGTTTGTGCCATGTCTTGTTTTGCAATCATTCATAAAAATAACTCTCTCCTTTTTGTTGCTGTAAATATCAACTGCGGCATTAAAACTTATACTTCAGTCAGTTCCTGAGCAAACTCATTTATTGTCACTCAATGTTGATTAAAATGCAGTGGATCCAGGCACTTCCATTTCAAAGCTGCTTCAAAGACTGAAAAAAACATCTTCAGAAAGACTGAGACGATATATTGATGTTTATCAGGTTGTAATTGAAAGGCTTTCAAGCTGTGAATACACCTGAATTGATGAGAAACTTAAAACTTTATTTAATATGGTTCAGCGTCGATACATTTTTGATTTTCTATGCAAATTATAAAGTTTTGTTTGAAGGTGTTAGTGAATTTAAATTTAATTTGATCAGGAACTCGACTACAAAGAACATTAAATGATATATGGTTTATCATTGACTTCTTTAAAAAAAAAAAAAAGAAATAAACACTAGCAGAAGTTCTCAACATTTTCTTTCACTACATACACTGGATATTAAAAATCTACACACCCCAAAAGGTGCTTTAACAAAGTATTAGTTTAAGGGTGTGCACACTTGTGCAACCTTAATGTTTCAGTTTAATTTTCACGTGAGTTGTACAGGCAATAGGAGATAATTAAAGTTGGAACAACATCTGAAATGCTTTTGCTTCACAAACTTGGCGTTTTCACAAGGATGTGTAGACTTTTTATATCCACTGTATATATGCATACTGTAACAGGCGTGAACTGTGTGATTGAAAATATTCTTCTAAATTCCACTTGAATCAGACCAAATTAAAGGAGCATCATTTGTATTGATCAGTAGCAGCTTATCAGTGTGTTTACATTCACATTGGTCTATCGAGCTGAAGAAATGAATGAGTAAAATTTAATTGAATACTCAACTTCATTCATGAAGTTTTCTTGAAAGCATTTTGTGAACATTCCAATAAATATAAAATAACTAACCAGTTAAACCTAAGTACATAATATATGTGTGTGTGTGTGTGTGTGTGTGTGTGTGTGTGTGTGTGTATATACACTCACTGGCCACTTTAGTAGGTACACCTTGCTAGTACCAGGTTGGACCCCCCTTTGCCTTCCAACTGCCATAATAATAAAAATAATAATAATGGATTAGATTTTTATAGCGCTTTTCAAGTCACCCAAAGCGCTTTACATTGTTGATCCATTATTC
>JAQQZY010000002.1:10613467-10627211 GCA_030068375.1 Ostorhinchus rueppellii
AATCCAAAGACATGCACTGATAGGTTAATCGGCTAATCTAAATTGCCCATAGGTGTGAATGTGAGAGTGATTGTTCAGTGATATGTCAGTCCTGTGATGAACTGGCGACTTGTCCAGGGTGTACCCAGGGTGTACCCCGCCTTCGCCCTTAAGTAGCTGAGAAAGATAGGCTCCATGCGACCCCCGTGACCCTAGTGAAGAAAAAGCGGGTATAGACAATGAATGAATGAATAATTAGTAGTTACCGCTTGATGTGACAACAGGCACAAGGCACTATTACAGAACACGTGTTTCAGTATCATCCCTCTTGTAGCTGAAATAATTCCAGATAACTGATGTTGCTTTTTTGGGGGGTTTTTTGGCACCAAGTTTTCATTGATGGTAATTTTCTCTTGCTCGTTGCTCATTTTTCAATATCGTTACCAGCGACTCACTCCAAACTGATTAAGAATGACTGTAATTGGTGGATTGCTGCATGCAGTGTGTCAGGTACCCTTGAAATTAGATGAGAACACGTTTAGCTCATTTGCCTCCTACATTACAGGATCTGTGATGTGACTATTGCACACACATACATCGTGATGCTCAAACAATATATTTTATAACTCTGATTTGCAACGTCTAGACTGCTCAAGGCCTGTTGTACTTTTTTTTTTTTTTTTTTGCTATTTTGTGACCTCATTATGTTATATTTGATCGAAATGGTCTTGAAAATGGTCTTAGGATGTCTTTAATGTGGCTTCCCTAAGCCTACAGAGCCTGAATGTACCATTTCACGAAATTGTTTAACATCTTTCCCTGCTACATGCACTGATGCTAGTCACCCTCAAGTACTGAAATTTGGAGGCAAGCTATGAAACATTTTTGATACACACTAGTAGTCTGTTAGTTCTATAAAATTCTCAAAGGGGTGCATATCTGTAGCTCTTGACTCATGACCTTCCGACAATCATCAGGTTACTCCTTAATCCTCCTTCACTAAATCTTTCTAGTTGTGTTTCATTTCCAGATATTTCTCAAGCTTAACTCATTAAAAGCTTTCATGTGTGAAATCCATACTACTTGCAGTAGTGTTGCAAAAACTTGTCAGGAGTTGTGAGACGTGCTGGATCTGGTGCTGCTGTATTTCTCAGTTGATGGTGCTGCTGTCAAACCTGCAGTTGTGACCTACCTTAAGATAGCTCCTGTTGGCCAAGTCTTGAGCTGGATTATTTTTTCTTGCACAAAACCACCAAAATGAAAAAGTTTTTTTGTTAACTCATGCACATTTGAAATTTGACTGTCACAAGCTCTAAATAAACCTACTCCAACAGCAGGCAGTGTCATTGGCACCAGTAATGTCATATAAAAAACATTTTCCAGTCTTTATTATTAATATGCTATTTTACTTTTTTTTACGTGTTACTTTTTTCTCCCTAACCATCTGCAACCACTAGAAATGATCTCATATCCCCTACCACTCAAGTAATAAAACAGAACGGTGACGAGACAATATTTGGGATATCCTCTATCTAGGTGTGTATTTTGTATTCAACTACTGCTGATATCCAAGTCATTGCCGCCCTGTCGTAGACAAAAAACAACAGGCTTGAGAAGCTGCTAGCTGCTCACACTTCTTTGTTGGTAATAAAATTCAGGACCCAGTGTCCTGCTGTCTAAACAGCCAAAGGCTAGATGGCATGTGTGCAAAGGCTGTCGGCGTGTGTGTTTCTGAGTATGTGTGTGATCACAAATTTGGGGTAGTGGTATTAAAAAAAAAAATGGACAGTTCAGCTCTAGTTCTGGGGATTTTTGCCTTTGCCTCTGGTCAAGAGAAGCTGTAACTCATTGCACTGTCTAACTGAAGCAATCAGTGGCTGCAGACTTTCCAAAACTCCTGGGGACCCACTTACAGTAGCACAGACCTAATCCTCACAGGATTTGCCTGCTCTACACTCTGCTGTAGAGGTGTGCAGAGGCCAAAAGGGTTAGGACTGTCCGGAGGGATTTATATGCAAACGAGAACACCCCTGCTGTCATCTGTGTGGTTACTGATGTAGATTTTCTTTTGCTTTTTCTTACAGTATGTGTATGAATATACAGTATATTCTGATATTTTTCTTCTGCATCAGTGCCAGGTTTCATGCTCGGAAGCGTAAATCCTCTGTTGTATCCCTTGCCCAGTATGACTTATGGATTTGCTCTTTTATACTGGACACAGCTGTGCACACCCACACACCATGTCTGAAAGCTCATACAGCCATTACACAAGAGAATGCATACTGTGTACGGCACTAACATCGTTTAACATAACTGCCTGGTTACTCGTTATCGCTGTTAGTGCTAACCAATAATACATGTTTTTATCATCATCACAATATGAGCAGGCTGCTTAGACATATCAGAGATAATTTTATTTACATACATCATACATTGAGCTAAATTATTTTCTGATAATTGTCATAGTTGTATAAAATCTGAATATTTCTGTCTATTTCAACTTGGTTTTCAATCTTTTTGAGATTTAACTGGTACTCTTATTCCCTTCTTGCTTATTTTCTAGTGGTTTTAAAAGTCATTTATTTGTATATTTCAGTTATATACTTAATATTGGATCAGAGCTGTTTAGTAATTTTTTTGATTAATTGGCATTTTGGTTTTGTAAAAATGGTGAAAAGTTTCTACATTGCAAAATTGATGATTATTCCTGTGGAGTCCATTCTCACTTCATGTAATATCTTAAGTTTGATTGTATTTATCCAGTCAGATATGATGCATAGTTAAATTGAAGAAAGCATGGTTTTAAATAAAGTTTTGTTTCCAGTTCATTTAGACAAAATTAAGAGATTAAATTGTCCAGAGAGTTGGAAAAAAATGTATTTAGTTTTTTGGCCATATCACACAGCTCTACTTTCTATTTAAAGTAATAAATGATTACGTTCACAGCGCTCAACCAGTCAAAATGTGACAGAATCATGCCGGTACAAATGCTCTTAAAAGAATTATCTTATAGAAGTCACCTCTGCTACTGACTCCTATGTGCACTTTGAAATTATCTTCTCCAATGTTCACCTGTGGTTGAAGCCACACCATTAAGCGGAACAAGAAACTCTGCATGTGGTGAAAACTCCTACCTTTTCACCATTTGGCAAGGAGCCTGAGAGAGGATACTTTCAGAGTTTCCATAACCATTTTGTGTTTAAGAGACTGTAAATGAAGGTCATTGGAGGAAATGATCAGGCTAATGGTGTCATATGCTCTTAGCCATTACCACGTGAGACTGAACAGGAGAATCTTGTGCCATGTGTGATCCTGTGCACATCAAGTATTTATGAGTTTTAAAACCCCACACGTGTAACTGGTACTAAAAAATCAATATATCTGTCTGCGTTTACCATTGTAAGGTAAATTAACCTCAATAAAACATATCAGACTATCAGACGGCTGACCATTTAACAGACTACGTATAGTAATCATCCACTCACACACTGGACAGACCCAACATGTGGCATGCATTAACAGTAAGCACCATTTGGCCAACCAGATGAAGCCCTGGTGAGATTTCAGGTAATTGGTGTCAGTTTGATGGAAAGGTACAGGTTTGTCTGTTTATCACAACTATCAGCATCACTGTCACTGAAATAGTCTGAAAAACCTACAATGTCTGATAAAGTAGCTAATAGTGTGCAGACCTAATCAGTGATATTAACCCATAAAGACCCAAACTGCAACTGTCGATCAACATCATGTACAGATCTAAACTGTTTAATACCTGTTGATCCACTAATCTGATCAATACATGTAAATCACTGGTGGAAAAAATGCAGTTTGTCATCTTTTCATGCTCATCAGATATGACCCATTTGGATGTTCAGAAGCTCTGTAGTTAACGTGGAAACATCATCATCTTCTATAACATTAATACACCGGTAAAATCCATGGAGTTGGATCAATGACAGGGGATGAAGATGCTTGTTTTTATGTTCTGCGCTAGTAGTGTACTGATGCAACGCCGTTGTTCCATCGTCTGGGGAGAACCCTGATATATTTTACTGAAAAAATATTTTTAGTACATTTGAAAGTACATTTTTGTTTAACTCTCAACTTTAATCTGAGCTTTTATGAACATCTACATGGTCAGTGAATTTAATGGGAAAATACCTGATTTTCACTGAAAAAAACACAAAATAAAGAAGATTATGTTGCAATAAATGGGGCTAAATCACTCAAGAAAGGTTAAACTGAGTGAAAAATTCATTTGGGAACTTCCACAAAAGTAGCACTGAGCCTTTATGGGTTAATGTTTTCATTTCATCCAGTCCTCTTAGAGAAAAAGAAATTTTGCATAATAATCCAATTATATTTCAGTGACTCAACTGGCTCTGTTTAGTTTGAATGATTGTTTTTATTTTTCCTAATTAATTGATTTTACACTTGACAATTAATGCTGATATTGCCTGACAAAGTAGCAAAGTTTTGCTAATTGTTAATTTCTGTCAATCCCTCAGTTTGACATTCTTGTTTGTGTACATTTATACAACTCTTTTCCGAGACTGTTTTGTAAGAGCATTTATGTAAGCAATTCTGTTTCTGCAAGCTACACTTACAAACTCCCACACATCAAAAGATTATCAAAAATGGGACCTGACCCTTAAATAATTGAGTGAAAGTTCCAACTCCCAGCATCGGTTTTCCTCTTTCCCAGAAGAAACTGGTTATTCTGGAAAGATTCATGATCCCATTTGCTTGTTTGAAGTTTGACAAATGACCCGCTTCGGGGAGTGTGAACGTCTACACACATACGGTACATACTACGCATGTCTGTGTTTTTAATGGCTATTGATCCACTTTAATCCTCTAAAAATAAATCTCCCCACGGTTTATGCAGTTGTGTCACTATTCTGGCTCAGAGATGTGTTTACGATAATCTGTTGGCTGTGTTTAAGCACTGCACCACTGCTGCCAGTTCCCCAGATGTGCCACTAATAAGACATGTCAAACTGTTGCCAGCCAAGCACAGGCCAGGCACACGGGGACACAGTGACTCCCTCATTGATGCATTCATACCTAAATGCTAGTTGGCAGCTACTGCTATGGTCATTATCAGACATGCAAAAACCACTCAGATTCATTATTCTCTAAAAGGTTACATTAGCTCTTCTTTGTTACTGTTCTGGTTTGCCTGAGGTTTAGTAATGGAACAATTTTAACTGGCATCCTGAAAGCTGCTGGAAAAATATAAATGTGTTGTACAAAAAGTGCACACAATTGCTGGTTTTCTCCCATACAAACACAAACAAAATTGCAGCTAGCATTTCATCTCCTCTGTCATACAACAATATTCCACAAGACAGTCTGTAATAATAAGTAAAATGCACGAGTGAATAGTTTAGCTAAAGCTAAAAATCCATACCTTTATGCAGAGGCTGTTAACAAAAGTTAATTAAAAGTTTCTCATCCACAACACTGACTGAAGAGTATCTTGAATGGCACTTGAAATGCCGGTCTTTAATGTGCAAACAGTAACCTCGCCCATTGTAAATGTCCATGAGTAAGTGGGTAATTTATTTGATTAATTTGCTCCAGGGATGAAATAATACTTTGCATTTAAGGGACATTAAATACCAGAGACGGCATTAACACTATTGTCCACTACTTAAGACTCAAAAGAACCCTGTAAACAGTAGGAGTAAACATGAGATAAGTTATGTCAGATCGATTATATACATGTACATGTTGTATAGATTGACATGCAGGTGGACCAGAGTGGCTTCATGCTATTCCCCTTGAATTAATCATTAAAATGATCACCTGGGATCAGTGAAACATCTATAGGTACGTGCTTGCAAGATGCCATTTCTGGTTCATGCTGCATTTTAAATTATTGAGAGGCCAGGTTTTTACCACACTGAAAGATTTATTTGCTTCATCAAGGTCATGCTGCCTGTATCAGCAGGATTTACCACATATTTACCTTTTTTAGGTCATCTCCTCCTCAAGATGAGCTTAGTTTGTACCTGTTTGGACTGAAAATACACACATCTGACTGACAATAGAATCAATATGATGCTAGGTCCAATCAAGCAGTAACATGTGGACACATTTGGTGTTCAACAGTCTATCATGTAAGCAGAGTAACTTATATGCATGTATTGTATATATTTGAGTAGGTATTTATAAGCACTTTAATGTTATGTATAGCAAAATTTGGGGAGGTAGAAATTTTAGGTGTAAAATGTCAAATCACTGCTTGGTAACAGGTGGGCTTCAAACGGACATCAATTTTTTAAAGCTTTATACAAACATTCAAAACATGCAGTTCTCAATAGAAATTGATATCAAGTAGGACAAAACCTTTTAGGCATCATGTTCAAATATGCTGAAAATACATTTTTGAGTAAAATTTTGAAAAGTCTGTTTTATTGATATGAGAATTTGGTAACACATGGACAGGTTGGCATAGGAATGCATGGATACTCTATACCATCATCTGCATCACCCAAAATGTATCGAAAGATCAACACTTTCTGAAAGTTCCGCTCAAGTATGTGACTTATAGGTAAATTAAAAATAATAACAGGACGGGGCCTTTTAAGCAACAGCCAAACATTCAATCTCATAAATATCAATAATATTCACAACATAATGAGAATCTAATACTTGGAACTTAATGATCATCTGTATCATAAACAGACTGAGTAATTTTTTTTTTTTTTTTTTTTAGAGCTGTGACTGATGTAAAAAGTACAATCGGTAAAATCTGTTGTAACTGTTTTTACAAGTGGTATTTTAAAAAGGATGGCAGTTCCATAAAATAGAGCTCTTTAGCCCACTTCATAAACTAGAAAAGCCCAAGGACATCGCAGACCCTCTGCCAAGGTAGTGTTTGTACTTTCCTCCACTAGATGGTGCTGAATGACCTCATATGCAGGACAGTGCCACCATGCCCTATCTCCGAATGATAAAGAAATCTTTAAAAAAAAACAAACAACAAAAACCCTGGATCCAGACGGTGATCCAGATCACCACCAAAATTTAATCACTTGTTCCTTGTCCCATTTCTAACAATTCCTGAAAATTTCATCCAAATCTGTTCAGAACTTTTCAAGTTATTTTGAACACAAACGGATAAACTCCGGCAAAAACATAACCTTCTTGGCGGAGGTAATGATGTGTGCAAATTTACTTTTTCATGCTGATGTTCACTTTCGTTGATCCAATCCATCTGTATATGTTTCAGAGGAGTTGTTACTGCTGGAAGAGAACCCCGCCCGTTCCATACTAATTTCTTTGCAAAATTTTCTACTTCATTAACAGTTTACTAACTTTTAATTATAGGATAGAGTAATTATAGGATACATGATTGAGAGATATGAAATATGTAGACATTGGCAAGTCGGGTAAAATCTTGCAGAGAATCCTAATTTTACAAAGACACTGCATCCTTGAGTCGCAGAGAAATGAATGCAGCTTTGAGTTTTCAAGGCAAGTAAAATATGACTCCTTGCAAGTAGGGAAGTCTAATATTTATGGTTTTGAGGAGTTAATATGGAAAAGGTTGTCAGAGGTCCCAGATACATTTATAATGGGTTCGTCTTTATGTGCATTCCCAGAACTTTGTTAGATCACCCCAGAATTTGTGACAGAAGACAAATATATGACTCAATTTATTAGAGCAGGTATGGCATCCGTCACATAGGTTTCCAATACAGACACAAATGAATACTTGAGACTTTGAGAAGTGATCTGTGTAATTTATTGCACTCTGTTGTAGCCTTGGACAAGGTGTAGTTCAGTATGTACTTTGCACAGCTTCATCCCACCATTGATTAGTGACTCCAGTCAGGTTTTAGATGAATATAAATGAACACAAACAAAACTAAGTGCCCATAAAGGGTGACCAAGTCATAAGACCTTAATGTGACTTTAATGAGTAAAAATATAAAGTAGGTGACATCCTCAAGGACAACGATATTATTCAATTTGTTTATACATTAGGTAATAACTGTGAGGACTAGATTTGATTTGAGATAAATCTGGTAAAATAGACAGACATGAAGTGAGGGAGATGAATAAAATTACTTATAAATATTGTGCGTTTGCCTTATGTTTAGGCTCAGATGTGATTTTTGTGTTTACTCGGATGCAGGAAAACAGGAGGATGCAAAGATTGGCTGTATCTGTAAACAAACCTGACTGAGATGATCCTGAAATGCAAATGAACTGTATTCCAGTGGCAGTGGCAGTTGAGACCCACTGGTCATTAGCTGGTCATTAAAGGTTACTCCCACAATCATTTGTTACATGGGCACATTAACAACAACACTCTAAAGTGTTGTATTAGCCGTTTCAGCACATCTGACATGGCCCTTTTTTGTGCATAACAACAGAATGTTAGCTGGTCTGTAGAATTTATTCTCATTGGGATTTTCATTTTCACAGCTTGTTATTTTGTTCACAGGATTTCCCCTGTAATAAGCCATAGGACTCTACACAGCTATTAAACTGTCTTATCTGTGGTTGAGCCTCAGTAAATGTATTATTATGGTTATAAGTGGTTCCTCTACCTTTTATCCTTTTCTCATAGTTTAGACCTGGGGCTTGAAGCATTCAAACAGCAGTAGATTGGACACAAAAGTGTAAGCTGGTAGAGCTGTTTACTGTTTTCATTATTGTTATTGTCCTTTTTGTTTGGCAGGTAGACTGTAATAGATATTGTGCCATTTAATGATAAAGTATTTTCTATTTTGATGTGTTAATATGGGCAGTTTGGACGTTGGTAGCAGTTTTCTCTCTGTGATTATCGTCTAAACATGGACTTTTGATTGCAGTGGAGCTCATGAACACAAACAGTCTGACAAAAAATTTAGAAGCAAGACACTAGCTGGGTTTCCATTACAGTTTTCAGCTAAATAAAAGTGGTATTTGTACAATTTTGATACTCGTAGGTGTTTCCATTGGAGAGTGTTTGGCTTCTGATGTGCAATTCTCGTAAAGTCCTGTCTGTCCGTCTCGCGGTATGTTGTAGTTGTCACGGAGAAAGAGCGAGGGGGTGGGGGTCCTAAGGTAAAGTCCTTATTTTTGGCAGCAGCTACACATGATGGATTTCCGGGAGAGAATGGTACAGAATTGTGGACCCATAATTTCTGAATGACCCAGGCAACATTTAATGGACTGTTATGTTATTGAACCTCTCGTGGCACTGGATTTGTCATACATGTACAATACTCTTCTATCGAAATGTCTCAAAAACCAAGTCATGAGAGCGTAAAAACTTTTTTGCAATCTTTGACATTTTTGTGTTTCCATTAGCAGTTTTCTATTGTGCAATTAACATTTTTCACATTTTTGAGAGTAATGGAAACCCTGCTACTTACAGATCTGAAAAGGAGAAATCAGTATTCCCTCTGAGTGCTGCCTCACCAACTTCCATACATACCGTTAGAGCCATAAAATAATTTAGGTATAGTTTTGCATATTTTGCCTTGATATGAAGGATCATTTTTATGGTTTCGCATGTAATATTTTTCTGATATTAATTTAGTGTGATATTTGTTAATAATCCGCCAGTCTGTGTTCTAGTGGTGATGTCCTGCTGCCGCAAACTGACTCTGTGCTGTAAATTGCACCTAAGTGTAGTAAAAAATGACGTAAGGTCACCTGGAGAACACATGTTCGGAGGGTGAGAGACTTTTCAGTTAAGCAGGACGGGGAACAACAGTATTTCTGACTGTCATTATCATCATTATTGTCATTATCATCATTATTGTTGTTATTTTAGTTAATATTGAACGTTAATTAGGTTATGAAGGCAAAGAAACTCTCAACTTGATTTTTGTAACTTTTTTGATTTTCTTTTTTTTTTTTTTTTTTTTTTTTTTTTTAATAAAAAGACAGATCACTTTGTAATCCCCCTGCCTTGTTTTCCCTGTTTCGGATTGTGCTTGGAACAAACGAGTCAGAGGGCTTCACATCCTGCAAGAAGTGGCAAAGAAGGTTTTGGGTTTTTTGTTGCCACTACACATACACACATTTTATTTATGCATTTGTCTGGCAGTAAAACAATTCCCCTAGGTATGTGTAAAAGCTGACAAAGACCTGGAATAAACGGATTAATAAATACTGCAACTTCAGGTCAACAGATGAGAGAATTAAAATGGGAACGAGGGACTAAGAGTAAGAAAGGGCTGAAGATGAGCAAAGAAAGAGAAGGAAGTGTTGTGAGCAAATTTAACAAAAAGGCACTGAGTAATCACTGTGTCTCCAAGTGTGAGTGAGTGGCTTTCTTTGTTCGTTTGGTTTCAGCACATTTGTTGTGTAACGTGGTTCATGGTCCCTTTTTAAACCTTACTGGCTCATCTGTAATGTTGATAACACCTAAGCCTATATGACACAAGCCCAGTGGCTGATTTTCACTGCATTAGTTCAGCTACAATAAGATGAAATTACAAAAAAAAGTACCGTAATAATTCTATGTTGTGCTATAATAATGTTAAACACAAGTGTGTAGGGCTGCCCACGTCCACAACTATAACAATAACCACAGCAATTAGGATTGTGAATATCCACACGGGTCCCACTCACACACAATGCACTCCAGCTTTGGTTGAGCCTCAGGATGGTTATTAATCACTTGTATGATACACATTTTTTTCTTACATTTAACCCACAAAAAATAACAAAATGGCATAAAACGTTTTATTATCCACATTTCTTCACAAAAACATTTATATATCAAATGTATAAAATAAATATTTTAGCTTAAAATGTCAACAGATACCTCCTAAAGTCCATAAATATTGAAGCCTATTATCCAAGACTTCTGTACAAAATGCTCCTGTTTGGCTTAAAAACGATGACGGGTTTGAAGACTAATGCTCCCCTCTGCTGTGTCTAATTGCTCATTAACTTAATTGTTCAAAACTGTGGCAGTGCAGCACGAGTGTTTTCATGATTATTCATATTTTTATTAATAAGAGTAAGATAAAGTACAACTAAATCAGTGATATTCTTTGCCAACACGACATGCTGAACATTATTCTCTGTAAATTTAGAAGTATTGTGATTGACCCTCTGTGTGTGTGGGCTTTTTTTTTTATTTTTTATTTATTTATTTTTTTTATTATTCATCAAATCAGTCTGAAAGTGCTCTCTTGATGGTCTTGTTCTCATTTGATTATAATTGTCCCACATTCAGGAGAGTTGGAATGATATCAAAAACCATTCACAATAAAAGTAAAAAGTTTCTAAGTCTATAAACATGATCTCTACTTTCAGCCCTTAAATTGGAGCAAAACAGCAAAGCTTTGTTGCACATAGATTATTATTAAAATATCTTGCATTCTGCTCTTCCACCACAAAACCAAATTCTAATTAATATATAATATAGTATTTAAATCCATGTCTATCTACAAAACTTTCGGTGCTGTTTAATTCTTATTGCACCTCCATATCAGCGATGAGATAAGCACTCACTAATTGGCTGTTTCTGCTCACCCGGATAAATGCCACAGATCAGCAGCCACTGCTGGCTCTACAGAAAATAATGAGCTAATAAAGATAAGGATCATGGGAAAATTGCAGATTGGGGAGCACTCATATTCCCCATGACTGTGGATGCACATTATATGCTCTATTGTGAAGTAATAATTGACAATAAGCTCGTTCTCCGCAAGTTGTATCAAAAATGAAAGCTATGGCCACACTTGCAAGCCTCGTGTTCGTAATGTGATGTGTGGAGACCTTGACTGCTCAGACTTTGAATGCTGTGTGAAAACTCATTGTTCTAACACTGCTTTTTTTCTCAGAACTCTTCTTCAAAAAGCGTCTCTTCATTTCAAGGCTGAAAGGCCCAAGCATGTCATTACAGGAGATTCCTCTTTTGTGCTGTTGTGTGTTTGTTATAGAAGTTATTATGGAGTTTATTATACTGCAGAAACTTTTTTTGACAAGTGTAAATATCAGATAAATTCCTATTCAGGCCTTTTCAGCTTGTAATGCAGATGGGCATGTTAGAAAGGTGCTTCAGGTAGTGCACATCAGTTGAAAAGAAGAAAATACTGTCACTGTGGCCTTTGTCCATTCATTCTGCTTTCATTGTGTTACAGGAACTTGTATGTATGTTTTAGTCCAACTTCAGCTTGGAACCAGTAAAGGATCACCTTGAGATTTAAGGCAGTTGAATGGACTAAAATAAAATAAAAGTACCATAAAAATACACTTAATAAAAGAGCTGGTCTGTAAGGTAACTGAATAGTCCAACAACACATTAAAAACACATTAGAGAGTTGAGTATTTAGAAGAGTAGAATCAAAATCACACATTAGAGAGTTGAGTATTTAGAAGAGTAGAATCAAAATCACAAAGTGTTGCCATGAAAGAACATGGGCTCTCAGCATCTGATGTCTGTGAATAAGCGACAACACGTCTCTCTAAAGCATTGTTCACAGTGTACTGACAGATCTGTGTGAATATGTTTTGGTATTAATACTCCACATTCGCACTCTTCACTGTTGTGCTCAATTCAGATGTTTTGGTCACAACTGCTAGTTTGGAAGTGTTGACATAAAATAGTATATTTTATATAATTTTCTCACATTGTCATATTTTTACTTTGTGCTTCCCTGATTCTGTTTAAAATTTATCAGTTTAAATATGCCCTTTTTTCTCTGCACTTCCTTGTTGTATGTTGCTGCTGTTAACTGTCGATCCCAACGTGGAGAAATTTCACAAAGTCTTATCTTGGCTTATCTATAAATGTTTCATACTGTTAGGTCTGTCGTGATAATCAATAAATCAATTAACTGCACGATAATTAAAAATCAGCTCAATAAGTTTGCCGGGCTCGAACATTTTTTATTTCCCAAAGACACTGGATATGAGTTAACATCATTGTATCCATCGTGACAGACTCCTAAGAAACCGTCCTTAGTGTAACGAGGAGTGAACCCTCCTGTAAGTCACTCTCTGTGTGGGGAGGCGGAGCACCAGGAGTGCAGTGTGAGGGCCCGTGAGGAGTAGAGGGAGAGATCTGGAGGAAATAACAATGGAATTGGTTTCAAACCGAAAGCAACAGCTTACGTGTGGGAACACTTTGGGTTCAAGCTAAATGATGGCGGTGAACCACAGGACTGAAATGAGCCGGTATGTCGCATTTGTTTGAAAAGAGTTCATGCTAAATGCAGCAACACTACAAACACGCACCTTCACTTCAAACACAACCACCCATTGCAGTTTTCCCAGCTGGGAAAAAAACCCATCAACCCAAGAGGCAGAGGGGCTTTCAACGTCACCCCAACAGTCTACCATCAGTGGGACGTTCATGATGCATGACAATGCCAAATGGTGCATACTCAGACAGTTGAGTTGACTACATCACCAAAGAAATCCAGCCTTTTAACACTGTAGAAAAGCTGGCTTTTCAACAAATTTTACGAACATTTGACTGGCAGTACAAATTGCGAGGGAAAGCATACGTGTCACAAACCGCAATTCCACAACTGCACAACAACGTGAAAGACGACGTACTGAAGGAGCTCAAAGACATCCCATTTTACTCTGCCACTATGGACATGTGGTCAAACATGACCCCCTATATGAGCTTGACCATACACTACAGAACTGCTGCTAACTGGACCCTAAATATTCTTTATTTAGCTTTAAAGGGGTGTACTTGCATTATTATTATTATTCAATCATTCATTCATCTTCTATACCCGCTTTATCCTCACTAGGGTCACGGGGGTCACATGGAGCCTATCCCAGC
>JAQQZY010000002.1:10658124-10675470 GCA_030068375.1 Ostorhinchus rueppellii
CTACTGTAATCAGATTACAGGTATTGTCTATAAATGATACATTTGATTCAACGACAGGGCATATGGAACATTAAAAAGGTACGACTGTTGGATGGGAGTCACAATAAGCTTGGCGGAGGTCTGCGCTCTCGGAGTGGTTTTCTAGTTGATTTTAAATTTGTTTGACAATGTTTAAAACAGGGTAATTGTCAAATCAAATGTTATCTCTCTCTCGTGTCTCCAGGCCGTGTGCCTCTGGACTACCGTAGACTCCTCCTCCTCCTAACTGGGAGAGCAGTCTCCACAGTCTTTGGTCTCCACTCACCAGTACAAAAATAGCATTTGCTAAGGAGACTGAGATGCTCATGGTTAAAAATAGGAAGAGCAAGTCACTTGTGTGGAATTAGTACGGCTTCGAAGTTTCCAATGAAGACCAAACCATTCCTCACTGCAAACTTTGCCTGAAGACAAGATCTGTCAAAGACGGCAGTACATCCAACCTCAAACATCATCACATACCAGGGTGGGAGCAGGGCATTGCATTGCAGGCTGCACACTAAAACAACATGCTGACTTTTGTTGTCTTTTGTAGTTTTACCCAAAAATCAAAATTGTATTTTTTTAGGGAAAAAATTGGAGTTTTATTTTTGCTCATTATGGTGCAACCTTAGGTGGACTAATTAGTTGCACATCAACATATTGTCATTGTGAATTTGTATATTTGAGATTCTCCTACTATCAGTTAAGGAAACGTTTTTACCAGGAACTAAAGTAGTTCAGTATTGATAGGATGTGCTTTATACCTGAACTGAATCCTTTAAAGCTGCTGTGTGCAATAGTTTTTTGGTGTCATTGGACAAAAAAAAAAAAAATCTCTCCTTACTTTCACTTTCAGTTACTTTTAATTCAGGTAGCCTGAGAGGAAACAACCGTTCTACTTTCTTCTCTGGACTCTTTTTTTCAGGCTGTAGAAGCATATTGGCCACTCATGTGTTTTGGTGGTTAAATACACATACACAGTCTGTATTACTTGGTATTTGGGTGACTGATGAAGGAATGGGAGCTATTATAAGATTGTTTTGTCTCTCTCTGACTGATATTGTACTGCTGGAATTTTTCTTGGTACAGACAAATATTTGTTTTCCACGTGACGTCTATTTATGGTATTCCTATTGTATTCCATTTACTTGTGCTTTAATTAATAGGGTCCAATGTCAGAAAATCTTCTGTTTTGTGGGAAAATGGGAATATCTAAATAAAAAGTTAAAAAAAAAAAAAAAAAAAACATATGTGGCAGATGCTATGGCCAAATGTTTCAAAGAATCTGTCACATGTGACTGCTCTGGTTGCAGACTCTTTACTTTTCCCATGATGGCATATAACAGCATCAGTTCATCTATCTTTACATTTAGTGTTGTGATGTGACAGAGAGGAGGAGTGTATTCTCAGAGTCTGCTGTTTTCTTTCCTTGTTTTCATTTCAGTCACTGGTCTACCCCTGCTGTGTTGTGTTAGTGTGTGGTATCTTGCAACTTCAGTGCTGTAGCAGGCTTGTGTAGATCTAAACTAACTGATACTGACTGATTGAGGCAATGATGACATGCATCTCCATGTCTTGCAATGTAAAATGACTTTCTGTGGGAGTGTGGTAGCTTTGAAGAGAGCTGCGTTATTTACTTGGATCATATTTCAGCAAAATGGCAAAAGCTGAATTGTAGACATATCTGAACCTGAAAAAGGTAAATTCCTTTGTTGTTGTGTTTTTATTACTCTTTCACCATTCCTGTTAAGAGTTGAATGCTTAGAGATGTTAATGTATTTGCACAATGAAAGAAAAAAATCACATAAATAGTCTAATCTACATATAACATTTTCTCAGTCACGAGGAAGGATCTTTCAAGGATACATTCACATGAAACTGCATCAATAAAATAAAACTACTGTTGCAATGTCCAGGACGAAGACCTTCTTCTGGGGAAATTTGAAGGATAGATCTGTGGATCCTTCGTCTTCTCATTGATATTGAAATAACCACAACCCTCAGTGTGAGTCCTGAAAAAATACAGCTAAAACTGCAAATAACAAAAAGAATTAAAAATCCATCAGTTTGCAAGTGTAAAATTTAAATCTAATGTTCAGGCAATCTTATTAGCTGGATGAGTTAAGGTTATTTACATTGAGAAAATTCTAAATAAATAAATGAAGAACACATCATCAAGGAATAGATCAAATCTTAATAAAGTTAAACAATGTTTAAAGTGATGAATGGAAGGAACAGTCCTGGATTTAGTAACAGTAAGTCACACAGCGGAATAACAGTTAATGAGGAGTTCAATCATAGACACATGACAAGTGAAATGTTTTCAGTTAATTTAAAAATATCGACCTTCGCACTAAATGTAAAACAAGTTTGTTTAATTTTGCAGCAGAACACAGTCATAATTATTTCCTCTAAATGTATTTTCAAGTTTTCCATTAAATCCTTCCTTCATGTGTGTCAATATGTTATTGATCCATTGATTTGAGGGCAGGACCTTTTCTGCTCTTGTTGGACAGTTTCATTCAGGAACAAATTGTTCAGAAGGAAGGATTCTTGCCTCGTTTACAGAGGAAGTGACTAACAAGGGCGGATTCTTGATACCGAGGAAGGGCCTATCACTCCTGCTGATCCAGTTGGACTTTATATTATAACATCAACAGCCGCTACTTCTTCATCTTGTGTTGCTCTGAAGGCAGACTGGCCACTACAATGACTTTAGGGTTATAAATTGGTAGAGGGACATAGGATGGAGCCAGCCTGCTTGTTAGCATGCTAACTGCTGTAGATACACTCCACTTTCAGTACATGCCTGACATACATTAACTTATATCCTCGCACTGTGATGTCAGGTCAAAGTACATGTTATACATTTACCCTTAAACTCTTGGTTGATGTGTGTAGATGTGGTTTATTGCTGTCACAAAGCTGCCAACATGTCTTTTGTGTGTTGTAGTCTTGTTTAATTAACAGAGCAAGACATTTTTTTGTCGTTGAGACTTTGGCTCTACATGTTCTACACACACCTGCGGATCTGGAAACAAGCCACTGACTCCGTTTCACTGTTACTGAAAAACACAAGCGCTCTGTGAGCAACACAGAAACTCACTGATCCGTTTGGTGGCCTTAACTTCTCTGGTGTGACTGATTAATACTTGACAGACTAGTAATTTTCTGCTTACGTTGTTTTTAATGTACGAATAGTATAAGGTTGGAATTAAAGTTACAAGTTTTGTTCTCTACATTTTAGGAGAAACAGAGTTCCAGAGGCAGCCTTTTAATTAAAGTTCATGTTTGCTTGCTGCTATTTACCAATGAAATGCCTCGGGCACCCACTCTGATTCCAGAGGTTTCTGGCATTGAGCGGTTTGTGTTGTATTTTATGTGCATATGTATTGTCTGTGTAGAAAGACCATGATGATTACAGAAGTGTAGGTAATCCATCACGTCTTCTGTTGGAGTAAATTCACAAACCAAACCTGACCTGACCTGTACAAGTTTTCACTGAGCCTGAGTTGATATAGGTTGGATATATGCCCACAAATAGTTCATAATATCACCCTCTAATTTTGAGGAACATGCGTATATGATTAAAAAGGTTAGTTTAGGTAAATATACAAGCTTTCATAACAACTGTGTGGTATCTACACATGGTTGCCTCCCTAATCTCATTTTAACGATATTTTGAATGCAAATCATTAAATAATGAAATTAGTGCATTGTGTGCCAGTAAATGATTAATGTCTTATCTCTGAACGATGCACATCTTGGAACAACTGCTTTAGAATTACACGCTCCATTAAAACTGTATAGGAAAGTCCGAAAAAAAAATCCCATCTTCTAGCAGCGAGTGCACTGTCCTGTAGTTTTCCCAGTGAAACTCTGCAAACATCCACTATGGCTCTGAGCAAAGTGAATGATGATTCAGCAATATTCAGGGACAACTGCATCCCTCACTTCCATGAATGATGAATGCGCTTTGCTTTCAAAATCCTCTCTGTCAATTAACCAGTAAAATGAGTTTTATTCATCTTTGCCTTGGTAATCACTGTTTGAGGAATTTTGTCTGTAAGTTTGAAGAATATACTGACTAATTAATATGTTATGCCATTGAGTTTCTGCAAGTCTTAAAAGGTAAAACGTAAACATGGACATTTCACTGTAGACATTACTTGTGTAGAGTATCATTGTGTTTCTGGGGGGAAAAAAATGTATTGATCATATTAAGCTACTACAAAATTAACCATGGAAACAGAAGTACTCACACAAACTACAGCACAGTCTGGGCAGAATATTTATCAGAGCATGCCAAGATAGTGTGTGTTTAAGTGTGTTAGTGTTCTGTCTTCTATCATAAAAAATAAAAATTAATCAGGGTTTATTTAATCAAGGACCCCAACTGAGATCCAAAATCACTTCTGCAAGGGAGACCTGGCCAAGGCAGCGGCCATCCAAAATCAACATATGCAAATGAACAATAACACAGAACAACAACTATTTAAACACAATGACCTCTCAAAAAAATGCACATACACAGAAGAAGAATGTACGCAACAGTGTTTTTATGGAACTAACAATAGATCATACATCTCTTGTCTCTGTGTATGCACTCAATCGCCCTGGTGCACGGCTCAACTTTGTTAGCACTTAGCATAGCTCATTATTTCCTCCAGGAACAAACAGATGTGAAGATAGAAGCAAGTAATGTCATCACTCCTGAAAAATCCCCTCCCCCTCTGCCCCCTCTCCCTCTTAAGCCTGATTTATGGTTCTGTGTCGATTTGACGCAGCCGGCTCGGTGTACCTGATCACCGTTATTTTGTCATTTATGGTTGTGCGTTGGTGTCCATACTACGCGTGGTAATTCACCGCCACAACGCTAGGGGGCGAGGAGTCGCAAAATCTCCTGAATTCGTACGTGGAGTGTTTATTTTCCGGTTACGGCAGAGTGAACAGTGCAGTGAACAATGGCGACTGAGCGAGATAGGATACTTTTGGAGCTGGAGCTGATCGATATTGAAGAACAGAAGCTTTTTGTGCAAATGTTAAATACCAAAAGAAAGAGAAGACGTTTATGGAGGTGGTCTGTCCGCCCTTTGAAGGGAAATGATGTAGAGCAGGCCATTCACAGCCCTCCTGGTCTGCGTCACCTGCTCCGGCTGTCTGCGTCGTTTCAATGCGTAGTCAGGATTTTTTGGAGGTGCGCGTCAAGCGACGCAGACTCTCTGCGAAGTGTCGGCGTCAAATTGATGTACAACCATAAAAGAGGCTTTGCTCCCATCAACAGAATCAACGTGACATGCATGTCTGCACTACCAGTAGCCTAGTAGTTTGAACAGAGTGGACAAAGCATCAGGTTGTAGTAAGGCAGCTAGAGAACCGTCATGGTTATAACTTGCATTGTACAGGGTTCTAGTAACAAGCCCAGGACATATAGTGCCGTCATGTTCTATTGACAGAAGTGAGATATCAGGAGTGATGATATTACTGCGCTGACATTGAAGTGCTCCCAAGTATAATTCCTCCATACAACATACTTATCCAGTTTATCTGCTTAGAAAATCGCTACATTTTATTTTGTGTAACCATCCTTGGGTCATGTAACTACTCGCGTAACCGTATTTAAATAGGGAAAATGTGGAAGTACACGGCTGCTTCTATCTGTTTGTTCCCGGAGGAAATGAGGAGCTATGCTAAGTGCTAACAAAGTTGTGTTGTGTGCCAGTGCGATTGAGTGCACGCACAGAGAAAAGAGAGGTATGCATCAACTCATCTAAGATCAGGGAGGAACATAGGTCAGTATGGCAAACTGGTTGTGTGTTCCTTTAAGCTTTAAATATAACCGACCTTTATGAAACAATGCTGGCACACATAACTGACAGGGAATCTGAAATGCTCCCAAATCGGAGACCTTAGGGAAGATGGACTGTCTTCCAACTCTGGCTTTGTTCCTGCAATGCTGCTCTGAGCTGCCATGCTGGTTCACCTTCAGCATGTGTATGGTGCGTGTACCACTTAAACCTTCATCTAAGGATATCAGATATTGCACATGGGTTCTGCTTGGGGTCCCTCTGCTCATACTATGTGCGTTCCGCTTGTGTTCTTCACATAAGCTACATGTATTTGTTGGGTACACCTCTGTATTGCACTGTAGGCCCCAAACCGGAATTGTTGTGTACAAATGAGTGCACTGTTACACCCCTAGACTGAAGTCATACTGCAAAACAGCAGATATGTATCTGATGTAGGCCCACTTATGAAAGTGCCATGGGTCTGATTCGAAAAAAAAATCAGATTTGTGCTGTTCAGATTGTCATTTAAACAAAACAAAAGAGATCAAATCAGTTAGGGAGTCACACATATGGGCCAAAAGTCAGATTTGAACCCCTTTTTATTATTAGAGGCTGTAGTATTAGAGGTGTGATGATGGTAAGAGAGAAGGTACTGAGGTTTTCTGGGAGTTAATCCAGCAAAGCTTTATAGATGAACATATGCCATATGTGTTGTTGAAGCATGGTACACTGGATCGAAGCTCCTTAAACAGTCTAAGTTCAGGTGGATGTGTCTGTTTGTACCATGATCTTTGTCAGTTGTCCGCTATCACCTACAAAGCGACAAAACCTTGAAGAATCATGTCAAAGTTCAAATTTCTGTCAGGCATTCTATACAATATGAAGAGACTGATGGAAGAACAGACCTTCTTAGGTAAATAAACATAGATACACCGAACAATAGGTACCTCCAGAAGTAATAAGCTGAAATGGCCTCTGTTAACATTTCATCTAACATGGGTATGTGCATGTTCAACTAAATGTGGTTCAAGGACAGTGCATTCAGTATTTTAGTGAACTGCTATGGCTTGTGCAAGAAAATGCTCAAACTGGGAATGTTGGGTATAAAGTTGTCAGGTCACATGGGAGGTCATAAACGCATAAAGCTGCTAAGAGCCACCAGAAAACGCCTGCCGTTATCTAATATTGTCATGAATTTACACCCACCTCTGGCTCTAACAGGCCTTTGAGGCTTGGATCAGACTCCTCTCTGCTGCTCAGAACCCTCACATGTTCCAGACAGGACCAGAGAGACTTTCATTTGCAGATGTTTCAGTCCTCCATTTTCATTTTTCAAACAGGCCGTTCACATTTTCTTGTTACTTATATCCCTTCTGAAGGGCTTTGTGCTCCACCGCTCCCTCTCTTCACTGTGTTCGACTTGAGCAGGACTCAGACTCAGCCGTGGAGTTTTGGAGTGGATGAGAGGGGTTTTGAGAATTGCTTCTACATGAGCCACATAATTATTAATGTGTGGGCAGTGAGTTCAGCCACTGTACCTCAAATCGATATAACAATTTTTGTTCACATATTTCTTCTATTTCAGTGCAAATATATGCTTTTATTTGTTCTTTTTTTTTGGGTGGGTAAAACAAAAGCTCATCTGTGATTTGATAGACAGTTTTTACAATGATGTCATACTGTTTCTCTGCAGGTCTTAAAATCCAAATACTGAAATCTTGTGGAGTTATTATCTCATCTGTGCATCTGAAAATATTAATGGTAATGCACTATGCTTGTTTTGTATATTGGAGCATCTCAGCTTTTGTGATCTGTGCAGCATATTTGGAGTTTTTTTCCACAATCAACCCATTTTCCGATAGTATTTCTACCCAGCATTGATCCTCCTCAGTTCTGTTTGTCTTGTGTATATATAAAGCATAATGTATTTGCACTCGTTACCTCTCTACAGAATGCCTTGTCATTCCTTTTCCATTCATTCTAATTGTGTGCACGTTCACAAAAGATTTCCAGGAGATGATTCATGCAAAGAGACTAGAGCCATCTCATGATCATTATATGTAATATATCACGTACTGCAGCTATTTGAAGGAAGGGAACAGCAAGCCACATGCATTTTAAAGAGGAAAACAAATATGCACAGGTAGAAATGAAGCCGTAGCCGATATGGAGTGGAATAGAATTTTCATGCTGTATTTGTAGCTCCTCAAATTGCATTTCTTGCCTCCAGTGACCAGAAAGTGTATTAGAAGTCAGGAATTCATATTTTTAAGGGACTGTATTATTAAAACTACTAAACACGGTTGTCTCCATCTTAAGGATTAATGTGCTCTCACTGAATGTATTGTTGTAGGTTGATGTGGCTTCTACTGAGTTGTTTTTTTCTTGCTGATTCAGTGTTTCTGTGCACCACGACAAAACCCTTGCTGCCACACCATCATTTGATAGAAAAAAAACCCCCAAAAAACATCACCGTCGCATTAAGCTTATTATACATATGTATAATATATAATAGGCCTGCTATTTTCAATAAGAAGCTTACACACGCTCAGTGCCTTGGTACAATTTTTTGCCCTGTGTTTTTTTTTTTTGCTCCCTAAGAATTATGTGCATGCTCAGTCCAACAGTCGGGCATGTGGAACCGCATTCTTTTCAGTGTAAACATCCAGTAGTGAAACCTGTCGTACTGAATTTATCCCCTTTATTTATTTTTTACAATAGTAAATTTCACTCTATTTGAATATTCAAAACTACACAGTTAATGGGGGTAAAAATAATATGGGTGTAAAACCAGCATGCTTTGTGCTCTACCAAATTTACCCATGTAGTGTGCATGTGTGAAAACACCGGAAGTACAAAAATGACCTAGGGCTAAAAATTGTACGTGACGCCACACCTTTCTGGCATAATTGGGAGATCAGCATGTGAAAGGATTTTTTTTTTCTACACTGAACGACTGCTACAATGAAAGATGAGTGTTCATAGTACGATCCTAGTGTTAATCTTTGGATTGGACCATAGTAGGTGGGCCACCACCAGCAGAGTGTCTGTACAGGAGAGCTCTAGAGCTGTAATGAGAGACCAAGAATGAAGTGCATGGACAAAACCTGTGCATTGTCATCAGTGTATCATGACTTAATAACGAATACTATTTTCGTTATCAAATGTTATTATTAAAGTATTAAATGCTGTTGCAATGTAGTTATTTTCTTTCCTTAAAAATACAGAACAGAAATTGACTAACCCCCCTGTAACACACTACCACATGAAGAGATCAATTCCACAGGAAACACTTAGACATTGAAATCTCTTCAGGATAAATAAAGTACCCATCTTACATAGAGGTACAGTAGAAGAAATTGGACAGTGTTTTGCCCTTCACTTGTATTTCCTAGTTCTGAAATTACAGAATTTGCGGCCGAGATCTGTAACGCTAAGAGTTGCAGGATTTTGGTTAAATCCCCTGTTACCTGGCCATCTGGCTGTATCAGTGATGCTGAGCTGTCAAGATGCTGTCAGATAACTGACAATCTGAGTATTTTGATGTAAACCCAGTGGATAAAAACAACACAGTTGGAAGTTTCACACTGAAACTCCCGAGTCAAGTCCAGGGGAACCAGGACTTGCATTGTTTTTGTGAAAAATCATGTTCAATTTTACTGTATGTATTTTTCATATCTTACAATAACAGTAAAACACATAATCAATGCAAGATAAATATAGGATAAATACTCTTCATTGTAAATGGGGTTAAGGTGAGGGGTTAAGGTAACTATACTGGTCTCAAACTTTGTTATTGTCTTTCCAAGTCAATTTATTATTGACTGTATAATTTATTACCTGAACAGAATATAAAGCTAAAGTTCATGACTGAGCTGACAGAGTACACCATTTATTTATTCAACTGTTGTGAGTAATAGTTAAATCTTAATATGCAATCAAGTCCCTGACCTTCACACTATAGCTTTGTCCTCACTGCTATGAATGAAGTGATAGAGGAAGCGAAAACATTTTATTTGTAGAGGGAGATAATCAGTTTTACAATTTCTTTTTCTTCCTTTTTTTTAATCAGGAGACTAATGCATAACCTTGTAAGTTTGTGGTCTTATAGGAATTGAACAGGGAGGTCGGAATACATGAAAAAGAAGAAAATAAAAGAAAATAATGAATTAAAAGGACTAAACAGCAATACGTGAACTTACCACAGAGCTTGGATCGCATAAAGATGTTTTGACACAGAGTCTCTATTTATGATCTAAATCACAGTTTTTCTCATGATATGAAGCACAGAAAATAGATTTTTCTTCGGCTATAGTTTGATGGCTTTGTCTGCTTGTTAAAAGAATACTCCACCCAAAAATGTCACAGCCTCTCCCAAAGTGTGGAAAATATGGTCAAAATCCGTTCACTCACTGTCCTGTTTTAGGAGCAGCGCTTTTAGCTTTAGCTTAGCACAGTTGCTGTAAACCTATGGTGTCAGTTAGCATGTCCTCCAAAAAAAGTGACAGAGACATCTACTTTTTGTCTAAATATATCTTGGGAGCCATGTGTTCACAACGAGTACAAATCGTAATGCAGAATCGAACGCGGCTCTTACCTGGGCAGATATTTACTTGGAACTTATTCAGCCTCATCACAGGCAAAGCACCGCTAGATAGGAGCAAAGTTGTCACGCAGCACCAGAATAAAAAACTGACTGAGTACCAGCCTGATGTGCATACATGTGCCGAACTAAATCATGAAATAATCAGACATCATATAACTTACTTAGTGGACAGCTGTCTGTTTGGTCCATCTGGCGTAGAGTCTTTTCTTCCAATTCACCTTATCACACCCGGGAAAAAATCCACGAGTGTGGGTTTAATCATAACGGAGACGGCCTCAGTGGCTGTAATACATCTTGGGGCAGGCTCCTCTTCATCCGACTCCGAAACATTGGGCCTCGTCATCGATGTCGGTACCTTTCCCCACTGTAAACACACAGACTCTGGTTCGGTGGGCATTGTAAACTCCACACTCACACCACCAGTTCATGAGGACCCTCTCCCTCACGTTTGCATCTTGACTGGTCACAGCCTGCTCTTGCACCTCCATTGCGCGTAGCTCCTCTTCCATATATTCTGGCTCAAACAGACATGGTCTTGGATTCGGATCGAACAAGAAATCATCATCTTCGTCCAGCGAGAGGTCAGCCGTGTTGATCGCAATTTTGCTGTAGAAACACAAGTATCCACGCCGTTGTGTTTACGGAAGTTGGGGGTTTTCAAGTGCTGCATGAGAACTTTGCTCCTATCTCGTGGTGCTTTGCCTGTAATGAGGCCGAATATAGTTCCAAGTAAATATCTGCCCAGGTAATAGCTTCGTTCGATTTTGCATTACAAGTTGTACTTGTTCTGGACACATGGCTCCCAAGATATATTTAGAAAAAAAAATAGATGTCTCTGTCACTTTTTCTGGAGGACATGCTAACTGACACCATTAGTTTACAGCACCTGCGTTAAGCTAAAGCTAAAAGCACTGCTCCTTAAACAGGACAAAACAGGACAGTAACGGAACAGATTTTAACCATATTTTCCACATTGTTCTAACTCTGAGAGAGGCCGTGACTGACTTAATTTCATTTTTGGGTGGATTATTCCTTTAAACTAAAAGCTTTGACAAGTATTCAGACAAAAACTTGAAGAAACCTGAGATACATCTGTTCACTAGTTCACATGTTCCCAACTGTACATCCATCTGTGACTTCAGCTCTGTTTCCCATTAGTTGCATAGACTGTGGCAGCCTATTTTGTATTTTGTCCAACATCTGGCTGGACACAATGATATAATGAACCGGTATTTAGCAGTAGAAACTTCAGTTTTGTATCATTGTTCCTGCAAATTATCTTAGTAAATCACTCTAACTGCATGTCAGAGTTTAGAAATGGAGCAACTCAAGGAGTTGATGAAATTCTCCTCTGTCTAAACTTGTCATTTCATCAGTCATTATTTCTTTATCAGTAATAAAGTAACACAGTACACAAAGAAGACTCTAAAGAAGCTTACTCTAAAACACACTCATTATTGCCGAGCAGCATGATGCAACAGGACTGTATTTACACCAAGAATTGGAATGAGTGTGAAAGTTTAGGCAGTTATTTGTTTATATAATGATAAAATGTGTGTGATTTCCACTGATCATATCACAAAAGATATATATGATCAAGCACTAACACAATATTTCCTACTTATCACATCTTTCCTCTTTGGTGTGTTGAGTACAGACACTTTGTCCATTTCTCTCTTAACCTTAGAATGCCAGTGGCAGTTGCACAAGTTTGTGAAGGTCACGGACTTTGGAACTGGGTCCCAGATTGTCCTCCTGCAGTGTTAACCTTGTGATTCGTAAGCTCCCACATCTGCTGTGGAGTGTGAAGGAGCATGCCAGATGTGTCACAGCCTGTACACAGACATGCTGACAACAGTTTAACTTCATGAAGTTCATATCTGGTATTTTTTTAACCACGTTAATGCAGCCTGTTGTCCGTCTTTTCTAGTGTGTCTTTGGATTTCTCTCCACATTTGCCCTCCAGACACGTAATAAGTGGGATACAATAATCAGCACGTCTGTCCATCCATCATCATTTTGCACAACTGGAAAACATTCAATATTTCTTCACTAAACCAGCTACACTTATCAGTTATGAACTGGAGTTTTGCCTTTTGCGGTTGTCGTTCTTCTGTGTTGTCTGTCATGCCATTTGTCATCATTCATTTCCAGAGCAGAAGTAGAAAACCATTCAAACTTTGGCAGAAAACTACTCAAGAAATTGCTCCTCTGCTGTCAATAGCCCCTTTTTTACACAGTATTTCTGTTCCAGGAATATTTCACCTTTATTCCATAATGATGTCTGTGCAAATGAAATGGTGGGATCATTTAGTCCCACCTCTGTCATGGCTCTGTAACACCTCTGGATGTAGAAACCGAACTGTTGATAAAGGTAGAATCATGATTCCGGAACACTATGTAAAATAAACACCTCTCATTCTACAACCAAGGTGTGACGTTTTGATGACGTATTGCGTGTGCGACCCCTGTGCTTTAGGGATTTAATGGATTAGATTTTTTCTTTTAGATTTTTATAGCGCTTTTCAAGTCACCCAAAGTGCTTTACATTATTGATCCTCTCACATTCTCCCTCTGGTGGTGGTAAACTATATTTGTAGCCACAGCTGCCTTGGGGCAGACTGACGGAAGCATGGCTGCCATTTCGCGCCTCCGACCACCACCGAACATTCATATGCATTCATACACCAGTGTGAGGCAAGGAGGGTGAAGTGTCTTGTCCAAGGACACAACAGATTGGCTAGGAGAGAGCAGGATTTGAACTGCCAACCCTTTGGTTATTGGATGACCCGCTCTACCACTTTAAAAAGTGTGCGACTCATGCACAGTAAGCAAACATGTCAACTCGACTAGAAAGATGTCAGATGAGGGAAACACTGAGATCCGCGAGCTGTTGCCAATTCGGGGGGAGGAGTCTATACATGCTAACACCACTATACTTTGGGTATTCCCGACATGCAAGTTATACGTCACACTATATGCTGCATTAAGTCGGCACTGCTTTGATTCCGGAACACAGGTCCACTGTGTAAAAGTCCAGCCTGTCTCACCTCTGTTAGTCCTTTGGTTTGGCTGTGGAAATGAGTGAGTGGTGGCAAAAAGGTGGGCTCACCATCTCACCTTTTCTCCAGGATCTCTGTGTGAAGGTGGCTAATGGGTAAACTTATAAGCAGCATCCCATCAGCATTATTGATAGAGTTCAGGTCTCTGCAGTTGTACAGTTCTGTTTATTTAATTGAACTTGTCTAGAAAGTCATCAACAGTAATCAATAAATAGAAAATGTATTTCAGTACATAATAATAAACTAGTGTTAATTCCTCTGTCACATTGTAAACTGAACTTTCTCATTTAATTTGATTTAGTGGCTTTAGGTTCACACAGTAAATCATCTGCACCTGTTATCACAATGCAAATGAGAAACTCTTGTTCTTCATACAGGAGAAAAATTGTTCAGCACTTGTTAAGATAAAATTGAATATTTCCAATTCACAAATTAAAACCATGGGCTTAGTCTAATTACTCTAATGTAGGATGACTTAAACTGTAATTACAGCTTACTGGAAGGATGAATGTCAAAAAAACTGCACCAATTAGCTACCAAACTTGATAAACAGGCAGCTCATCAACTAAGTCACTGCTTCCAAAGGTTAAAGGGACATGTTCTGTCTAAAAATATTTGCTTGAACCAAATATTCCAGTTTTTCTTTTGAATAACTCTATCATCGGCTGAGGCAACAATATAGTGCATGAGCTTGTGATGTACTGTCAATGTCACACGAAAGTCTTTGTCTGTGGTGACATTTCTGGACACGTGTTCCATCACCATAGTGACCTGTGGCCTGTCACTGTGTGTGTTAATGTGTGACCTGAACACACACAAAGGTGAAACGGGTACTGTGTCCGGGTGTTTAGACATATAGACTCTCCCCGACCTTATAGATATTCACCGTCATCAAAGTATTTTAGTTCAGAGTGTGCAATTCTAACATTTTACCTCCACTAATGGCTCAGAACTGTGGATTCAGTCTGAAAGTAGAGTTTTTCATGCATTATATGTAACTGTATTCATTTAGAAATCCTTAAATGCTTTTCCATAAGTCTGTTATTACTACTGGACTACAGCTGATTCAACTGGCAATAGTATGAGTCAGGGGCAATGGAAGTAGACTAGGTATAATATTGTGGAAGCATTTTGTTTGCATGAAATATGTACTAATCACATTTTATTTAAATAGCATAATAGTGTTTATTCGTGTCATTTTTCAGTTCTACAGCCTCTATCAAGCAGAAGGTGCTGTTACTCCATTATTCTGTTACTGTAAAGCATATATATGTCCTACATATGCCAACAGAAAGTAATCCTGAATATATAATTATTCTTTGTTAAGGTGCTGTTGAAAGTGGGAGAAACCATTGTGAACCATGATGATGTTGAACCAACACGTGTAATATCTAATTATATGGGAAACGCTGCTCCATACACACAAATGGTCAATACTGGGCCTGAAGTGGACTGCTGAAACACATCAAGTGCCGACAAAGCACAATAGATGAAACACTCCTCTATACGAATCATTGTCATCAATATGGGGGCGTGGCCACAGGCTCCAACTGTCAGTTGATTGATGATGAAGAATGACATTACATAGGTGACTGTTCTGAACCCTTTGTGCAGGTCAAGAATGTATCTACAGTTACCACTCATCATTAATAGGGGTCACCAAAACAAACAAAACCAAAGGTGGGTGAGAAGGTGTTAGTTAGAAATCCATAGATACCTAAAAAAAAATATGCATGTTATATGTACATAAGATCTAAGGCGATGTTCAGACAGTTTAATGCACAATTCAGATTTTTTTTGGTGAAATCCGAATTTTTTTGTGTGCTTGTTCATATTAAACAGTAACCCTCTGATGCATAGTGGTCACTACAGTGGACATCTATTCTACAGCTGTTTTCTTCTATATTCATGGGTTTTGTTGTTTGAGTTCCATATCAGCCAACACAGTGGACACTCATGCATGATCTCATACACTATAGTTCATACCATTACTGTGACTTTGCTGTTCTACATGAACCTGATCTACAGTAACATGTCTGAGTGTAAATCAAGTGCTAGTTGTTTTTAGACTGTAATAAACAGGGTTCTTTTTGCATTTTATCTCCATGACGTGTCAGAACTAGAAGTAGAGTATGTAAAAATGAGAGAAAACATCAGATTAGCTGCATTAAAATATTCAAGGGTATCACTTTTTGATATTTTTTTCAAAAATTGAACACATGGTGTACAAATCAGTGGACATGTTTGTAACTCCATAAAAAATGTTTCATTCAAAAAATATCAATCACATTATTTTTTTCATGCCTAAAAAGAAATAAAAACACTAAGGACAAAAAACTTGACTAAGATTTTCGTAATTCATGCATCTAAGGGTTAAATGCAACTTCAATCAGTTTTGAGTATGAACTGAATGTGACCCTGAGGTGACCCGTATGCACAAAAGAGGTCCTGACGTAATCACAGGCCCGCACTGTGTTTCTGGAAGTAAGTATGTTTTTCCTGCTCCACCTCCTGGGATGCAGAATTGTGATGTTTCACATTTCAATGATGTAAAGGTCAGATAAATGTAACCTGGATGTTGAGACTGAAGTCACATTACAAAATATCAGATATATATTGGATTTAGGACCATATATGAAAGTGGCCTGGGTTGGATTTGGAAAAAAAAAAGGATTTGTGCTGTTCAAAGTGTGCGTAACATATCGGATACAGGTCACATGTGAGCAAAAAAATCGTATTTGGTCCACATTTGCCTGCAGTCTGAATGTTGCCTTTGTCTGAATGTGCTGATCAAAGCGGTCTGCTTGATGAGAGATGTGATGGTCAGCTCTAAAACCATCTGTTTCAGGAAGTCGTCTCTTTGACCTATATTGTACAACCTATATTATACTGTAATGGTTTTTTGCTCTGTCTTTCCTCCTCTGACTTAAATTCAAATTACATGACAGTGACTGACAGCAGAAGACACACAAAGACGTGCCAAGTGTGGTGTAGTCAGCTTGTTAAATTTGTTTCCTGGAAGTCGATGTCTGACCATAAAATTGAACATGCATACACAACCATGCACTGGAAGGATATGCAGGCAGAATCTAAAATATCATGCAAATGGTTCAGCAGATAGCAAGACACCAGTGATTGAGATGCTGTCATATACTGCGTACACTGAAAGAAAAAAAAAAAATATTGTGGCATAAAATATTAAGGTCTTCACTTCCCAATGACAGCTATATACTAGCACTGGTGGGAATAGAAGGAACACTTTTAAAATAAGTAATTTAAGTGACATATGTGTAGATGTACAACTCCACACTGTTAAAATTACTACATAATCACCTGATCATGACTATTTGAGCCAAGAGCTTATATAGAGGTTAGCATGGTTTCCATTTTTTTGTTGTAGGCAGAAAAAAAAAGTCAAAACAGGATTACCATAAACATTATATTCATAATTAGCTGGACAGATATACTGCAAAATGTTTTATAAATCGAATCACAAAAATATTAAAAATGTCCTCTTTGGACATCTACAATGTGGATCTTCTTGTAGGAGGACAGAGATATGGAACAAAATACTCTGTAAATATTTCAAGGTGAGATGTGTTGTAGATTTTGTGTTACAGTTGTGGATATACACACTGGGGGAACAATTTACTCTAGAACAGAAGACAGAAATGTTTGTTTTAAACGCACACCAAGGACCAGTCAGTGGGAGCCCCCACCCCCCATGTCTCCAGCAACCCAGCATCGGTTGTGTTTCTCCGCACCGAAAAATAGTTCCCAAACGAAATGAGCAAGACAAGCCCTTTGCGCTGTGAATTGCGCCGTCATTCATCATCAAAGTGAATGCACAGTATGCGGAAAGTAATTGGGG
>JAQQZY010000002.1:10824195-10845733 GCA_030068375.1 Ostorhinchus rueppellii
CAAGGATCGCCCGGGAATCGAACCCGGGTCCTTCTTGCTGTGAGGCTGTGTGCTAACCACTGCACCACCATGTCGCCTCCCAAACTTTATCTGCATCTATTCTAAGTTACTAGCAATCTTTAATCCCAATTTGGTATGAATTCAACCAACAGTTTTGCTGCTACACACATTTGAAATTTCACCCATTATTATTAAAAAAATAATAAAATAAAATAAAAAATAAAAAATGTAAAGTTCATAAAAAACATTTAAGTTTGACCAAGTGTTCCCAAATGTGGTGAGATCTATTCTTGGTCACTGGCAATCTGTGAACCAAATTTGGTATGAATTCAACCAATAGTTTTGCTGCTAGAGTGTTAACAATCAAACTGAATCAAAAACACCCCCTGCCTCCTCTTCGGGGGGCGAGGTAATCAATCAAGGATGAAGAAACAGGGCAATCTGCATCAAGACACCAGCAACAAACATCTAAAAGCAGAGAGCAGTTCAAATAACAGTGGTGCAGGTGTCAATGCAAAAAAAAACAACAACACAAAAAACCCCAGACATCATTCTGTGATGGGCTGTAAACACAACACTGCTATTTCCTCTGTGCACGTTTTACATCATGTCCTGCCTCCTGCACGATTTACTCAGGGGTCACACAACTTCCCCCCTCCTCCTCAAACCACACAACATATTTCCAGTGAGAATGTGTCTGCCACAGACAATCTCCTGTTGTGTACTACAAGTGTGAAAGGGCAGCAGGTCATAGGAGAAAACAGTTAAGGTTTAAATAATAGAACAGAACAATGCAGTCGTAGTTTCCATATTTTTCACACTCTCAGTGGCAGCGGGAAAAACATGGATGTTACCTTTCAGTGTGTCTGCAGAGAAAAGCAAAATACATGCAGTAAAATACAGAGGAAAGTGCTTATAGCAGGGGTTTCCAAAGTTTTTCTGCATCACAGATGAAGTTGGTGTCTTCCTTGGACATAAACTTATAGAATTATTGCAAGAATATGTCAGAAATTGCCATAATGTCTACATTTATAAACTGCTAACAAAGAGGACAACAAACAGCAACTTTTGACTTCGACAAATCTACCAGGCAAGCATATTTTTAATGGCCAAAATATGGAGTATTTCCAGGGTTGGGTAAATATTCCATACCGCCAATACCTTCAATAACAATTCATATGTGACACTTATAGAATAGAAACACCAACACAGCACAAACATTACATTTTAGTCGCAGAAAATATTATTAGACCATCCAAAGTCATCAAAAACAATGGTTATACATATGTATAAATACTAACTCCTGTGTGTATTATGTGACTAAAACACACAGAATAGAAAACATGGAATGTGTAAAAGCACTGTTTTTGTCAGTACAGTGACACAGTTAGTGATGGAAGAACTGAAGTTATTTTGGTTTTTTATCAAGAAAACATGAAAAATGGATAGATATCAGCTCTGAAATCAAACTATTATGAGCTATTTTTGTTGTTATCATTATATTTGTCCAAACAAATGTACCTTTAGTTGCACCAGGCATTAAAATGAACAAGAAACTGAAGAAAACATGGGTGGTCTAATAATTTTTTCCTGTATATTCAGCAATAAATACAATTATACCTTCATAAATATAAATCTATTTACTAAAATGTGAATTAGATGAAGTTGTCAAAGCTATTTACTGCAACTTAAAGTGACATTAATTAAAATGAAACCAACACCCAGAGCAACCTTGAAATGACTTTAGTGCTTAGAATATTTAACAACGCTGCAGTAAATCAACTTGAAAATGATCCCTCAGTAGAAAGCAGTAAAAGCCTTCACACAGACGGACATCACTGTGTTTCTTTAATATTGTGTGTATCACAGTAAACAGCCTTTAAAGTAGTGAAGTACCATGTAATAGTTGTGTGATTACCATAAACTTATCAATCAGAGGTCCCGAGCACCACACAGGCAGCATGTGTTCACACAACAAACCTCCCAAACAGCACTAGAACTGGCATCGCAGAACTCCCAGTGATTGATATCCTAATACAAACACACTCTCAGAGGAACACTTTCCTGATTGTTGTGCATTCATGGCATCGCTTTATGTATAACAGCCATCAAATCAGCATGGGCTCCCGGATGAAAAGCAGCTCTGAGGAAAGCTTCCATTGGAGAACACGTGTAAATCTAACAGGTATCTATCAGCGACCTGCTTTGAATATTTTTCTGCTCCAAGGCTTTAGTGATAAACAGTGATTCATCGGGGAAAAGTGATGTAAAGAGTCTGCTGGGAGGTGAAACCCCTTCTGCTGAAGCATGTGGTCTGTCATTGGATTAAATTAAAGTCTGGTTGAACACAGCGGGGGTTCCACAGCGTCCACGGGGCTTTGTGTTTTGTTTTGTAGCGAGCAGAAGAACATGTGTGACTATCAATAACCACTTTAAAGCTGCTCAAATCAATAGTTTTATATTAACAATGGGAAAAAAATGACTGTGTAATATAAAGGGGTCGTTCATCGTGACAAACCCACAGGGAAATAACGTCTGCACTTCTTCTGTTCGTGTCAGCTCTGTGGACGCACTGCACTAGCTTTACAGCCAACTTTCTGATCCAAGCTGAACGGTTTTCTGCAAGAAAACTTCTTAAAATTTCCAAACAGCAGACAGTGCAGCCAGCTGAGCACCGCAGTGTAGCATTTAGCAGCTACAGAGCAGCATGCTTTGGTTTTTATTTTTTCTCGTCCTGTATATTTTCTGTTTTGGAGACGACTACAAAGCAATAAATACAAATATCTGCTGCTAATGTCAGTTTATGCTAGGTGTGAATGATATATGAATATCATATCTGCAGTGTCATGTAAATAATACCAATGTAAACAAGTAATGCCAGGCATGTACTTCACCCATTATGAGTAAATGGAAAGTTTTAAAAATAAATACATTACAAAAAGAAATCATAACAAATTTGAACTCCCAAACTGTAATGGCATCTGTATTTTAATCTATAAACCCAATTTGCTATAAATCGAACCAATAGTTTTCCTGCTAAAGTATTAACAAACAAACAAACAAACAAACAAACAAACAAACAAACAAGTGCCAGGTACAACAAACCCCGCCCCTTCCACGTATTTTATTTGGTATTGATCCTGATGATGTCATCATGTCTATGCGTGTGCTGATGCCTCTATCGACGTGCCAAATTTAAAGTAAATTGGAAAAAAAAAATGCTGTTTTTTTAGACATTTGAATTTTGCTCATCATAAGTAAATGGGAGGAAAAAAAAAATCATTTCTAAATTTCATTAAAAATTGTAACTTTCACCTATTTTCCCCAAAATGTAATGACAAATATTTTGGGTTGCGAGCAGTCTATGAACTTAATTTGGTATGAATTCAACCAATAGGTCTGCTGCTACAGTGTTAACAAACAAACAAACCAAATAATAAAAAAATACCCTTGCCTCCCCTTTGCGGGGGGTGGGTTAATCACTGCTTCTGACTCGCGGCTAATACCTTCTATCAGTGTGATTTATCAGGTAACAAACAATCAGCTGAGGTTGGTGCTGATTATTGTGTGAATGTTTTATGTTGAGGTTACAAGAAAACATACAAATATGCAAAAATAGAAACATCTCAATGTCAGTATTGATAGGTTTTAGTGGTGAAATCAGTAAATAATCAATAAAATCACTTGAGTTGAACCAATTACTTTGTATTTTTTATGTATTGAAAAATCTTTTCCAAACAGAGTATGCCAGTGGCTTTGAAAATGTGTTGTGGCAGTTTTACAACATCATTAAGTCTAAACAACATTCCATGACAGACTCATGCAAATCCTACCTGACCATCAATTACACCTGCGTATGAGGAAAACCTGTGATCTGGAACAACAGCACTGACTATGACTTTGACAGTGAGACTTGCAATTAACAGAATATAAAAAAAACAAACAAACAAACAAAAGGAGTGTGCATATTAGTTGTGCAGGTCTTTCTGCTTTTACAGGGATGCTTTTAACACAGACAGACAAACCTGGAACACCTCATATCTGCTGAATAAAAGAATAAAATCACTGCCAAACTGACACCAATTAATCTGAGAGGAGCCGACAGGAAGACAGGGCTTCATCAAATTGGTCAAATGTTTGCATAAATGAAATTATTTTTCTTTAGGGCAGACTTGTGTGGCTTACTTATCATGCATGTTCATATCATGAGGACGGTGGGATTAGATTAAATGTTCAGTGCTTCTAACGAGATGAGCCAGTAATGTCATTATTTGTCTCAAAGGGGCTTAAGGACATATAGATCAGGGTTCAAATCATATCTGTGCTCTCTTATCGGAGCCGGTGGTGTGTTAGTCTGAGGCAGTGTCCTCTAAGTTCACAAAGGCAAAGCCTGTTTTTCCAAAGCAGAAAATCCCACTGCAAACTATATTGACTGCTAATGATTGATTTCAGCAGTTGGTACTAGGTCAGGCAACAGGACACATCAAATGTTGCTTTTCGAGGCCGATGAATTATGAATTAAATCCTGAGTCACACACCACAACAACCTGCTACGAGCAAACTGAAACCATTCCCTTTCTGTCAAATGGAAATCTGTGGATGTGTGGATGGGGGTGTCACATAGCTCTGGAATTTGTAGGAATTAAAACCGTGCATTTATTTTAACTGATCTGTAGACTGTTGGAATGTCTATCTACCTTGGGTTTGTGGTAAATTCAGACCTGGGGTATATAAGTTCAGATAGTTATGGAGGAATATTATAATGTCTACGTAAATTTGGAAAGGCAGGAGCAAATAATAAAGAAAATAATCCAAAAAGCATCAGTCTGTAAGATTTAGGGAGCTGGAGGAGATTCATACAGAGATAATGGCATTACAGTGAAGTTTTTATCTGTGGTCAGAGCAGATCATCTACCATCCAATCATCTACTCTGGGGTGGTTTCTCCTCAACCAGACTCCTGAATATACTGAATGACCTGAGCTGAGTATCAGTGGATTTTTTCTTTGCTGATGACACAAGCATATTCAGAGATGACAATACCAGGATTAATCAAGCTCGGATTGTTAAAGACTGGTTCAGGGAGGTTCAGGGATAGATCAGCGATGATTTTCACAGACTGTATGGATGATTTAGAATCTTTAGAATTTCATGGAGAAGACTTTACTACATGGTCCTACTCTTAGTGTGTTCCCCAGGGTTCCTACACATTTGAAATGTCAAAATTCCATACTTTTTCTAGACCGTAATTTCTAGATATCTTGGTGGAAAA
This sequence comes from Ostorhinchus rueppellii, assembly GCA_030068375.1. NCBI lineage: Eukaryota > Metazoa > Chordata > Actinopteri > Kurtiformes > Apogonidae > Ostorhinchus > Ostorhinchus rueppellii. The sequence goes on from JAQQZY010000002.1 coordinate 10,829,467, forward strand.
AAAATTCACACCAGTCTTTATATTTGGGATTTATGAGCCAGTCTTCAGAGAATTTACTATATCTATACCAGAAATGTTGAATAGTTCACTCAAGAACAGTGTGTAGACATCACCTGTCCGTCCAAGCAGCAGTGAAACTTGACGACACGTGGGTTGGAGGAGGATAAGAGTAGAAGTCTAGACCTTCAACTTGTCCATCTGCCCATATGTTTTCAGGGACACAGACCCTACTGTATGTACTCTGACAAACATTTAACTGCACTAGCAAGTACTTTAAAGAAAAAAACCCAAAAACGATACTTTTTTTTTTTAGATATTCATAATTCAATGTTTTAGAAAATAGAACAGTGGTAACAGTCTTGGAAACATGAATATTTTTCCATACATTTGCTTCCATTTTCCATACTTGTGTAGGAACCCTGGTTATCATCACCTGCTGTGTTTGAGTCTGGACTTATTTATTCCCATTACCTAAAAAGTCCATAGCAGACAAAAACCAAACGCTGGCTCTAAAGAGGGCCATTTTATTGGCCACCACAGGAGGTGATGATGTGAATATTCATTTGGCAATAATCTGCAACTTCCCTACTAAATGCCACTAAATATTAGAGTAATTACTCCTTTGACAGAATGTTTTTAAAGGTTCAGTGTGTTGGTCAATGTGGTAATTTGGCTGAAATCCAGAATGACTAAGGTGCTGCTCCTTCTTATAATGGCTTTGAAACCCTTGCTTCAAACAAAATCTTAGTAGTGTGAGCTAAAAAATGGTTTATTCTACGAAACAACTCACCTGCAGAGCCAGCAGCCTCTCATTGGGCTTAATATGTCGCTGTATTTCACAGGCCACAGGCTGAATGACTTTAATTCCATCTTCATAGAAAACATAGAACATGTTGCCAATGCCAAGACCTGGAAGCAGAGAAAAAAAAAAATATGGCTTTATACCTGAAATGGGTTTGGAGACTGCACAGCATGAACATTTGCAACGGAAATAAGCCTACAACACTGTTATCTATTTTCAAAGCATCAAATCATTTAATCCCTCTCACCACAGTTCAGTAACCCTATTACAAAAATTCAATTAACTTAGTTTAATGAATGCAATAGGAGAGCTGATGGAGTCTAGACGTACCTTCTTCTCGCCACAAGATGTTTGCCACTGTGGGGGAGAAAAAAGCGGAAAGCATGGTTGAAAATAAATGCAAGAATCAATAGGGTCCCTTTGTGAGAGCAAAAGACACAAACAGTAAGTCTTGTTGAGGCAAAGAGGAAAGCAGACTGCATGAAAGTTTTATGGAAACCGTCTCTCTGACACCTGGTGCAACAAACAATCGATAGAGCCCTCTGCTTGGAAATAATTTGATACCGAACACTGGAAAATGGAGTGCAGTCAACAAACTACAACTACAGTGAAACAGTTTATGATTTTATAGAAGCTGCAACTCAAGTGAGTGTATGTGTACAGATGTGGAATAAGTCCCAAAAATAATCCAACACATCAGATTTTATCCATCAGTACGAGTTTTGTGAGTAAGCACTCTTAGACGCCCATGAGTAGTCGGCAGGTTTCAGGCTCTGATGATTATCGTAAGTCATTAGGAAGGATTATGGGGCTCCTTCTGTACCAGTTTTGGATTCTGGAACAGGTAATTTCTCATTTAATTCACTTAGATGTGACTAATGACCTGAAATATGGATTGAAAGTCACATAAGAGCTTTGGCGAGTTAATGGACAGTCTAAAACACAAACCAGCTGCTGGCTCTTGAAGCGTTTAGAGAGAACATATGCCATTACTTTAAATCATATAAGACCTGATATGCTAACGAAGAAGAAGAGGTAATTTTCCATGCATATGTCGGAGTGAATTCTGCAGCTCAGTTATTATCTTCCAACCCTCGGCCGCTACATCTACCCTCTCACACTTGCTTTTTTAACTATGACCTTCTCCCTCATTGTTCATCTGTCCCCAGCCTTCCCTCTGCTTCCATTCCATCTCCCATTTTCAGGCATTTTCAGTCTACAAACCAATCTCCCGCCCAATTCACATCCGATTCTAATCTCACCTCTATTGCAATGCTCATTCCCTCAGCTTCTGCTCGGGTGGATAGATGCAGAGAAAGAAAAGGGGGGGAGACAAAGCCAACTAGACACTGCTGTGCCGTTAGTCAGCCTTAATCTTTCAAAAGTGCTTTGTCAAGTGTTTCACTGCGCACTCTTGCATACCTTTTAGCTCATTAAAAGTTGGACAAAAGGTCTCGTCTACAGATACAGGGACAAGAAAGGGAAGGAAGGCAAGGACAAAACAAAAAAAAAAAGGAGAAACAATACAATTTATTTGAGATGTGCCAAAAATGGAAAATGGGGAAAATGGAAAAGAGGAGTTGAGATGAGATCTTGCGTGCCCAGGTCTTTTCCAATAGCCCACGGTATTGATGCTATTCATCACTTGGCAGAAAGACTGTGGCTGCTCTGCGCATACAAGAGGCCCATACATCAACTTCATCATCCATATAACAAAACAAGCTGGCTGCCACTGTAGGCGATGAGTTCACTCTTTTTGGCCGTAATAACTGTGTTTCCACTGGGCTCCAAACATCGGGAAAGGCACACTCGCGAACTGGCCTGGACTCTGCAGTTCCTACCCGTCAGCAAGGTTACATAAATTCAATTTGTTTACAAGAGCATGCCGCTGCGACAGTGGGCCAAACAGCCCGTGGTGCTCACCATAGTGGCATGGCGGAAGACAGCGCTTGCATAATATCGGTAGAGTAATTGGGTCAGAGTTGATGCAAATGCAAAATGCAGCTGAGGAAGACGGCCCTGGGTCTCTCGGCCTTTTTGGCTTTTCCCATGGATTATATCAGAAGTTTCCAGGAAAACTGTAAACCCTGCAGTGTGTTTAGGTTTAATTACACGCTGTAGAAAAATACTTTACTATTGACGAGCTGAAACTGTTGTGACAAGTAGAGACGCCCCGCAATACTGTAGCAAGTTTTAATGAGGAAGTAAAACAGAGACGCTTCTTAAACTGACAGAAAAATCGTTATTACCTCGTTCTCCTTCTTACTTTCTTTCTTGTAACAGAACAAATGACCTTTCAGTTCGATGAGTAACAACATGCAGAGCAGGTACACCACATGTCTATTAGTCCAGCTATGCCAAAAAGATTCCAAATACACCTGCCAACACCCACTTACCGAACATCCAGGACTAAATGAAGACGCCTGAGGACCTGTTTTGGTTCCTCGCCAAAGCATTCGAACCTCACTATCAGCACAAATGTGTAAATCAAGGGAATCTCAGTCCTTTTCTCTAAAGTGTTTTTTATTTTCCAATACCATTCCCTCTCTTCCATTACTAACTCCAAATGTCCAGCCTCCAACGCCCTTTTTCCATTCTATTTTTATTGATTCTCCATTAACCAAGGTGATCACCCTTGCACAGTTTTGTTTTGCTAATCAAAATTCAGTCATACTTGACTGAATTTTGGGGAAAAAATAGCTCAGAAAAGGCTGGATCCAGAAAGGGAAGAAAATGACGAATATGCTAAGAAGTTGAACCATACACAGAAGAAAGTTTGAAAAATTCACTGTCCAGCTTTAAGAATGCTATTTTTATACCTTACATTGCCTCCGCACTCCGTCAAACTGAGTCTAAGGAGGTCACAAAATAATTAAACTAGATAGACAGATTAGAGGTAAAACTCGTCTTTACACAAGCAGAGGGGTAGGTCAGAAGGGTGATTTGAAAGCAGAATATTTTCATGTATAACTCAAAGAGGACACCAACCGAGACTGGCTTCAGCTTTCAACTACTACAGAACATGATTAAAAAAAAAATATGTGTTTCAGTACTGTGTGCGTCTGTTCTCGCTTCGTTTATCAGCATCATGCAGTCATGACTCAGCGATCATATACCACTTCTGACAGAGCGAGACATCTTTCAGCCTTTATATTATATCGATCAGACTGAGATAGGAAATTCTTCAGTTTTTTGGGTCACTTTTGGTGGTTCTGTGTGTGAAATACATTTCAGTGAGCATGAACAACAAGAGCTACCTTCAACAGAAAGTCTAAAGCAGTGAATTTACCAGCCAGGTAGAGTAAGGACACAGTGAAAATGACAAAACTCAATGTGTAAGAATTGAAGCCAGAAGCCCCAGCAGGACCGAAGGCTGTATCGTCTCCTTAAGAGTAAATGTATTTAAAAGACACAATCCTTGAGGGAAATCCCTGAGACTTTGAGGGGAAAAAAATACAAGTCATTGGAGAAAAAGTAAAACTTAAGGAATTTAAGAAAATCTGCCTTAGATGTAAAAAAATAAAATAAATTACAGAACAGTGCTGCGTAAAGTCTTGATTTAGTGTATTTGATCAAATTATTAGAAGCTTCCGGATCCATTTTATCACATGAACTATTTGTAACCCCTAAAGATGTAGAGCTATTTTTGGAGCGACATCAAAATAAACTTTCCTCTACATCTTTTTATCTTGTCTCAACATACGGTGCATACTTACATATGGTCAGTGACCATCTGTCCTGTCATTGAGGAAGATTTTCTACGAGAAAAAACAAAGATCGATGCCAAATTATATTATTGAACTGTATTAGGCTGAGAGGCCTTATGATGGAGTTTTTATCCAGTGACACTAAAAAAACTTGTAACTGAAGCTTTAACTTTTCTTTCACTATCTAAAAAGTGTTTTGAAAAGCAAAAAAAATAGCTAATTTTGAAAAAGGCAGAAATGATACAGAGTGACCAACTGTTTGAGAGTATCTGTAAACATTAATATTCTGCCCTTCACTGTAAAACACAATAGTATTTTCTTTTGTGCATGTGTTTGCGATGTCTGTAGGTACACACCATACAACTGTACAAAGTGAAAGTGAAACTTAAAATTCTTTACTAATTCCTCTGTATCTCCCGCTGTTGTGCACCTCATTTTCCTTTTCCCTACCTTTGGAAACTTTTATTTGAGGAGACAGGATGTTTGTTTCCCCCCCTAGAACCGGGCCTGGATGACGCCCTGGCGTTTACTCTCCCGCTAGATTCACAAGTGTCGCTAAGTAGCGTATCAAACACATGACATTCATGTAAATTAATTGCATGCTGTGGGTGCAAATCTTTCTATTAGAGCTATTTCCCCCCTTTGAAGAAATGGAAGCTTTGCAAGTGTTACAAGTGGCCTGATGTCATCTTTTTGCATAAAATGTAGCGATACTTCGGAGCATTTCTGCCTCGATGCCATATTGGCCTTGCTCTAAACTAAAATAATGCAGTGTATGTGTGAAGTCATTACACATGTGCAACGAAGGTGGAATTGATACCCAGAATCGTTAAGCAGGCAGGCAAAGGATCCCAAGGAATTGAATTACTGGAAACTGGTTGTCAGTTCCCATCCCTATGTTTTTATACAGTTATTCTCAACGGTATTTGTAGAAGGGACAACTGTTCGAGTAAAGCAACAGAAATATGCATATGGTGCCATGTTGTAAGTAAAGCTTCAAGGAGTTTAAACTTTCGAGTGGATTTACAATACTTATTCCATAAATCCTTTAGCATGAAACTCAGTTGACAGGCAGTGGGCTGCTGACACTGTGGATAGCATCACTGCCTGGTTAGAGCTCCTGGCTGCTGACAGCGTGTCCAACACTGTGTGAAAGCCTGCTGTGATGGGGAGGGACACTGCTGATGGAAACATGGGCGCTATTGGCATGAGCAAACATTCTGTTCAGTGGATGTGGAGCACACAGCGTGGTGGACGCTGTAGAATGGAACAGCTTTGTGGAGACATTGGTGTGAAGCACTGCTCTCAACTGTGCGCCATCGAAGAAGGGGAGATTCGAGGGTTTGAGAACCAATTACTTCACCAGCAGGTTTTGTTGATGTGGTGTGTTCTGTGTCTAAATCTGTGAAATTAACAAGTGGCATGATTGATTGGAATAACAGCCGATGAACCTAACGACTGAAACGGTTGGAAAACATAGCAAATATGGAATGAAGAGAGGAGTGTGTAGAAGATAGAACATGGAGGGTTAGGGTTAACATGACAGCTTTCAAAAATGTTCAACTCGTACTACAATGAACAGTGCAACAGGTCCATGATGTACAATGCATTACTCAGTAATAGACCTTTAATAAACAACAGTTTATTTATTTATTTATTTATTTGTTTACCACGACGTACTTTACTGCAGAGAACTGGGGGAGGGGCATGGAAAATCACCTTGGCATAACATGTGGCTTGATATTGATACTTATACACTAACGTCCCCATTTCAGTCTCAGCGTCCCCTTCTCAGCTTTCTTGTTCCAAACACCCCTCAATGGTGTCCCAGCGCCCCCTGGGGGGGGAGTACCATCCCCATTGAGAAACACTAGAGTAGACTTTTTTATTTTTTTTTCACAGGAGGAAGAAAATATCTGTTTTGAAAACTATCTATGTTAGTGTGGACGGAGCAGAAGTCATACAGGTGTGTAAGTCATTGTATGACCTGCAGTCGATTGAGGTCAGTGCAGACACATGTGGGACACGGACATGAGGTGGTTTTGTGCTGAAAACTATAGAATATAAAAAGTAGAGTTTGACAACCCAAAGCAACACTGAAGGTATGTGAAGTTTTTAACTCCACTTATTGTTGCTGCTCAACTTGATAACAGTCTAAAGTCTGTGCTGCATACAGATCTGTGAACAGTGGAACCGTTTTTAGTCCCCCCAAAACAATGTTTTGTTCATGCATTTGTAACAGACGGTATTCACTTTTGTGTTGGTATGGACAGATACAGTGGTGGAATAAAGTTTTTGGACACTCCGTAAATTGCATTATGAATCACTCTTAAGTCGCTGAACAGTTGTTCCATTCTCCAAACCTAGATGTTCCTTCTGCACATGCTCAGTTCCATCAAGGTCAGAAGTGGATGTTCCAGCAGATAATGGAACACATACAGGGCAGGACAGGTTGAATCATCATCATCATCATGTCAAAAAATATTAGTTTTATATATTTTTTTCTTGTTAACGATAAAAAAACATCTAATACATTTCCATTGGTTTCTGTCTGTCCACATCTTTTGAAACACTAAAACCAATTAATGAAAATAGTTTATGACAATATTTTAGATTGCAGTGTTTTCCACTGCTCTATTTTGTACAATGAAGATCCAGTGGAAAGAAAAAAATTAAATAAAATAGAGGAAAATACTCTTTTAGAAAAACATCTTTGTTAAAGGGGCAGTGCATTCAGTCAGTTTGTGGCCTTTGAACATGAAAATAATCAGTTTTTTAGAACAAAAATAAAACAGCTTGACCAACTAAAACTCAACTGAAAACAGAAATATTTCCATTCTGACTGGAACATTTCACATATCAGTCAGACGGAATCTAAATCTGGCCCTAATATAATTTCACACACTTTGTAGATGTGTCCTGTAAAGGCCACACCAGGACTAAAGGACGACACCTCTGGACTGTGGTTTTTCTCCAGAGGCTGTGAACCGAACCATCAGCACAGATCTGTCAATAACAGTGAACATTTTCAGTCCTGTTGTCTCAGATTTTCTTTTATATACCATTCCATCTCTCTGCCTCTAACTCTGTCGTTCAATTCTCTTTTGATTGATTCTCCATTAAGAAAGCTAATAACCCTCGCATATAGTACACAAAAGATGATCAATAACACAAATGGATGGATACACACACACACACACACGGATATATAAACCTCACAAGAACCCTCAGACTCTTAAGTTTTGTCGTGAACATACAGTAAGTTTTATGTCCCACAAACTGACTCATATGCAAGTGGAGATGTTTTGCTGTTCAGCCCACTGGGGTTTTAGGACTCTGTGGTACGTAAAGGTCATACATTACATAACGATCCTTAAAGTGAATCATGAAGCAGGGAGTAAAATAAGGCGGATGGACTAATGCTGTGAGTGAAGACCACAGGATGAGGATGATGATGAGGAGGAGGAGGAGGAGGAGGAAGGTGCACAGACATATCGGATCATTTTCACTCTGATCCCGTTACATCCATCAAGCCTCCAAACTACGTCACCAAGCGCCTTCGAAAACCAATTTATCTCCGACTTCCATGACCGTTCATTCATGATTTCAAGAAACAAACGATCACTGTTGGAAAGAAATGGCAACTTCACCCCGAAGACATCCTGCTATAAAGAGTTTCTGCTCCAGGCTCTTTTTACTTCTGTCTTTTGTGTTTATCCTCGTTCATTAATTCTGGTTCAGGTTCTTGTCCTTGTCAGAGAAACAACAGATATCTTGTGTCGTCCTTTTTCTCTGCAGTCTTTTCATAATGAATCACCTTTTGAAACCAGCTTCACACACCAGCTCTTTGTTTGGCATTTGGCCTCCATTGTTTCAGTGTGTGTGATTGTAAGCAGTACTCAATACACAGCTTGAGAATTCATTTTTCGAGCTGCTTTAACCACTGCCAGCTGATCCAGGGTTGCGCTGTTACACTCTGATGCAACTGATTCTTGATGTGGTAGATTATGTCTTAGTGATGTTAATTAAATGCGTTTTATTATTTGCAAGTTTTCAAGGGTAACTGGATCAGAGCACCACAAACTTCACAACAGTACACACACCATTCAGTGTCCTTTATGCTAATTAGACTACTTCTTTAATGAAAACCAATTAAAAATGAAATGGTTGGAGAACGTGTGGTCTCAGGCAACATGCAAACTAACCACAACTTCTGGCTCAATCACCTCCATTATTACAAATAATGACATTTACAAGGTTCATTGATGTATAAAGGAGAATAATGGTGTTTATAGGAACAGTTCTTCCTAAATTCTAGTAATGAAACAAATATGTGGCCCTGACAACCATGGTACTAAACCAAAGCATTTTACATCATAGTAATTAAACAGCCCTGCAGACACACTATAAACTAAACACAAATACCAGGCTTTAAATAATAATTTGCATCTGATGTGTTTTTATTTACGGTTTTTCTTCAAATACAAACTGGCATTTAATTAAAAGCTGGGTCTTTGATAATGGCTGTGGCTGACATGAATGAACACGGCAGAAAACAACTAAAGTAGAGAAACTCCTGGTCCCTGTCATTTTATGAGCAGGTCTGATGTACATTTCTATGGCTTTATTTGAAATGATTACATGAGTAATGCAGCGACTTAAACAGCGTAAACAGGAGCAGATCAAAATTAGTCTGTCTTTGAACATATGTCCAAGTTTACTTCAGACTGGGAATTATGGGGAATGATAATAATAAACCTGTCTGTGATAAAAGTCTGTTCTATATGTAGGCACATTAGCATCTGCAAATGAGGTAAACAAAGGACCTGGTCACAGTTTGTGGAAATATGGTAGACAAAGAAAGTTCAAAGGTCCACATTTAAAAACTCCCAAAGAGACCATCTCCAGCTAACTGAGGGATATTTGCTTTTGCATATTGGTGCATTTTTTTGGTTTTGTTTTTTTTTGGAATCCAGTCAGTTAGGCCACCTCTGTCCTGAGAATCCCAGGTTCTGTTCTAACTGGTCACCTTCACCCAAGAGTTTTAACCCACAACAGCCCATAAGTGGCACCTCTTAGATCAGGGCTGTCGAACTCATTTTAGTTGAGTGACCACATACAGCTCAATCAAGTGGGCCAGACTAATAAAAGTGAAACAAGTAAAATTACATGATCTACATGATTACATCTACAAATTATCATTTAAAAAAGTGATCAACATGGTATTTCTTGTTCTAATTTAATCTCTTGTTCTTCTCCAACCCCGTCCACTCATTTCCTTAACCCTGTAACACCTGAACCATTAAATCATTCATTCATTCCTTCTCTGAACCCGGTTTATCCTCATTAGGGTCATGGGGTCGCATGGAGCCTATCCCAGCTACTTAAGGGCGAAGGCGGGGTACGCCCTGGACAAGTCGCCAGTTCATCGCAGGACTGACATATAGAGACGAACAATCACTCTCACATTCACACCTATGGGCAATTTACATTAAACCATTCAATGCATGTCTTTGGATTGTGGGAGGAAGCCGGAGTACCCAGAGAAAACCATTAAATCATTGACAGAAAATTCCAATTCTTTGAAACTGGAGCCTTTTTTGGTCCTTCTGAACAACCCATTAAAAATGTTTTGAAATGTTAATTTCCATGTATGAGTTTCAGTTTTGTATCATTTTTGATACATCGGGTCTCAATGCTCAAACATTTTTACATTTTGAACAAACAAAAACATAACATAACACAACCATGTTTGATACATTTCTTTTCTCATTAATGACAGTCTTGTAGTGTCACTAGAAAGGCCTCTGGTGAATGACTTCTTGGTAAACTGATTTCTGGGGATACAGAGGCAGATCAAATAAGACTAGTCTTATTTGTGCTCCCTTTTTTCTTTCCAGTACAGACAACGTTTATATTTCAACTAATTGTTTTTATTTTACAATGAATGAAATAAAGAATGAAATAAAATGAATTCCTCCCCCCAGTCAGATTATCCATGTATTGCATGTATCTAATTGTATACATCAGGTTTTTCAAGGAAAAGAAATATCACACTGATCATGCAGAGAGCTTCAAATCTCATGTATCAAATATGATACATTTGGTGTTATAGGGTTAAAGCCATCCCAGTGACAGCCATGTTGGACCGTTTTCCTGGAGGGTTTGTCATCTATTTCCATCCTGTCTATGTTGGTAATGTTGGTGCTGACAGAACAACCGTATTTGTACTCGGTAAATCAGACAAATCAGGTAAAGCCTCAGCCATCCATTTGCTCCTGTCAGCAATTAGTGTCTGTTTAGTAACGAGTAGGTTCGATTGTCACAGTCCTCAGTCATTATTACACTTCATAAATGTTCCTCATTCAACAGGTCTTGGTGGGTTCCATATTAAAATACTTTAACATTGAGTTTTATTCATTATGGGTTGTATTTGGTGTTAGCCTAACCACTGGACACCACGGGGGCAGCTCTTTCTAAAGTTCATTGTCATTGCTCTGGCCCTGAGGCTTAAATATACTACATAGTATCACCATGTTTATGTCCTGTGTTTATGTGATCTTGGTTGGTTGTAATCTGGAATGCAGTTCTGTTGCTCTGAAATATGTGCAATGACAATAAAGACTATTCTATTCTATTCTATTCTATTCTATTCTATTCTATTCTATTCTATTCTATTCTATTCTATTCTATTCTGTTCTAGATTTGCTTGCTATTCGATGCTTGATTTGACTGGATCCATATTTTAATTGAGCACAAAAAAACATTCTTCTTCAGCAGTAGAATGCGCAAACAAATTCAAGTGTTTGGGAACAACAAAGCAAAGTAGTATTTTTGAGTGGGAGGGGGATAGTAAATGATAGTAGCAGCAGCCTCAATACTTCCACCAATAATTACTATGTAATTTTTTGGTCTAAAAGGGCACTTCATCCAACAGGAGCAAAAGGCCAGCAGCTTGAGCTTCTATATTCACTGTACAGAACTCCGAAAGTGCCGAACATGAGCCATGAAGGGAGGCATAATGTGAAGACAAACACAAAGTGGAGCGACTAAAGCAACAAACGGAGCTTTACAGATCCTCTGACACTGCAGAAATAATTGGCACATTGTGAAGGGCAGATATTTATGCCAGTTTAGCGGCAGACTGTCAGAGATGGATGGTGCTCTGCCTGCTGGTGACAGACTCCGTTAAAGAGATCTCAGAATAGTGACTGCTCAGGTTTTCCCAAGCAGTGAAGCGGCTGGGTAAATTTGAGAGAAAAACAATTCACTTTAATGTCGCGCCTGTGAAGAAAAAGGTTTTGACCTTCAAGCTGGTTGTGAATTCACACAAAGAAGCTCTTTCTCAGCACAGTCATCAAATTATGTTATTCAGATCGTCTCCCGCTTAATACTTCATTCAGCCGGGGCTTAGTTAGTTATTCAGCTCTCTGTTTTTCGAGTGTTTCAATGACATGCCTAAGGCGGGTCATAAACACAGTGACTTCACAGAATGAGTTCATTACTTTCCACAAAGTCTGATTTCTGAAACATTTCCGAGTACAATCACAATGTGTCGTTTGGATGTGTGTCTGTTTTACATCAGTGGCATGAGATCAAGGCTCGTCTGCTCTACAACATACCCATCAGCATTTCATCTTCAGTGGGATTACAGAAGGGCCTCTTGGTTCAAAACATCCTTGATGCTGCAACTTCAAGGCAAATGCCATCCGTTTTTTAAATGTGCATGTCTTTTTTTCCTCCAGAACTTGAAGATAATCCAGATAATACTTGTGAACTCCAAACATAAATTGCGATGAAAGTCGATGCAGACTGCTCTTAGGATGTGAGGACATCTGTTTGTCTGGCTTTTTACTGTGATGACGTTGTTCATGTTTGTTGTTTTTACTGTTTTATTTTCATCTTGCTACGTTGTTCCCTCCCAAAAACCGGAATGTCACATAAGATGTTGTTCTTTTGATGGATGATAATGTAATGTTGGCAAATGACTTTAGAGAGCCTGTTTGGATAGAACATGATGCCATCTGGATTTGCACTCTGGACGTACTTCAGCCTGAGCTTGAATGAGGTTTGTGACATGACTCTGATGGATGTGACAAAAATGAGGAATACAGATGTTAGAAATATGAGAGTTTTGACTTAATTATTGGAGTCCGGCCAAACATTAGCATGTTCCTAAATAAATAATTTTGAAAAAGTGTAGGAGCATGTAAAAATTTCCCTTTGACCTGTTTTTTTTTATGCACCTGCAAGAGCACAGTGATGTCTAAAACATACTTAACAGCTGCTATTGTAGTATGTATTAATGCTAATAGTCCTTTATTAAACATGGAGGGATTTTATTTATGCTGTAAATCAATAAGATTTTGATCTAAGGGTTTAACAATAATGGCCTGGTTGCTGATGGACTAACCAGTCTGCAGCATTTTTTTGATGGATAAAAAAAGATTTGAAAAAGTATTTTAAGGAAATCACGTAAAACATCAGAGTGATTACGGAAAAGCAGGTTATAATAGTGAACTGACACCTGTGTAAATCACAAGAGACTTGAGAGATGTTGTCAGGTCTGTGTCTTAGTCTGTTTTAGGTTTTGTCTTGTTACTTCCTGTTTTATTTTGTTAAGTTTTCCTTTTCTCCCCTGTCGGTGTCTTTACTTCCGGTGTCGGATTATGTTGTCGTTTCCACCTGTGTCTCCTTTCCCTCATGGTCTCTTCAGGTCTTTTCAATCTAAGAGCAAGGCAGAGTCAGTAGTGACTTTTCCAGAAGTCAATGAAACGCACCATTTTCACAACAAACACATTTATACGTGAACTGACCCTAAAAGTCTCTCACGAAAAAAGTCAGATCATGATAACCTGGTTCTTGATAAGAATAAGAGTTTTAGGGCGTTTTCACACCAAGTATGATTGGACCCCAAAGTCGGCTTAATTTTATGAGTGAATGCAAACATTCCATGCTTCAGTACTGTACCCGAGTCCAGCTGAGAAGGTAGTCCTGGGTACAGACTCCGTGGACTCCAGTACATTACAGTATGAAAGTGATCTGTGCTCAACAACGGAAATGACCTCGTCACTTCCTGAAAAAGCCTCGGATCCGTGCGGCATGCACTCACTTTAATCGACCAAACCACTCGTGATAGGTTGCTCCTTTTCACTTTGCCTCTAACAGTTGAACAGATGGAAAAGTATTGACACATTTGTAGACAAATGAAGAGAACAGTTGATGACATAAGAGTTTGTCTTGTGACTTCCGCGTTTTTTGAATAGGCAGAATTCCCTCCACACCGCCACCTAGCAAGAGCATCCAGAAGTTTCAATACATCCAGAACAGTGCTGCTAGGATCCTAATGAAGGTGCGAAAATCTGACCATATCACCCCCTTCCTCAAATCACTTCACTGGCTCCCTGTCAAATCCAGAATTGACTACCAAATCTCTCTCCTCACCCATAAATGCATCCATGGAAACGCCCCTCTCTACCTCAAAGAACTCGTCACCTCACAGACTGTCACCCGTCCTCTCCGCTCAAATTCAGCCAACCACCTTAAACCACCCTAAACCAGACTTCATACAGTGGGAGACCGGGCTTTCTGCTCAGCTGCCCCTGGTCTATGGAATGCCCTCCCTGACCATCTACGGTCACTGCAATCTGTGGACAGTTTTAGAAAGGGACTTAAAACCCATCTTTTACCCAGACATATGCTTGATCCAAGCTATGTCCGACTGCTTTTATATATCTATTGTGTTCATGTTTCTGAATCTGTTACACTTTGGGATTGGGAAATGTAAAGTGCACTACAAAAAAATCTATTATTATTATTATTATTATTTTTATTATTATCTCCTGTTTCTGCCCTGTAACACCCACTTAAACTCGGGCACGGGCCGCAGTATGAACTTGTGAACGCGGCATTTATAAGATAGGTGTGTGTGTGTGTGTGTCCAGGTACGGCTGTAAACATATGATTCTCTCCATCTCACACCTGTCCTCACACACACTGCAAAAAGGGGTGTCTAAAAACAAAATACAACACTAAATCTGAGGAAAAAGCTACTCAAAACAAGCGAAATATCAGTCTATGCAGCAAGATCATTTCACTTGACCAGATTTGACAAATTATTATCAAATAATTCTTCATAAAAACAAAAAATGAACAATTTGTTGAATTAAGATCATTAAAAAGAGAAATAATCATGTCCACAGATGTATGAACACTTAAATTAAGAAATTAACTCTTAAAACAAGATCAGTTATCTAACACTGCTCAATCTAAGGTTTTTTTTTTGGTAAATCTTGGTAAGAACCACCTAATTTGCAGCAAACTGTTATTTACTGATTCTAGTTTTTATTTTTATCAGCACGAAAATAAAAAAAAAATCAACCATATTACTTTTGGTGTGAAATGTGTTTCTGTTGCCAGTGATAAGTTTAAAAAGTGGAAAAATCTACCACTTTGATCTGGTTAAAATTCATACCAGGCAGGATATCACACTGGGAAGTCTTACTGATGCATGTAAAACACATGAAAAATTCAGTGTGAAATAAACTTTGAACATTCCAATATTTTTTTTTGCATGAAATTAAACTAAGTAACAGATATCAATATACTGACTGCACCTTTCAAAGGAACATCTGCAATTGAAATTCTTTCCTAAAATGACATGTTTTTCTGCAGCGTGGTGCGGTTGGAATATCTAGACGGATGAGTGTTCAGACCTCAAACCTAAATGACTTCTGAAATATATTTTGAGAGAAAACCTTGTGTGAAATACATTTCCATGAATGAATGAATGTGTGCACAGCCAAATCTAATATTTAGATGTGTTAAAAATACATTCAGGCTGAGGGAGTGTGTGCAGATATGTCCTGTGAAATGTTCGGGGTGAAAGCGGTGCCACTACTGCTAAAGTGTGCCAAGATCCCAACTGAGCATATGAACATAGCACAGCAGGGAGTGAGTAAACCACAGACGGGACTGTTGTTGAGTTAAATGAACAGCCCTTCATGCTCGAGGCAGTCATTGCACGATCATCTGTTTGTACCGAGTGCATACATTTATCCCGAGTGCTCATCTCTTCTCCTCCCCGTGTCCTTTTCTCTCTGCGTTTGAGGCTGTGAACCACTCTGTGATGGGCCACCGTTAAAAGCACTTTAGAAGTAAATTTGATTTGACCCTTCCACGACTATTAAACTAATTACACTTGTAAAGCTCAACAATCTGATAGTCCTCTTTCTGTTCATTTCATAGCAGACCTTCTGAAGTTTCATTGTAAAGGAGACATGGGGAGTGGAGTGCTTTTAGTGCATGAAAAGAATGTCTTGATTTGGTTTGAGTCATTTAGTAATAGCTAAAATATGCAATAATTGAATGCAGTGCTACCGTCGGACTCTGATATTCAGTAGTTCAGGTCAGCAAAATAAAGCTTCTTGGAAATAAATGAAACCACTTTTAAAGACAGTTACACTGCTGCAATGTTGAGTTTATTAAATCAGATGCCAATGAACAGGATTTTAAGCTCAAATAGAGGCCTGAAAAGCCCGTCTATGGCTGCGCTCAAACAGCAGCTCTTAATGTACAATTTAGAATTTTTGGTGAAATCAGATTTTTTTTGTGTGCTTGATCATTTTATATATTAAATACAACTTCTGGGTGACACGGTGGTGCAGTGGTTAGCACTCGTTCCTCACAGCAAGAAGGTCCTGGGTTCGATTCCCGCACCAGTCACTGGTGGGACCTTTCTGTGTGGAGTTTGCATGTT